>JANBXH010000015.1:0-317525 GCA_024271875.1 Kuraishia molischiana
AACTATATAAAGAAGGAGGTTGTTCATCCACTTAAGATGAATTAGGAGAACAACCTTCCCTGGAGATTAGTATAGGACTTTATACTAAAATAAGCTCGTGTTACCTACCAGATCCTCACATGCTTGGAAAATTGCAGTTCGCTCTGATGTGTTCTGTTGGTTGGTGCACGAGACTGCGACTTGTGAGTGTTATTAAAGGGCATTTTTGGGTGTTTTTCAGGTATCTGAAGGGTTGACATGAATGACATGGTCCCAAAGGAGCTTGGGCACCCTTTTTAAGGTTGTGGGGTTTTTCTGTTCTGCCGTGTTGTAATCATAAGATGAAGTCTGCCCGCAAAGAGAGGTATACAAACGGTGTTTTTTGCATAAATGCATTCGGAAAAGCTACTTGGGAGCTGTTGAACAAACTCAACAGTTAGGCAGTGGCTGAAGCTCTCAATCACTGCGCTCTCTTTGATTCATTTTTACACAATTCTACAGAATCGCAGAATAACTCAAAAGACCATACGTGCAGCACCCCATCTCAAACCTGGCCAGAGTACCCAATGAGGGTGTACACGCAGTATACTTCACCTGAAATGGATGGTTACCTCACCTGAAGTGGATCCAACGCCAACAAGCGCCTCTTTCAACAGAATAATGTTCGGCGCTTAAGTACTGGGAAATCAAACTCCGAGGGCCAATAAGTAACTCTGACCGCAGTCAAGTCCCGTTGTGCTTCTGCACAATGGCTCAAGTGGTTTTCCGAACTCAAATTTCACCATCCTGAGGTTCGCTGCAATCCAGAGAGCTGTGCACTTTACACATCTTGCACATTCTGCAGTTTGGGCTCCAAATATCGAAATTTCACCCGTTCTCGAGAGATTGTCTGGTCCCCAGCATCCCGCCCGAACTACGCACCTCTGTCCATCCTCCTAGCTCAGTTCAATTTGTCGCTAGTCAAACGTATTGCTTATCAACTTCACGAAGCCATTGCACATATATATACTGCTCTCCTCTGTGGACTATCGCTAAATCCCCGCTTGAAGACAGAGGAACAAGTCGCGCACGACCTCCCCACAAGGACGGGAAGAGAAAAATCAGGGGGGGGGGGGGGGGGGGGAGAAGAGACGGAGACAATAAGCTCAGCGGTTCTTGAATTGTGTCGTTTCGTACCTCAATTCCTCGCTATCAAATCTCTTTTCTGATAGTCTTCCAGAGATAGATTGCTTGCATATCCGTGGCTATAGCTAGACTGTTCTACCCGCTGCAATGTTCAAGAAGTGGAAGCCAGAAAAGTCAAAGAAGGAGACGACTCCTGAAAAGACACCCGCTTTGACTGCAACAACAACAAGCAATCTCGAGGTCAAAGACGACTCCGTGCACATAGAGGTGACACACGAGGAGGAGGTGGATCCAGAGCTCGAATACGAACACATAACCTCCGATTCGCAGATTCCCTTTGGGGATGGCTCGAACAAGATTTATGGAATGGAGAACTTCGGATATACGTGCTACTGCAATTCGATCCTGCAATGTCTTTTCTACACTTCTGCCTTCAAGCACGCGGTTCTGACGTTCCCGGAACGCAACTCCGAGGACAGAAGACGCCGGAAGTTGAAGGTCAAGGGGTCAAAACCACACGCCTTTGTGCAGAGCGCACAGAACGTGGCACAGCAACAGCAGCAGAACGGCAGTGCCAAAGAGGAAAAGAAGAGACGTGGATCGATCTTTGCACTCAAAAACATCGATAGCAGTGCGCCTACTGCAAATGGCAAGGATTCCAGCAATGGCAACGGCAACGGAACAAACGGGAACGCATCAAACGGCCCTCCCATGCCGCTGAACATCCCAGTCATCAACTTCCCCAACGTGGAGCGCTACCTCGTGTCCCGTTGGCCGGGCTACAAGGAGCTGGGCATCAAGTTTGCGCTCAACCAGCAGAAAAACATCACGATTGTCGGTATAGTTGGAGACCCAAACGCAAACTCCGAGCAGCGCAAGAGGCAGGCTCTCATGAAAGGACCTATAATCAACCTGGATCAGTCCTTCAGCCAAGACTATGGCATGGAGCAGAACCTGTATACCGCACTGAAAGACGTTTTCGAGTGCATGGTTGAGAGCAGCTCAAACATCGGGGTATTGTCACCTCAGAAACTCATCGAGGTGGTCAAGCAGGAGAACGAGCTGTTCCGATCCTCGATGCACCAGGACGCCCATGAGTTCATCAACTTTCTTATCAACACGGTTATCGAGGTTGTTGACAGAATTGAGGCTGGAACGAAGCAAAAATCACACATCCACGAGATCTTCGAGGGATTGCTCACCTCCGAGACAAAGTGCCTCTCTTGCGAGAATGTGTCAACTAGAGACGAAAAGTTCCTGGATCTTTCCATTGATCTGCAACCAAACACTTCCATAACGAACTGTCTCAAGATGTTCTCGCAATCCGAGATGCTCAATGAGTCGAACAAGTTCTACTGCGAAAAGTGTCACTCTCTGCAGGAGGCAGCCAAGACCATCAAGCTGAAGAAACTGCCTCAGGTTCTCATTCTCCATCTGAAAAGGTTCAAGTACATGGAGGCACTCAACAGGAACACAAAACTGTTCTACCGCGTTGAGTACCCCAAAAACCTGCGTGTTTTCAACACCACGGACGACGTGGAACAGCCCGATAAATTGTACGAGCTCTACGGTGTGATTGTGCATATCGGAGGCGGTCCATACCACGGACACTACGTGTCTCTTGTCAAGACCGAGAAGTTTGGGTGGCTGCTCTTTGACGATGAGACAGTTGAGAGCATCGACGAAGATTATGTGTTCCGTTTCTTTGGTGATGGACCCGGTCTCGCAACAGCTTACGTGTTGTTCTACCAGGAGATTTCCGAGGAGGAGTTTTTGGAGAAGAACCTGTACGATGGATACGAGGAGGAACTAGAAGAGGAGGAGGTACACGATTTGAACAACTCTGGTGAGTCGTTTGACAATATTAGCGAACCTGTGAGCCAGCCCTCGGTTCAGCCCACGCCAATAGTTGTCGAGAAGGAAAAGGAGAAGAAGAAACGGATTTTCAGTTTTAAAAAATGAGGAGAGGGGAGAAAAATACACGGAATCTTCTTAAGGATGTTATATAGGCACGTTGTTGAAAAGATAGGAAACACTCTCGCCGTAGTGTTGTCTCCTGATGGCTTCGGCAAGCGTACCACTTATGTCTATTGTCTGTAATCTGTCACACATGGCGGCCTTTGCGTTGAGAGGAAGCGAGTTTGTGCAAACGACGCTCTTGAGCGACGATCTGTTGATCTTGGCAATGGCGTCGCTACTGAAGATACCGTGAGTAATGATGGCAATGACCTCGTTGGCTCCGTTCTCAAGAAGGATGTCGCTTGCCTTGCACAGGGTTCCACATGTGTCTGCCATATCGTCAATGAGGATGCATGTCTTGTTCGAAACATCACCAACCAAAACCATCCTCGAGACCTCGTTAGCGCGCGCTCTCTCCTTGTGGATGAGTGCAAAAGAGGTATCGAGCTTGTCTGCCACCGAAGCAACTCTCTTGGCACCGCCGGCATCAGGAGACACTATTATGGAGTTCTTGTAGTCCAGAGACTCCTTGATGTACTTGAGGACGTTGGGTTCCGCATACAGGTTGTCCACTGGGATCTTGAAAAACCCTTGGATCTGCGAGGCATGGAGGTCCATCGTCACGACGTGGTGGCAACCCGCGGTAGTCAAAAGGTTCGCAATCAGCTTAGCGGTGATCGGAGCCCGCGATTTGTCCTTCTTGTCCTGCCTAGCGTAGGGGAAACAGGGCATGACCACGGTGATTCTTCTGGCGGAGGCTGCTTTACACGCGTGAATCATGATCAGCAGTTCCATCACGTAGTCGTTTATGTTGTCAACACCGGTGCCCGTCTGGACTATGTAGACGTCTTCATCACGCACAGACTCTCCTATTATCACCGCCGATTCCTGGTTGGTGTACTGGAAAGCAGACACTTTCGAGATCGGGATTCCCAACTTGGCGGCTATGAGGTTTGTCAGGTCAGGGTGCGAGTTGCCCGAAATGAGCTTGATCTGGTTGGGTGTTTTCTGAACGGACATTCCCTGGTCCATGCTTGTTTGATTCTCTGTGAACGGTGGCTGTGGCCTTCAACAAGGAGGGGAGAGAGGAGGAAAAAATTTAGGCATCAAATGGGAGAGAAGTGGCTCAACCAAAACAGCGCCGCATTTGATTACAGACAGATCATGGATTATGGCTTGAAGAGTGTTGTTGGCTTAAAGGGTTCGTTTATATAGCTCTATTCGAAGAGATGCGGGTGGGAGAAGACGTCAAGTGTTCAAGCAAGGACTCTGGACCAGTCGCTCTCGACTCTGCCGTACTGCAGGTCGGCGATCCATTCGCTGATGTTCTTGGTTAACTGACCAAACTGCTCACCTGGGAGAAGAGGCACACTGATCAGCTTGTTGTCGTAGCCGATCTCCTTGACAGGAGAGACAATGGCCGCGGTTCCAGAGCCAAAGGCCTCGACAAGTTCGCCCTTCTCAGCACGCTCGGCGATTTCGGTTATGGTACAGTATCTCTCGGAGATCGTCCAGACGGCTGGGTCGAGTTTTTCACGCGCAAGACTGAGGACGGAGTCCCTGGTGACACCCTCCAAGATGGTACCGTCGAGCGGAGCAGTGACAAGCTCGTGCTTTCCACTGGCATCCTTGAAGACAACAAAGAAGTTCATGGTACCAACCTCGGTGACGTTCCTCTCTGGACCGAACAGCCACAGGTTCTGCTGGAAACCTCTGGAGGCGGCCTCAAGCTGAGGCTTGATGCAAGGAGCGTAGTTGGCACCGAGCTTCTTGTCACCAACACCACCTGGCCAGGCCCTGGTAGCGTAGTCGGTGGCCTCGAGTCTGACAGCCTTGAAACCTGTCTTGTAGTATGGGCCGACTGGAGAGCAGATAACGTAAAGGAGGGCCTTGTCTGGGGTACCAACACCGAGACCAGCGGTGGTACCGATCATGGTAGGACGGATGTAGAGGGAATAACCCTTGCCCTCTGGAATAAACGACTTGTCAAGGGTGATGAGTTCACCGATGAGCTTGATGAGCTCCTCGGAGTCGAAAGTTGGGAGACAGATACGGTCGGCAGACTTGTTCATTCTCTTCATGTTCATGTCTGGTCTGAACATTCTGACTCTGTTCTGGTCGTCTCTGTAGGCCTTGAGACCCTCGAAGAGCTCAAAGGCATAGTGGAAAACACAGGCAGATGGATCGAGCGAGATGTTCTGGTAAGGCTTGATCTCGGGAGCAGACCAGCCCTTGGAGGCCTCCCACTCGACGGTGAGCATGTGGTCCGTGAAAGACTGGCCAAACACAAGCTGGTCGTTGGGCAGCTTGGCCTTGGGAGTGGTGGTCTTTGTAACCTTCAAGAGCGACGAGTCTAGACTCATGGTGGATAGTCTTCTGGTAAGTGTCTTGAACATCTTAGAAAAGAGGAGAAGAAAAAAAAAGAGAGAAGCAGAAGCCTTTATAGGAAAATGGGAGAGAAAAAGCAAAGAGTCACAATGTCGGCACTCGCCCGGATTGCGAGCGATTTCGGGGTTGAAAGCGTGTCTCAACCAGCAAGAGATTATATAATGTTTGGAATCTCGGGTACTAAAGGTCCTTCTTTACCCGAGGTGTCAGAGGATGTCTAAGCGGGAGCTACGCAAGAGGGTGGCACAGCTGATCAGTCAGATAGGCGACTCCAGCGTTGAGGCCCAGTCGGACAGGGTGGCCAAAGCGCTGTTCCAGCTGCCGTGTTTTGCGAACTGCAACAGCATCTCGGTCTACCTCAACATGGCCAACGAGGTGCGCACCGCGCGCATTCTGGAGAGGTGTTTCCAGCTGGGGAAGACTGTTTTTGTGCCGCGCATATCCGATGACGGGAAGAGCATGAGCATGATTGCACAGACGCAGGAGCAGGTGGCACAGCTGGTGCCGCGGGGAAAGTACGGCATCCTGGAGCCAGAGCAGGAGACCGCGGTCGGAGGAGAGCCACAGCTGGATGTGATAATCGTGCCTGGTATGGCTTTCACGGAGAGCTGTGCTCGTCTCGGACACGGCAAGGGTTACTACGACAGATACATCAAGCAGCTGCCGCACAGACCTACGCTGGTTGGCGTGGGGCTGCGCGAGCAGCTTGTCGAGAGCATGCCACTGGAACCCCACGACGAGTTTCTGGACTACGTAATTATTGATGGCAAGGTGTACACCAAATGAATATGTTTCAACACGTTTTCAACACGTTTTTTGTCCTGTTCTTACTCGAGACCGGGCGCCTCCTTCAGCACGTTGTCTGCGGCACTGATGGTGATGGGAGTAGACTCTGGCTCGACAAACTCGGCAATGACCTTTCCGTGGTCCACCACCAGCGCGTATCTCTTGGATCTCCAGTTTCCAAAGAAGGCAGAGGCGTCAAAGAGAAGTCCGAGCTCCTTGGTGTACTCTCCGGAAGGATCGGCCAAAAACTCGTAGTTCTCGGTGTTGTTGATGGTCTCGAGCATCTGGGTCTTCCACGCGTTCATCACAAAGGCGTCGTTGACGGAGATGAAGTAGAACTTGTGGTACCCCTTGGCCAAAAAGTCCGGGGCCAGCTTGAGGTATCCGGGAACGTGGCTCTGCGAACAGCCGGTGGAGAAAGCACCTGGCACACCGACAACCACAGCACGCGACTGGACCGCGTTGTTAGTCAACCTCCTACGTCGCTCTGGGGCTAAATACATACCTCCTGGAGCTCCTTGGCAAGGTCAAACTTGTTTGTTGGGGATCCGGAGTAGAGTGGAACCTTTGGAATTGACTCGATTGAGCGAGCGGCAGAAGTGGAAAACAGCCTGAGGCCTCTCTTGACAGACATCATCTTGCTTGATTGTGTGAATATGGTAATGTATAAAGCTGTTCCTGAGCAAACGGGGAAAAGAGTGGCAAACTCTCCGAGACACATCCCCCTGCGAGAAGGCAGTCAGCATTTTGGGTCTGGCAGCACCGCTCCGGGGTCACGCTCGGAGCCAGGCCGGTCCGAGGCCTACGTCTTAGCAGATAAAGTGTAAGATCGATATTCAAAAGCTACGTTTACGCCTTCTCCCACAGTTCCTGTACACCCAAGATACTCGTGATCAGCCCAGCAAGTCCGATCTTGCCCTCGTCGTAGCCCAAAACGCCAGCTCCGTTGAGAGCGATGAACGCATCCAGCGCATCCTTGACGATGTTCTTCTTGACAACGTTGAGCTTGACAAGCGAGGACTTCTTCACCTCCTCCTCTGTCTCGCTGATGCGGGCGTTTTCTATCTGGTAGTTTCTGAGGTTGCCGATCATCGAGCCGACAAGCGCAAGGAACCAGAAACTGGACGCGGTGCGCGCAAGCTTGGGGTAGCGCTTGGCACTCACGATCCCAAGCAGCTTGAACCACTGGATGGAGTCGAGCGAAAGATAAACCGCAAAGCCCAGGTTCTTGAGCACAGAGCCGAGTCTGACGTAGGCGTCGGAGAGCTCGTTGTCGTACAGTTTCGACGCGACGGTGAGGTGGTTGAGCGGCTTCAAAAACCGCAGCGCCTTCCTGTCGAGAGTCACCACTCCCTGTATGCGCTTGATCATGGTGACGGTCTCAATGGACACAGACTGCGCCAGCCTGTACGAGAGGAAACGGCACAGGTACTGCACCAGACGCAGGAGCTTCTCCCTGCCGGCAGCGGTATCCAAGAACCTTATCAGCTTCGTGAGGGTGGGGTGGTATGTTAGAGTATCGTAGACCATTTTGCAGATATTTCGAGTAGATGTAAACAACAATAGGATAGGAGGGACTGCTATCGATAAGACAAAGAGGGGATTGCTGTCGGTATTTATACTGCTCCGAACAAGGTGGGGAAACGCAATAGGCTAACCGCTGTTTGTCAACAAAAAACACCAGGATGAGTAGTGTGCACAGTCACAATCAATCAGAGCGTGTCTCTCTTGGGTGTCAGGTACCTCGGTAACTTTGGGGTTTCGCTCTGCGGGTCTTCTGGGCACGCGTTACGGGGGCATAAGCCGTGGGCCGTCCCTTCCATGTGATTTGACGCCTGGAGCTCGGCTTCGTGCGCCGCCCAAGTGAGGGTGGCACGACGTCAACACCCTAAACACAGCGGACGCGTCGGTTTGTCCTTGTCTTCTGGGGCCAAGGGCAATGGATTACTACGATATAGACGATATAATAGCCGATTCGCAGGTACGTACACACCGTGTTTGTATGAGGGCCCGAAACTAACGCCAAACCAGCGGCTGCCGGTCAAGTTTCAGGCCACGGTGCCCGGCCTAGGGTATCTCGATGGCAGTCCTGGCAAGCCTCTCCTCAAGGGCACGAAGCTGGAACTGCCCATGTGGCTCGCACAGGTGCTTGTTCTGTGTCCGACGGACACAGAAGACGAGCTGACAGGAGAGGTAACCAACTTCATAGAGATGCTCAAGCCCGAGTTCATCGGCACGAAGGTGCAGAACGCCATCAAATCAAACCCAAACAGCCTGGACCTGCACTCGATCCTGCCGTTTTTCTACAACTTCATCATCAAGTGGTGCTGGCTCTTTGACGACGCGTCGCTGGTCCAGATGAGTCTGGATATGCTGCGGGAGCGGTCCAGCGAGATAAACAGCCTCTCTTCCAACTCGGCTGCGCTCAACAACCTCGAGAACTTCAACAAGCTGGACGAGTTCGAGAAGAGGCTGTTCAAAGTGAACCACCAGACAGTGCGCGATTTCAGAAAATGGATGGTGGCAGCAGAATCATCCTCTTCCTAGCATCTTCTTCATCAATTCATGTTTGACCTCCTTCTGCGATTGGTTCGTCTGTAGAGCCTTGATCAGCAAATAGTCCTTGCTCTCAAGACTGTTCACAACAACCTGTATCTTCTTCTGCTCTTCAACCGTCAGCAGCTTACCACTCATTCTTGTTTACTGCTGGCACTAATCGCCCAAGCCGTGCGCCCCCCTCTGTTGAGCTGTCGTTATATACGGTCGTGTATAAACCCCAATTTGTTGACGCACGGGGCTCAACGTCTCGAGGAGGGGCGAGTCGAGTAAGCATGACCAGAGAGTCCTACAGATCAACTGATACCCTATAGAGTATAGCATGTCTGAGCTCACCGAGGCAGAGAAGCGGAACCTGCTGAGACAGAGGAGACTGGCTAAGGCCAAGAACGGAGCCGATAGGCTCAACAAGATCACCGGTCTGAATCAGTCCTACAAAGAGCCCGAGTCGCCACGGGTCGAGCCTTCAACCGCAGACATTGCCACGGGAACCGCCAGTGTTGTCTCGAGCACACCACCTTCGGCAACCACCGTGGCCACTACTGCATCGACACCCACAGCGACCACCACGTCCCTCGCCAGCACCCTCAGTCAACTGATAGACGACCCGGACATGATGGATATCTCGAGCTTTGCCCACGAACACGAGTTCAAACAACAGCTACAGCCAAAGCAGGATCCCAGCGAATCCCCAGAGGAGATCAACTACAGAAACGACATGTTTGCGTATGTCGAGCACAACACAAAGCGTATAGACTCTCAGTTTTTCGTCGTGAGATTCGTCGCTTATGCCACACTGATGGCCCTGCCAGATCTCGTCCTGAAGAACTGGATAATCATACTCCACCTGCTGTTCCAGCTTGTCTCCGTGGTTGTGGTGGCAAACATGCCGGATTACAAAGCCTCGTCACTGCTCTCTGGCATTCTGCCGTTTGCAACTCAGTTTCTTCCGCCTGTGTGGTCAGGTAGACTCTCGCTCGGCTCCAAGGTGTTTTCCACACTTGACCTGACTCTCACGGACTTCTGCATCATAGTCGTGATACTGGGTCTCAAGACATTGTTCTAGCATTTGTGGTGTTCGTTCTTATATAGTATTTAGTCTAAATTTTCGTCTAATCATCGGACCCAACAATCTCCATCCACGTCTTGTTCTCCTTCTTGAGCTCCTGGACGATCTCGTCTTTGATCTTAGAGGCAAGACCAGGTCCCTTGTATGCGAAACTGGTATAGAGCTGCACGAAAGTGGCACCGGCCTTGGCAAACTCGATCGCGTCTTTACCAGAACTGATACCACCGCATCCAACAAGCACAAGATCGGAGTCCTTGGTGTACTTCCGCAGGGTCTTGAAGGCCTTCAGCGATATAGGCTTGAGTGGCTTACCGCTGAGACCCCCGGTCTGCTTTGTATACTGAGGGTCACTCAACAGGGTCTTGGGTCTCTGGATGGTGGTGTTCGACATGATGATACCGTCAATCTTGGCCTCCTTGGCAGAGTTGGCGATGGCCTCGATCTCAGTCTCGTTGAGATCGGGGGCCACCTTGACCATAACAGGTGGCTTCTGGTCGTTGATGATCTCGGAGATCTGGTCTCTTTCCTTGACAACAGTCTTGAGCAAATTGGTCAGCTTGTTCTCGCTCTGGAGGTTACGCAAACCAGGAGTGTTTGGAGATGAGACGTTGATCACGAGAACATCCGCGTATGGCCCCAGTCTCTGGACACCCAGAACGTAGTCCTCAACCTCGTCACCGGTCTTGTTCTTACCGAGGTTGACCGCGAGCAGCTTGTTGTCTCTGAAAGCGTTGGAGTAAGGCTCTTCTGGGGACTTGGTCCAGAACTTCTCCAGTCTGGTCCTCAAAGTACCGAGAACCTGAAAGTGACCGTCCGAGTTGAAACCGTATCTGTTGATGACGGCATCGTCTCTGTTTAGTCTGAAGAATCTCGGCTTGGGGTTGCCCGGCTGTGGCTTGGGGGTGATGGAGCCGATCTCAACGTAGCCGAATCCGAGATCCAAGAGTGGGTCGATGACCTCACCGTTCTTGTCAAGACCGGCTGCAACACCAAGAGGGTTGGAGAGCGTCTTTCCAAACACGTTGACCTTGAGGATCTCGTCGTCTCTGTCGAAAAACAATCTGGGGCTGAAACCGTTCTTCATGAACCAGATACCCAATCTGTGGCCGTCTTCGCCGTCTGTGAGGAGTCTGATCAGGGGGCAGAAGACGTACTCGTTGACAGCTGACCTGGCATCAAAGCAGTAGAGACCAACACCAAGGGCACCGATACCGAAGGCAAACGCTCCGAAAAGAGAAGACTTCTGCTGAACCTTGGGGGCTTTGGAAGCTGGACTTCTCAGGAATGAAAAGGGTCTCACTCCCGCCGGGGTGCGACGGCCTACCACTCGTAGCGATGTTCTGAGCATTTGTTATTGTGACAGCTTGTAAGCTAGGAGAGATAGAAGAAATAAGTAGCCTGGAGGGCCTCGGAGAACCGTATGCTTTTTTTTCAGGTGGGTCAGGCGCTTCCGTTAATCTCATGCAGGATTTGAGTTACCGTCAACTCATTGGCAGAGGACGCGGAGAGCTTCACGCTTTTGTTCGAGCTGAGATGCTGGACTGGAGTCAGTATCATTGACGGAAGGGCTCGGGATGGAGCCTACTCACCAGGAAATAGGGGTCTTTCAGTTGCGGGGCACTGCGCATCAGAGCCTTGAGGGCCCAGCCCACCATGTCCCTCGATCCGACCGGGTCGCCCACACTGAGGCTCGTAAACCAGAGGTCCACCAACACGTAGCTCTTGTGGGGTCTGCTGTCCCAAGTGAAACCCATAACAGGTCCGTAGCCGTTGTGCGGGTGGATCATTCTGTCCGACATGAAGCACTCGAAGAAGCGGGTCCAGCCAACGGACTTGTCCTTGACGTCCACCCGGAGTGTGAGAATGCCTCCATCCCTGAATGCAGAGCACTTCATGCTTGGTCTGAGTCCCATCCGAAAGACATGGAACCTTCCCTCGGTGCTGGAGTTGATCTTGCGGGCGATCGTATCCAACACGTCCTTGAAGCGCTCACACCGACGTTAGCAACACATTCTCCAACAGGTTCAGGTCTGACTTACCGATGCGTTTGATATGGGTCCTGTGGCTTCATCTCTTGTGATATGGTGGTGTCTTCTGCTTGAGTTTTCTGGAAATGCGTACCTTTGGGGTTCTTTGGTTAGTATTTTTGAGTGAGAGCCGACCAGGGCCGCGCCACTTACACGTCATCCCACAGGTACCAGACGAAGTTCAAAGGCGTCTTGTCAACGGTGGGTGGATTCAAAAGATGTTGATACAGGTTTCTCCTCATGATTCGTGCTGTGGACCATGCTTGCACACGTAAGCTCTCAAAGCTTGGTTTAGGAACCGGAGGCGCCCCTGGTGATGCAGCACCTTCGTCAACGGCGCCCTCGCCGGTCTCAGGACTGTTGTCAGAATCTGGATGCTCATCTCTGTACTTTAAGCGCTGTCCCTCTGCGATGCATTCTTGAATGAAGCTGTCGTTGCGGGAGAACTCCACGGATCTGACATCGGCGCACGGTTTCTCTTCGACTTCGGGCTCGGAATCCGACCTGTAGTCATACTTGATTCCAAAGAGCCTCCGAAGACTCAAAGAGCTCCTGTGTCTAGAAAGGCGCGGAGTTGACCCTTGTTCGGTCTCCTGTTTACCAGGGGAGTCCTCACCAAGACGCACTTCCGCCGCTTCCTCCTGGTTTGGAGCCTCCCCGTCGTCTTGCGGCTCAGACTGCTCACCATACCACCATTTTCTGACGCTTCCCTTCATATTTTTGCTTGTTATATGAGAACGAACCAGTCAGAATGAAGGGACCAACAAGGACACAACCAAGAGTTGGTGTTGTGAGCCGCTTGCAAATTGGCAGCTCTGCCATCCATCTCGCGGGTCAGAAGGCAAAGCTCTGAAATTTTTTTTTGTCCTTTTTTGTACTGCGTTTTCCTGATAGCATAGACAGATTTGTGCTGGTTGGTTGACATATATACCTCATACAATGGCCAGACCGGACAACAAGACCCCGGTGGCCAGAGCGACCGAGGGAAAGTACAGAAGAATGGACGGAAAGGCACCCGTCAAGACCACAGACAAGAAGCTGAGGGGAAGTCTGAAGAGGATCAACGAGCAGCATGATGACGCTGTGAGATCTGCAGCAGGCACAGACATCCTGTTGCAGGAGGAGGTGGGCTATCTCGAAGCCGAGGGAATGGAGAAAACCTACAAGTTCAAGCAAGCAGACATCAAGGAGGTTGTCGATGTGAGCACAGCGACAAAGGGTCTTGATCTCAAGCTGACCGAGCTGGGACCTTATACGCTGGACTACTCGCGCAACGGAAGAGAGTTGCTGATAGCAGGTAGGAAAGGGCACGTTGCTTCCATGGACTGGAGAACCGGTGTGCTCGACTGCGAGCTCCACCTCGGCGAGACGGTACGCGCAGTGAAGTACCTGCACAACGACCAGTACTTTGCCGTGGCCCAGAAGAAGTACACCTTCATTTACGATAAGACTGGCGCCGAGCTGCACAGACTGAAACAGCACATTGAGGCCACAAACCTGGAGTTTCTGCCGTACCACTTTCTGCTAGCGACCTCTGGAGCCACGGGCTTTCTCAAATACCACGACGTTTCCACGGGAACTCTGGTGTCTGAGCTGCGAACCAAGCTTGGTCCCACACAGTCGATGACACACAACCCTTGGAACGCAGTGATGCACCTGGGACATGGCAACGGCCAGGTTACGCTGTGGTCACCCAACATGACGGCGCCGCTCGTGAAGATACAGGCATGCAAAGGTGGTGTCAGAGACGTTGCGGTGAACAGAGACGGTCGTTACATGGTTGTTGCTGGTGCAGACAAGACGCTGAAAGTGTGGGACATCAGAACCTTCAGAGAGGTGGAGTCGTACTACACGCTGACGCCGGCCTCCTCGGTTGATGTCTCCGATACCGGGCTTGTTTCTGTCGGATGGAGCTCCCACGTCACAGTGTGGAAGGATCTGCTCAAGTCGAGACAGCAGTCGCCATACATGAACGAACTGCTGCCTTCCTGTCCTGTCGAGACCACCAGATTCGTGCCATTCGAAGATGTGCTCGGAGTAGGACACCAGAACGGTATCACCAACCTCATCATTCCGGGTGCCGGTGAGGCTAACTACGATGCACTCGAGATCAACCCATTCGAGACCGTTAAGCAGAGACAGCAGTCCGAGGTGCGCTCGCTCATCAACAAGCTGTCTCCAGATATGATCTCGCTCGACCCAGACTTCATCGGTACGGTTGACAAGAGAGCCAACCAGCAGAGATTGACGCCCGCGCAGCTGTCTCAGATAACGCTCTCCAAGAAAGAGAACGAGGCAGCCGAATCCAAGGAGGAGATCAAGCCCGAGGTGAAGAGTAAGAACTCCGCTCTGCGCAGACACAAGCGTAAGATGAGACAGAACGTCATCAACGAGCGCTCCACGCGTGTTGAAGGAGCTCTCAAGAGGGAGAAGGAACTCAGGAAGAAGAAGGTCGAGAGAGCCAGAGGTATTCCAGAGGAACAGGACGTCCTTGGACCAGCGCTGTCCAGGTTCACATAGTCATACGTAGCACTTGTCAAATTCGATGTTTAATTTTTATGAAACTTATTCAGTAGTTAATCTTCAGCGTCGCTGTCCTCTAGGGTGAAGGGGTCTGGGAGTGGAGCATCCGTCATGCTGAGTTCTCTGACCGTCTTGATACGGTCAATGGGCTCGCCCGGCTGAGTGTCCTTCAGCACAACGATACCGCTGGTTCCCTTGAACTTTCTAATGGGAACAAACCTCTCATCCTTGACAAAGGTGATGTACTTCAGCTGCGAGGGAACAACCCTGCTCAAGTTGTCAAGCTTGTAGGGATTCTTGGTGTAGTATGTGTTGGCAGATGAGGTCTCCTCCTCGGCCAGGACGTCGTTGGGAATCTCCTCAGAAACAGGTCCGACAACCTCCTCCTTGATAGGTTCCTCGTCAACCTCCATCTTCTCCTCGTTCTTGGCCTCTTCCTCCTTCTTCTCCTTCTCTGCCTTGACCTTCTTTGCTCTGGCATTGGCCCTCACGGTGGTCGACAGCACAGCAGTTGCCACCTTTTCGGGCTGCTTCTCAACAGCGGTCTCAACCTTTGGAGGGTATCCAAAGAGCTCTGGCTTCGTGTGACAGTTGATCTTGAGCTTTGGCACCTTGAAGTCCTCACGAACACCAATAATGGCAGTTGGAGTGAAAGACAAGGACAAGAAATGGGTGAAAGGGAACCAGTTCCAGTACTGAGAGAACACAGTCAAACCAACAATGGCCTTAGTGTTGAGGGTACCGGTCTGAGTGTTCTCCAACTGAATTGTGACGTTGCGTCCACCGGCATCGATGATACCCTGGGCCAGCGAGGCACCAAACTTGGCGAGGGAGTCCTCGTTTTTGTTACCAACAACCTTGGCAAAAGACTCTCTCACCTCTTTGGCCTTGGGGAACGTCTTCTCGGTCTGCTGGATCATGATCATTGCCATGGCGATGTGAGCACCCTGTCTGACAAAGTCAACGGCATCCTTGGTGAGTGGCTCCAGAACCTCAACGGCTGCTGGAAGACCACGGCCAGCACACGATATACCCAAAGCCATAGCCGTTCCGTAACGAACGTGTGGATTGTGAGATTCGGACAGAAGCTCAACGATGGTGGGCACGGTGGTGTAATCACGCAACAAAACAAATCCAAGAGCAGTGGTGGCAGCTCTTCTCACGTTGTCAGAGGAGTCAGACACAGCAATGTGCAAGAGACGTTTTATGGCAGAGTTGTTGCTGGTACCGCAGTAGGCCAAGGCAATCGAGTGAACACCTCCGAAACGCATTATAGGGTCCTGGTCTTTGAGAAGAGACTCGATGTATGGTTCAGCTGCAAACTCCTTGCCGTAGAGGACGAGAGAGATACCAATGGCTAGTCCGCGTCTGATTGTCTCGTGTTGAGTCTCCTTGGCATACTGCATCATGTTGACCAAAACACCGTCATTAGCAGATCCCAACATCACCAGACCCATGGCCAAACCGGCAGCCTGTCCTGCAACGGCAGAGTCGGCATACAAGATGGTTCTGAGCTCATCGTAAAGGTCCTCGCTACCAAGTCCCATGGCTGCAACACCAGTACCAAGACAAGCACCATGGAGAACAACGTCCACATTCTTGTCGTCACTGGCGGAGTTGTTTTCGACAATCTGGGATTTCAAGTAGTCAATCACCTCCTTGCCGTGACCTGCGTAGATCAAACCAAGACCGAAAAGAGAACCACCGTTGGTGTACGGAGAACCAGTGCTACCTGGAAGGTAAGGCTTCAGCAAGTTCATACCTTGGGAAAGATTTCCCTTGTGGATGACACCCAAAGCAGCCGTGGCGGAGAACTTCGACCAGTTGGTGGCCTTTCCAAGCCATTCCAAGTTGCTTCTGAAAAATGAGTCATCAGTGGTACCGGCGTGCATGAAAGCATTCTGGAACGTTATAGCAGAGTGGAAAATGGAGTTCCTTCCGTCCAACTGCTGCTTGCTCTTGTTCAGAATGGAGATGTCGGTGTTGTTGTTGTTGAAGAGGAAGGTGATGTCAAGGTCACAGGTTGGAACACCAGACAGGATCCTGAGAAGCTTTGTAAGTTCTTTGTCGGTCTTGTCCAAAGACTCATCGTTGGAGAGCGTCTCTGAAGTCTTGTCGAGCAGTTCCTGAGAGGCAGAGTAGACCAGATCAAACGCAACCTGGAAAGCAGTCAGGTTGTCGCCGTTCTTGAGCAACTCCTTGAAGATTCTGTGAGCCAAGGTGTAGTCGTTGAGCTGGACTATTATCTTGGAGATCATGAAGTAGTCGGGCGACTTCAGGGATAGAATCATGAGCACGAGGGAGTTGAGGACTTGAACTCTCAGCTCGATGCTGGCGATCACAGTGGTCACCGAGGACAAGACATAACCAATCAGAGACAGGACACCCTCCTCGTTGGAAGCGCCCAGCTGGTTCCTGATGATGTTCTCCACGATGTCCAAGCGGTAGCTCTCCATCGAAATTCCAAGAGCCAGCTTGATCTCCTTCTGAGAAACACACTTCTCCAACATCTTCTCGAATATGACCGTCAACTGTGGATCTATCGCGACGCTGGGGTCCTGGAACTTGGCCTGTGACAGAGAGATGTACCTGTCGATACACTTGGAGACGATTGTCTGGACGTACTCTGTCTTCTCGTCCAGGTCAAACGCACCTCCCGAACAGAGAGAGTACTTCACCGAGGAGTCGTAGTCACCCAGGTTGTAGTAGACTTTGGACGCCACAAGGGCAGCCAATTGACGGTTGGTGAATTTATCGTCCTCGTACAGAGCCTCGATCTCCGAGATGTTGTTGGCGATTTCAGCCCAGAGTTGGTCAACAACCCCGTTGAGCGAAGACAGAGCATAGGACTTCAGCTCCTGGTCTGGCTCGCTCAACAGAGCCAAGTACGGCGCAGCAGAGGTTAAGGCCATGATTGACTGTGATATATGCGCGTAGTGAGAGTGTGATGGATACTGTCAGATACGTGTCTTTGAGCGCCCCCCAAATCTTGGTGAGCCCCCGTTCAAGTTGCCACCCAAAATCGACTTTGTAAGTACACTACTACTAATCAAAATACAACGCGCCATCGGTGGTATCAGAGACAAGGGAAAAGCTTTAAATTTCGATTTATAAAGAATGCTGTGTTGAAACATTAAGATTGTTTAGTCGTGGTGACGTGTTATCCGTTACCTTTGTTTTGGTTTCTAGTTTTTTTTTTGGTTGTTTGGGTGCGAAAAAATGGACATTAAGGCGCCAGAGCCGTTGAGAGTCTGGTCTAATTGATGTTTGTTGCTTAAACTCAGTACAAGAGTCTGGTGGCAATTCTGAATGGGGTCTGCTCGAGCTGCTGGTACAGCGACTTGATGTCGTCGACGTTCACGTGGGAGATATCGGCCATCAGGTAGGCAACGTCACCTCTCGAGTCGGAGAACTGCTTCTCGATGTTGTGCTCAGCCAACACGTTGTTAACGGTTTTCAACACACCGGGGACATTCTGGTGGATGTACAAGACTCTGACGGCGTTTGCCTGCTCGAGATCGAGAGATCTGAGAGAAACCTCGGGGAAGTTAACAGCACCGGTGGAGATACCCTCGTTGATGTATCTGGTGAGGGCAGTACCAACCTCAACACCAATGGCAGACTGGGCCTCCTCGGTGGAGCCTCCGATGTGGGGGGTGAGGATAACGTTTCTGAGGGATCTGAGCTCGGAGGACCAGGCGTTAAGCTCGTCGTTGAACAGAGGACCGTTCTTGGCTGGCTCGTTAGGGTACACATCGAGAGCGGCACCGGCAAGCTTACCGATCCTGAGGGCGTCAACAAGAGCTGGGATGTCAACGACAGTACCTCTCGAAGCGTTGATCAAGTAGGCACCGTCCTTCATGGCAGCAAACTGTGGAGTGGACATGAGGTTCTGGGTCTCCGGGGTCTCTGGCACGTGCAAAGTGACGAAGTCGGACTCGTTTAGGAGGTCGGTGATGGTTGGAACCTGCTGGGCAGAACCAAGAGCCATGATCATCATCACATCGTAGTAGATGACGTGCATACCAAAGGCCTCAGCAAGAACAGAGAGCTGGGAACCGATGTGGCCGTATCCGATGATTCCCAGAGTCTTACCTCTGATCTCCCAGCATCTGGCACTGACCTTGTTCCAGATACCCTGGTGCATCTCGATGGATCTGTCGCCCACCTGTCTGGACAAGGTGATGATCTCGGCAATGACAAGCTCGGCAACGGATCTGGAGTTGGAGAATGGAGAGTTGAAGACAGCAACACCGGACTTGGCAGCGTACTCGAGATCAACCTGGTTGGTACCGATACAGAAGCAACCAATGACAACCAGGTTCTTGGCGTGCTTCAGGATCTTCTCGGTCAACTTGGTCTTGGATCTGATACCGATGGCGTGGACGTCCTTGATCTTCTCGATCAACTCATCCTCTGGCAGAGAGGACTTGTGGAACTCGACCTGGTAACCCTGCTTGTTGAAGATGCTGATGGCGGTCTCGTTCACGTTCTCCAACAGGAGAATCTTGATGTCTCCGGTGGAGAATGGCTTCAGGGCCTTGGGCTGCTTGGCAGTGGTGGAGTAGCTTCTAGTTCTGAACTCGTGGTAGGAGGCGTTTGGCGAGGTCGAAACCGCGTTTGGCGAGGACGAGAGACTCACAGCTTGCTGGAAGCTTTCCGTTAGCTGCTGGATAGGTCTGGGAGAGGACATTGTTTTGTTGGTTATCAAAGGAAAAGAAGAGAGCGGAAGAAGGTGAAAGCCCGGCCCTATGATATAACAAAGGCCCGACGTGACTCAGCGCTTGTCGTAACATCACGTGATCTTAACAGTGCGAAATTACCCCGAAAGTGGTCGTTCCGGGGGTAATTTGTGTGACCGTTTTGAAAAAATTTTCTCCCTAGGGAGTCGAAGTGTAGGGGTCAAATATTGTTGGCCGATACACATGTACCAACCAGAACTCGTAGAGCAAACTCCGGTACCCATTCAGCTACCTTTCATGCAAGGAGCGAAACCTGGGGTAGCGTGAAAAGATGCCACCCGTTGAGGTTGACAGAGTCAGCCTCACACTTGTTGACTCTGCATTGTGCGGCTCCTCCCAACCCTAAAGCCATTCCATCCTCCCCTGGTGCGGCGTTTCCACTTTCAAGCGTGTCTAAGCTCCCATCCACGCCCCAAAATCTATTATGGCTGTCTCTTAGCATTCACTGTGTCCCAATAACGCCCAGTGCGCAGGAGAAAGGAGAATTCCAGATGGCTGAAACCCATGATTTGTCCACGTGACCACACAAAGGGTTACTCGACCCTGGACCATACACTACCCGTTTCGTAGTGCGTCGACCGTATTGGATTTGCCACTACCGCTCAGTAAATTTTTCAACGAGGAAAAAATCCTTTGTTGGCCTCCCTTCTGATACCTTAACAGTTTTACTAACTTTACCAATCAATACAACAGTTTAAAAATGGGTGCCTACAAGTACTTGGAAGAGCTTCAGAGAAAGAAGCAGTCTGACGTTATGCGTTTCTTGCTCCGTGTCAGATGCTGGGAGTACAGACAGAAGTCTGTCATCCACCGTGCCTCTAGACCATCTAGACCAGACAAGGCCAGAAGATTGGGTTACAAGGCCAAGCAGGGTTTCGCCATCTTCCGTGTCCGTGTCAGAAGAGGTAACAGAAAGAGACCTGTTCCAAAGGGTGCCACTTACGGTAAGCCAACCAACCAGGGTGTTTCCCAGCTCAAGTACCAGAAGTCTCTCCAGACCACTGCTGAGGAGCGTGTTGGTAGAAGAGCTGCCAACTTGAGAGTTCTCAACTCTTACTGGATCAACCAGGACTCCACCTACAAGTACTTTGAGGTCATCCTTATTGACCCACAGCACAAGGCCATCAGACGTGACGCCCGTTACAACTGGATTGCCAACCCAGTCCACAAGCACCGTGAGTCCAGAGGTCTTACCTCTTCTGGAAAGAAGTCCAGAGGTCTCAACAAGGGTCACTTGTACAACAACACCAAGGCCGGTCGTCGCCACAC
This sequence comes from Kuraishia molischiana, assembly GCA_024271875.1. NCBI lineage: Eukaryota > Fungi > Ascomycota > Pichiomycetes > Pichiales > Pichiaceae > Kuraishia > Kuraishia molischiana. Next base: position 20,424 of record JANBXH010000015.1, read on the forward strand.
CTGGAAGAAGCACAACACTCTTTCCCTGTGGAGATACAGATCCTAAGCGGTTTGAGAGCTTGGCTCGTTGGTTTGCTTATGGAGCGTATACTTTTATAAGAAGACTAATGCTAATCGCCTGATCTAACGTCCTTCTGTAGCAAAAACCACAAAGCCGCCCTGTTGTATTTGGGTGAAAAAGGTCGTGTCCCCGTGTCAAAAGCAGAGTCACCTCAGAAAATTGGAGAGCCTCCATATGGCGGTGTGTGACGCAGACAAAGATAAAGGGGGAGAGCAGACCTTTCTCCTCTGGAATTTTTTCTTCTCTTCTGGCCAATCTATTTATCTCGCAATTCACCTGCCAATTGTTAACATGAGTGATTACACAAAGACTGCTATCGTGTCTGTCTACGACAAGACCGGTCTCTTGGATCTTGCCAAGGGCCTTGTTGCCAACAAGGTGAGAATCCTGGCCTCTGGTGGAACCTCCAAGCTCATCAGGGAGGCCGGTTTCCCCGTGGAGGACGTGTCCTCCATCACCCACGCTCCCGAGATGCTCGGTGGCCGTGTCAAGACCCTGCACCCAGCCGTTCACGCTGGTATTCTCGCCAGAAATCTCGAGAGCGACGAGCAGGACCTTGCCGAACAGCACATTGAGAAGGTGGACTTTGTCGTTTGCAACCTGTACCCCTTCAAGGAGACCATTTCCAAGATCAACGTGACCATCGACGAGGCTGTTGAGGAGATCGACATCGGCGGAGTCACCCTGCTGAGAGCTGCTGCCAAGAACCACGCCAGAGTGACCATTCTGTCTGATCCTAAGGACTACGCCAAGTTCATTGAGGAGCTTTCTTCCGGCGAGATCTCCAAGGAGGCCCGCAACAGATTCGCCCTCAAGGCCTTCGAGCACACCGCCGATTACGATGCTGCCATCTCCGACTTCTTCAGAAAGCAGTACTCCGAGAACGTGTCGCAATTGCCTCTCAGATATGGTGCCAACCCACACCAGAAGCCAGCCCAGGCTTTTGTGTCCCAGGGTGAGCTCCCATTCAAGGTTTTGTCCGGTTCCCCAGGTTACATCAACCTGCTTGACGCTCTCAACTCCTGGCCTCTTGTCAAGGAGCTGTCTGCTTCCTTGAACCTGCCTGCCGCTGCTTCTTTCAAGCACGTTTCTCCAGCCGGATGCGCCGTTGGTATCCCATTGAGCGACGTGGAGAAGAAGGTGTACTTTGTCGATGGTATCGAGAACCTTTCTCCGCTTGCCAACGCCTACGCCCGTGCCAGAGGTGCCGACAGAATGTCCTCTTTCGGTGACTTCATTGCTCTTTCCAACATTGTCGATGTCTCTACCGCCCAGATTATCTCCAAGGAGGTCTCCGATGGTGTTATCGCCCCAGGTTTCGAGCCAGAGGCCCTCGAGATCCTGAAGAAGAAGAAGAACGGCAAGTACTGCATCTTGCAGATAGACCCCAACTACACTCCAGAGTCTGTTGAGTCTAGACAGGTCTACGGTATCACTTTGCAGCAGAAGAGAAACGATGCCATCATCAGCGCCTCCACCTTCAAGGAGATTGTCTCCAAGAACACCGCTCTTCCAGACCAGGCCGTCATTGACCTTACCGTTGCCACTATTGCCCTCAAGTACACCCAGTCCAACTCTGTCTGTTACTCCAAGAACGGTATGGTGATTGGTCTTGGTGCCGGTCAGCAGTCCAGAATTCACTGCACCAGACTTGCCGGTGACAAGGCTGACAACTGGTGGTTGCGCCAGCACCCACGTGTCCTTGGTTTCAAGTGGGCCAAGGGTGTCAAGAAGCCAGAGAAGTCCAACGCCATCGACCTCTTTGTCACTGGTCAGATCCCGACCTCTGGTCCAGAGAAGGACGATTACGAATCCAAGTTTGCCGAGTTGCCTGCTCCGCTCACCGCCGAGGAGAGAAAGCAGTGGATGGACCAGCTTACCGATGTCGCTCTTTCTTCCGATGCCTTCTTCCCATTCCCAGACAACGTTTTCCGCGCTGCCAGATCTGGTGTCAAGTACATTGCTGCCCCATCCGGTTCTGTCATGGACAGGGCTGTCTTTGATGCTGCTGACTCCTTCGGCATCGTTTACGCTGAGAACCCAATAAGGCTGTTCCACCACTAAACTGCATTTTTCTCAACTTTCGATCTGTTTTCTAAGGTTAATTCATGGTTATACCGTTTCTTCTTTCTAATCTACAACGGGTGATTATAATAAAATCACTGTGGATACTTAAAGGTAAATATATAAAAAAGAGATGTATGTAGAATTGGACAATTCAATAAGTGAGAGGGGACTTTCGATTGGCTGAAAAGACAAAGAAATAAGAGGAAAGAAAAGAAAAAAAGGTTTGAATGGGATGATGAGATCTTCCTATCTTGTCTTCAACTCACTGATATGGTACAAACGATCGTGGGATCGTGATGATGGAAGTTTGTTCCGAGGCTTAAGCCTTTGTAGACCAAGTCTTGAGAGAAGTCTTGGTGGTCCACTTGTAGGTGGTCCACTTGTGCTTCAAGCTCTTCGTACCAGTATCGTTGTTGTTCTGGTGTCTTGGCTGGAAAAGACCGTCTGCAAATGTTGGCAGGTCGTTGACATCCTTGTTGATGTCAACGTGACTGGCAGCAGCAGCTGGACCGGCAATCAAAGCAGCAAAGATGATGAGGATAAGGAAGTACAAAGAGCAGTACTTTCTCACCATTCTCTTTCTGAGCTTAGCCTGCTTAAGAGAGTAGATTGGAGGTCTAATCTGTCTGGAAGGCTTGAGCCAGAAGAGCATCATGGAGTGCCACTTGTCAACCATAGGAATGAGCAAGATAGGGAACTGGCAGAACAGCAAGATGTGTCCAAGGACAAAGTCACCGGAGAACTCGGAGAGCTCGATGATCTTGGCACAGAACTCACGAGCTGGCTGGGTCCAGGCCATGTAACCAAGGCCAGAACCGTACCACTTACCAGTCCAGAAGGCAGTGTTGGAGTGATCGTTCTTGAACTCTCTGGTCAAGAAGAGGAGAGTCATGAACTTGAAGATCAAACGCTGAACGTAGATCATGGTGACCAAACCAATCAGCATCTTGGCAAAGACGAAGCCTTCCATAACCCACATGACGATGAAGAAGATGAGGTGGACAACAACGGCAACACCGTGAGCGAAACCGGCAAGAACAGCACCAGTCTTCTTACAGCACAAACCGAAGAGAGGACCGGAACAACAGGACAAACCAAGAGTGAAGAAAAGAACACCCATGTCAATGACGATTGGAGCCAAAGCACAGATCACAAGACGCAGCGTGGAGTTAACAGGAGTTTGGGTGTTGACACCAGTCTGGGCGTTGATGAAAGTGTAAGCAATGAAACAACCGGCAGTGTAGACAAGACATGGGAATGTGTCAGAGAAGAAAACGTTGGAACGGTGCGCTCTAGCAGCATCACCGGCGGCTCTCTCAGAGTCGTCGCCGATGAGCTTTCTCTTGAAACCAGTGATTCTGGATCTCGAGAGACGGACGTAACCAATCCAAGAGTTTCTGTGCCACTTGGTGTTACCACGAGACAACCATCTGATGAAGTCACGGTAGTCAATGAAGTAGTCTTCCCAAGCAAACTGGTGAGGGTTGAAAACAAATGGAGAGAACATCAGAGCAGAAAGAGAAGCCCAGAACCACAAGAGAGCTGGCTGCCAGTGAGCACAGGTACCGAACAGAAGCATGAGCATACATCTGGCACCCATGTAGATGGAAGAGTCAGCGAAACGAGAGTACAGAACACTGAATGGGATACGGGCAGTAGCGAAACCACGACCAGTAGAGATATAACGAGCACCACCAACGCAGACATCGTTCAACAAAGAAGAGGAGTAAATCTGAGCGACGAACACCTCAAACATTGGAGACAAGGAGACAAAGTGGCGGACGAATCTCTTGGTAGCCTTCCAGACACCACGTTCAATGAGCTCCTGAACCACAAGTGGAACAAAAGAAATGAAGAAGACGATGAAGATGGACAAAGTGTAACGACGAACCCAGTCAATGGCTGGCATCATGTTGTAACAACCAAGAGGGTACAGGACATCGGTGACAGGCTTGTTCTTGTCGTAGATACAGATGATACCTTCGTGAGCAAGAGAGTTCAAGTTAACCAGAGTAAGCATGAACAACTGGAGAGAAAGCTGAATGAACAAGTTGTTGATGTGGAAACCCAAGTGAGCATAGTAGAAGGTCAAGAATCTGTCCAATGGCAACTGAGTACCCAAGTAGTAGTATTCTCTGGACAACATCTGTTCACCCATACCAGCACCAATCTTGGTGGTGAAGTTCAAAATAGAGCCGAAACCAAGATCACGACCCTTACCACACTGGTAGTATTCACAGTGCTTGATTCTACCACCACGGCACATGGCGTTCATACCGGCGTAGATATCTTCGTTCAAGTGGAGACCCTTCTGAGCCTTGGAGACACCACCTCTGGTAGTCATGAAAATGGTGTTCAAGAAATCAGGATGACCATAGTGGAGCTTACCACCGATCTGAGACAGAGTACGGGCGAAAAGAGTACCGAAAGTCTGTTCCTTACCAGCAGCAACATCACCGAGAATACCGGAGTTTTCAGAGAAAATGTACTCACGGGCACCAACGATGGCAACAGGGTGCTGGACTTCGTTCTCAGCCTTGAGGCCAGGGGCATATGGGTTGATCTGCTCAACGCTGAGTTCCTCGAACTCGGCGAGAACGGATCTGATCTTGAGACATTCTTCGAGGTAGTTATCCTGGTTAGCGTCAATGAGCTGCAGGTACTCACCACGAGTGAAGATGAGGGCATGGTTCTGGTTATCAGACTTACCGTCACCCAGAATTGGGTTACCGGAAAGCTGAACTCTGTACTTGGGTCTTCTGCGACCGTTCTCCATGATCTCACAGTGACCGTCAATCAAAGCAGAGTAGATTCTTGGCTCGGCACCTTCTTCCATAGGAGGTTCCTCGTCAAGGTAAGCAATCTGCAAGTCAGGGTAGGCACGCAGCAAAAATTCAGCGTTCTCAAGCTCCTCTGGCTTGAACTTGGTCAATCTCTGCATGGAGACAACAAACTTGAACTTACGTCTGGCCATTCTCTCAAGTTCGCGCTCAAGACCCTCGGCGTTGCCACCAAACATCTGGACAATCTCAGGGTTCTCAACGCGGTACAACAACTTGATGGCTCTGGCGTAGTTCATGAAACCGGACACGGTACGGTACAGAGTCTGGGATCTCAAAGAAGCCCAGATTCTGGTTCTCAAAGTGTACTCAGGGGCAGCAGACTTGAAACCGATACAGTAGAATGGCAAGTCATCAATCTGACTCTTCATCTTATCGTCGTCCTTCTCCTCGCCACCGTTCTCGTAAGCGGCAGTCTCCTCGGCCAAGATCTTGGTGTCCTTGACGAAGCAGTCCCATTCAACACTGTGGAGCTGCTTTAAGTACTCAAGAAGGGTAACTCTGGAAAACTGGTCATCCTCTCTGATAATCTCACGCAAAGAAAGCAGGATCTTCTCAGAGTAGTGAGGGGTGAAAACGGTGAAAGTAGGCATGTTGTCAACTGGAAGTGGTTCAGGGATAGGAGTGGCCAAAGACTGGGCAAAGAAAGAGATACGACGCTCAGCCTCGGAATCTCTTGGGAAGAACTCAGTCTCGAAGTTGTTGTCATCCTGGGAAACAAAGAAGGTAGGAGCTCTCAGAGTGCGCTTACCTTCAACTTCACTAGGAACCTGGTGGTAAAGCAACTTCTGAACGTGGTCAATGGCAAGCAGATGCTCTCTGTACATGGAAATGACAATGGCGTTCCAAACCTGGGAGATGAGAACCTTGGGCTTGTACTTGATCTCCATATCGGTGGTAGCAAGAACCTTGGAGTAGATTCTCTTTGGCAATCTAGTGAAGATGTTTCTCCATGGGGTAAGGATAGAGATACCGAGGTAGAAAGATCTACCAACAGAGCAGAGACAGTTGATCAAGATGTACCACATGTAGGTATCCAAGAAGAACAACACCAAATCGTTGACGTACATGAGACCCAAAACGATCTTAGCCTGCTGCTTACAGGTGGCATCCTTCCACCACTTCTCACCAACACAACGCATGGTCATGGTGGACAAGTTTCTGATGGGGTCACGCAGAGACAGAATCATGAAGGTGTAAGATTCAAGGAACTTGGCCAAAAAGACAAGACCCCACAGCAGGTAAGACATCCACATGTCCAAACCCTTGAGAGGAGAGAACGAAGAGGTGAAAGTCTGGGTTGCAAGGTACTGTCTAGAGGTCTTGTTCATGTAAGGAGTGAATAGACCACCAAGAGGCATGACGGCAAAGAAGACCAAAGTAGCAATGGCGATGAAGAAGGCAACAATGGACACCGTCAGAGCAGCCTTAGACTTGGTCTCAAGACCAGCATAGGCAAAGACAAACACAACGGGAGCCAAGTTGACAGCAAAGATCAAGATCAAGAACATAAGACGACGGCTGAGACGCTGAGCACCGGCCCACTTTCTTGGAACAAAGATGTACTCGCAGATAGTGGCGAGGATCTGAATGGCAGAAGCAATGGTACCACCAAGAGCAGCAGCAGCCCAACGCGAAGATGGGAGAGGCTGGTTGTTGATAACCTGAACATAGTTGTGGGTGTACAACGATGGGGAGTTGTAAGCAGCGTACATCCAGAACACGGTGATGTGGATGATCCAGATACGGTTGAAGTTGGTGACCAAGTGGAACCAGGTTCTGATCTCCTTATAGGTCTTGAAGAACACGTTGTTCCACTCAACCTCACCCAGTCTGAGGTATCTCTCCTCAGAAGGAATGTCAACGAGACGAGTACCATCCTCAAACACGATACGCGAGATACCCTCTGGGTACCAGAAGAGCTGGTTGACATCATCGTAACCGATGATTTTGTTGTGGTCTCTCTCACGCTTGACGTAACGACCGTCCGCAACCTCGTAAACCTGATCCCTCAGGAACACGTAGATAGGAGTGATGACACGGTTGAGGTAGTCACCCTCGGCAACTGGCTCGGTTCTATTCCTGCAAGCCTCCGAGTTGAGGTAGTCATCGGCACACTTGTAGATGAAGTCGAGACACTCAGGAACGAATCTGACCTGGTTGGCCTCACCCCAAAGCAAGAGGTAGAGAGAAACCTGTCTGACCCTCTCGAGTGGCGACAAGGCGTTCATCTTGGCCTTCCATCTGTAGTCAGAAGCCTCGAGCGAGTAGTCACCTTCGAGCTCGTTGAGAGTGCGCTCGGTGTCCTCGGCATGGGCCTCAACGGCCTGTCTGGCCTTCTTGGACTTCTTCTTGGCCTTGCGCGCCTTACGCGACAGCTTGCCCATCTTCATGTTGGAGAATCCAACCTCGTCGTCGATATCAAGCTGGGCAGCAAAGTACCACTTCTTGTAGTTGGAAGAGTCGCCTCCGATGTAGTCGGCGTGGAGAGAGAGCAGGGCCTGGGATGGAGACATACGAGAGGCACGCGAGTCGAGCATCACCATGAAGTACTCAAACATGTTTCTCATGGAGTCTCTCTGGAAACCAAACCTGTTGGTAAGGTCGATGAACACGTCCTCGATCTGCTCGATGGTGACCGGAGCCTGGTTGTCGGCAGTCCAGGCTGGGAACGGGTCGGTTGGCAGCGACACTATTCCACTCTGATCGTAGGGAGTGGCACCGTAGATGGGGGTGGAGGCACCACTGGAACGCGCACCGCCGTAGGACATCTGCGAGGGAGTGTACTGTGTGCCGTATCCATCGTAGGGAACGCCGGCTGGACCGCCACCGTAGCTGAAGTCGGAGAAGGCCTCTGGATCAGCATTTCTTGGGATTTGGTCGTAGTAGCCCTGCTGGTTCAGGTTTGGATCAGAAGCGTAGTTCTGGTCGTACGAGTCGTAGACTGGCTGCTGCTCGTATCCCTGTCCCTGCTGGTAGTACGCAGCATCGCCATTTGGGTCATAGTAGTCCTGCTGGCCCTCCTGGTAGTTTTCAGCGTAGTAACCTCCCTCGGGCTGTTGTTCCTGGGGAGGCACCGCGTTGGGGTCATAGTACTGATCGTTGTAAGACATAATCAGCTAAGATGATCCGATAGCTTGGAAAAAACAGAAAAGGAGAAAGGAAGAAGAAGAAAGAGAGGGAAGAAGAGACAAAACAAGCAGTTTCACAGGAATCAGGGAATCAAAGGAGAGCGGGACGAGCCACCACTCAAATTTTGGTGGTCGTGTCCAACAAATCCAAAAAAAAAGCAAAAAAAGGCGCGCTTTGGCCGCCAAAGCCAGCCAAAAAAAAAAAAAAAAAAAAAAACGAGACCACGCTTTAGAGAGGTTCCAGATCAAACACGTCAACATCATTGAGGCCCAGCGTGCCGACCTCTGCTACTGGGATACGTTACTATGGCTACAGCGTCGTCGGTTCGCACCTGCGAAGGAGACGATCGAAACAACACAGTCTGGGTGATAAGCTGTGTTTCTATAAATAGGCAACAAACTTCGAGGCGCAAACCAACCCCTCTCAGCCAGCAATATGAGCTAAGAGATTCGTCCCAGAGGCTAAATACGGCGGGTGTGCGGGAGATCGAGTCGAGTCGTGTGTTTATCGATAAATCATGTGGTCCTGAAACTGTTTCGTTCCCGACTAGACAGAGCGACAAAGGCATACCACGCTCTCACACAGCGTGGCCGGGGCTGGCTTGGGGGAGACAAACGACACGGGTCAGCCTCCCTGGCTTTTTGCAGACTAGCCGGCCCCCGAGGAAGCCAGTGCGGGACCATCTGCGATATCCCTCTAACCGGCAAAGGGCCAGCAAACGGCCAGCAATCCTCGTCTAACTGTCCCGAAAAGCACAAAACGAGTCCTGATTCGGCGGGCTTCCTCGTAGAATTTCAGAAAAAGAAAAGCCGGAAAATCGACTTCGCCCGCTTTTGGGTTATTTGCCCGGCCGTGCGATGGCAGCGTGGTTTAAAAATAAAAAGGTTTCAAATGGGAAGGAGCGCTTCGGCAACTCGGAGATACAAAGGGATTCTGTTGCCGAGAGGTGGTTGATCTATGAAGCGTTCTCGGTCAGGTGGTATTTGCGCTCAAACACACGTAGCAGCTGGGATATCGTATACTTCTCCCACACGTCTCCAGAGCTCTCGCTTTGCGCGGCGAGCTTCTCCTTGAGCAATCCGTAGAACTCGGCGTCCATGAGCCTCTCCACGAGCTCCACCGCATGCGTCTGTCTCGCGAGGATTCGGCTGTCAATGAGCGACGTGAGGATGTGCTGCTTTGAGATCAACCCGTGCAGGAACATCTTCTCCAGCACCAGGTACGCGATGCGTGGCTCGTGGCGCCAGAGTCTCACCACACTGTCCACCAACCACGTGCGGCTGTTGTCTCCGGTGGAGTCGAGCACCTTGAGCACCTTCTCGGATACGATGTCCAGGGCACCGTCGATGACGGTCAGCGAGCGAGATCCGATGATGCACACGGCCTGTCCGAGCAAAGTCACCAGGTACTCGTCCGCACTGGCGATCTTGTTCTCGTCGGTGACGGCCTGCTTCAGATCACCCACAAGCGCATCGAAGTCCTCGGGTGATCCGGACCCCTGCAGGTTCTCGTAGATGGAGTAACAGAGCGCCTGGTGCGGGTGTGCTGCATTGTTGAACACAAACTGCGAGAGCAGATCGGAGCCCTCGGGCCGAACGTCCCCGAAGAACTTGGCGTCGAAGTTGGCCGCTTCCTCGTCGGTGACGATGCTCAGGTCCAAGAACTTGTGGAACTCCTCGGGCAGCGTGGGCTTCACCGTGTCCACGGTGCTCACGCGAACCTCCTTGGCGATCACGTTGGCAATGACGTAGTTCTGTGGGTGGAAAGGAGACTGGTCAACATCGCCAGACCACTCTCCCCACTGCCACTCGAAGCCAAAGTTGGACAGCTGCACAAGCAGCCAGTCTATGAAACGCATGCGCAGCTCGAAGTCGAGAGTCACGCTGTTAGCGTACAAAAACCGCACTGCTGAGCCGATCACCTTGGCGATGGTGGATCTGTTGAGAGACATGGAGGTCTTGAGAGACTGGATGTCGAAAAAACAAAAGTCCATGAGCAACACCTGGTAGTATATCGTTGGGTTGGGAGGCTCTGGAAGGTGGAACATGAGCTCCAAAAGAGCATTGGCCATGATGGTCTCGATTTTCCACGTTGACTTGTAGCCTTTCTCCCATTCGCTCTCCACTAGACCGAGCAGTTTCTCGTACTCTCCCAAGTTGCTGGAATCCACACCAGACTCCTCGAGCTTCGCCCTGACGTCAACCCCGTTGTTCATCTCCTTGATGAGCGTCAGCTTCTCAACAGATGAGTTGATCTGCGCAAACGCCAGCGGGTTGAGAGCACTCGGAAACTTGCGCATCTGGGTCCCGCATGTCTTGCGGTTGAACTCGAGGTTCTGTATCAAGTCCTGGAACATATCCCTGAGGATAATCGACTCGAACGTGTCCAATTTGGGTACAACTTCGAGATCATCGTCAGCTGGGAAAAACTCCATGACATACCTGGGTGTCTGCCACAGAGCATCCATGTTTCCGTCGGTCTTTGTCAAGTCGGATCTGGTGAGTATAACTTCAAGCGGAGGTATGTTGAACTGCGGCACAGCATGTTTCACAGGAGACTCTTGTCTCTCGGAGAGTCTCTCGACAACAGACTCGCGCAGGTCCGGGAAGAGATCCAGCTTCCAGCTGTTCTCCTTGAGTTTCTCCAGAGCGGGCACAATAAGGCTGAGCAGAGCCTTGGGCTCGCTTGGTGGTGCGTACTCTTCAAACGCGGTGAAAGGCTTGAGGGGCTCTGGGAGCGGGATGTCCACAACCTCGAACGCCTTGGCAAGCTCAAACAGCTCATCGCACTTGGCGACAAGAGATTCGTCAGCAGCGGCTATGTACGGAATGGAACTGACAACGCTGTAGAACACCAGCTGTGCAAGAGGAGACTCCCTGGAGTGCTCCTGGAGGTCGGTGGCGATCTTGAAGAACTGCTTGAACAGCTGAACCACGGTGTCCTCTTCCAGAATGGGCGCGAGCGCAGCAAAGAACCGCAGGAGCAGCTTGAGCTTGGTCCACGTACCACAATCGCTCGACTGCAGCTCGTCGTCTGTCTGTGCTCTGACCTCGTCCTTCAGCTTGTCCAGCAGATCCTGACACTTCTGGTGGAAGTACTCGACGATGTACTGTCCGATCTTTGGGTTCTTCGAGTTGCCAACCTGTATCAGGGCACTCATCCAGAACACCTTGTGTGGCTGCTCAACAACCATGCTCTGCAGATACTCCAGAGTGCAGGATCTGAACACATCTGCGGTCTCAAACTCGTTTGCCATCACCCTGCTGATGTTGGTGATGTCATCCAGAGCACGGGAATTAAGCCCTCCGAGCCTCATTATGTCACTGCACACGTTCCTGGCCAGCTCGGTCATCTCAGTCTCGAAACTCTTGGAGTAGCCCATCGAACCACCGCCGTGTGGAGGAGGCGCCCTTCTGTCTTCTGTGCGCTGGAGCTTGGGCTCGTATCCAGAATCGTCCTCGTCATCGCTCCTTGGTCTCTTGGTTCCGTGCTCGTCAGACATGTTGATGAATTGCTATCAGAAGAAAACAAACACGAACAACAAGCTCGGTGGTTTTTGGAAAAAAAAAACCTGGCAAAACGGATTTGCCTCGGGCTTCGTAACCTGTGCGTGCGGCTCGGTTTTTAGCGCGATGGAGATCTAGATCCGTGGCTGCAAGAGATACAGGGCAAAAACCGGTTTATATGGGATATATTGTACAGGTATATGTGTATGAACGTTGTACAGAACTGAAGGAAACATAAGCAAAGGGTAAAAGCTGAAAGAGCACGAACTGAAGGTCAGATATAGGATTTTTTTCTTCTTTTTTTTTCTCAATGATCGGAAACAGGTGACGTGATGGTGACGGGGACATTCAAACCGGGCGTGGACTTCGTTGATGATGATGACGATGAAGATGCAGTGTGTTTCTTGGATTCGTTGTCATGTTGCGGGGGTGGGGGAGTTCCCAGAGACGGAGATCTCATGTTCTGGAAAGAGGTATGCATGCGGAGACTTGGCGATGAAACCTCAGAGTTGCCGCTTCCCTTTCTGCGTGAGATATCGGAGAACCTGGCAACTCGGGCTTCGAGACTCTTGATCTTCTCGTTGGCCAGTCTCGTTTCAATCTCGTGTTTCTCTCTCATGGACTTGATGGCATCGCGGAGAGCATCTCTCTGCTGTTCCACCATGGTCACATCGTTGGAGACACGGGCATGAAGGTCCATCTGGCTCTTGAGGAACTGGTTCTCCTTAGCCAATTCGTTGGTGTCCATCGATGAGAAGCCAGACGACGAACCGGTCTCCAGTACCTGAACCGAGTTCTTCAGGTGAGGAATAGTCACAGTTGTGAGTTCCTTGTTCTCAACGGTGAGCTTCTGGATTTTGCGTAGCAACTCAGGCTTCTCAACCTCCAAGGACTCAACCTTCTGCTGGGACTGAACAAGCTTCTCCTCCTGCTCGTTAAGTTTGCTGGTCAACTCGGCGTTCTGGTAGCTGAGCTCCACGGGGGATGGCTTGAGTCCATTCTCCCATTTGAGACACAGCTCCTCGGCAAGATGGCGCTTGCGTCTTTCCTCAACGAGCTGCTTCGACAAGTTCGCAATCTGCATGGACTTCTCTCTCGCTAAATCTTCGCTCGCACTCCTGGCTCCGCTTTCTGGTTTACCAGACCTGAGCTTCTCCTCGAGGTTGTACTCTCGGGTGATAGACTCGGCCAGTGCGTTGGAAACAGACTGGAGCTCATCGAGAAGGGCCTCGTTGGCGTGCAACAGACCTAGCTGTTCGGCGGAGATTCCGGTGAGATGACCCTCACTGGACACACTTCTCGACTGAACCGCGCTTGCCTGGGTGGACACATAGCGGGAGCTCGAAGTGGATTCAACGGGTGTAGAGCGCGCAGTCTCGCTGTTGTGGACATCTTTGGTTGCGACGACTGGCTGAGTCTCAGTCTCCTTCTCAACAGGCACAGAAACTGGAGTCACTTGCTTGTCAACAGGAGACAAGTCTCTCTGTTTCTGGACTGGAAGCTCAACGGGAGGCAAGTTCTTCTCCTTCTCGACTATGGCTGGCAACTGTTTGTCGGTGTATGCATCCTCTTTGAAATCCATATCGGACGGCAACAGAGCACTGTTTCGAGAAAACAGACTCAGGCGTTCAGCAGGCAGATCCACGTCGAGCTTGTAGTTGAGGATATCAATGCTCTTGGTATCCACTGAGCGACGGGGTCTTCTTGTACGGCTAGAGTTCTTCTTAGGACTTCCAAAGTCGAACTCGTTGTTGTCAGAAGGTGGAACAGACGGCAATGCCTTGTCGAAACTGCTCTGGCTTTTCTGGCTGGGTGCGGACTCAACATCTGGCAGGAACACAGAACGATCGCCCTTCCTCATTTCGGTTTCGTGCTTGGAGTAACTCTGGTAGTTATGAGAGTACGTACCCTCCATACCGGCGGATGCAGTCTGGATAACGTTGAACCTGGGAGAGTCGAAGTCGTTACCGAACTTTGGAGTACTAGCAGCGCTATCCTCCTTGTAACCTCTATCCTTGGCCTTCTTGCTGACCTTCTTGAAGAAGTTGACAGACTTCATGATGGGTGAGTTCTCCTTCAAGCTGATAGCAGAGTTCTTGCGGTTGACAACCAGTGGGATCTTCGGCGACTCAAAGCTCTCCGAAGAGTTCTGGAAGCTCTGGAAGCTCCTATTGGGATTCACCAACTTCTCTGTTGTGTTTGCCATGACCGCAGACGTGGGTGGAGGAAACGAAGCCTTGCGCTCCTTAGCCTGCAGAGGAATCGGCGGTGCAACGTCGTCGGAGAAAAGCATGGACTTGTACACCTGTGACTGAACAACAGGTGGTGGTGGGAAAACACTCTCCTGCTTTGCTGCGGTCTCTATTGTTTTCTCGCTGTGAGGAGTGGCAACTTCGCTGTTGACAGCATCTGGCCTGAATATCACACTGGAATCATCGGTGTATGACTGCCCTGGGTCAACTCTCTGAATGTTGGACTTCACCTCCTCCATCATGGTGCTATCGTTGGCAGAAGAGAGATCCTCCATGGTGGTATCGTTACCAGATGGGAAAGACTGAGACCCGTGATCTGTATCCGAGACAGCAGAGTCCTGGTTGCCCTCCAAAGTCTTTGTCGAATCAAGACTTCTCTGCGATGCGGACTTCTCAGAGAATACAGGCTCAACAGTCTCTTTTGGAACAGCATGGGACATAGATGTGGATGTAACAACTCCCAAGCCAGTGACTTCTTCCTCGGGTTCTTCTTCTTCATCAACCACATCCTGCAACTCCGGAGCAGTCACGTAAACTTCGTTCGCGGTTCCTGTGCTCAGCTGATACAGTGGCTGCTTAACGGCTTTCACTGGAGAATCAAGATCAGTCAGATTGGAGATGAGAGAATCCCGTCTTCCAAAGGACCTCTGTGGAGAAGGAGCAACGTTTGCGGCAATGACGAGTTTTCTGAGAGAGTCAACGGATGTCTTCTTGTTAGGGGTGGACTGGAGAGAACTTGCGATTGAGCCATTCTGGGTGTGAGACCGGCTGTTTGAGATGACGGATGAGGGAACTGTGCTGGAAGACATGTATGGTTCTTCCTGTGGAACTTCCCGTGGAGCTTCAGCTTGCTGTATGACCAGTGGAGCCTGTGCAACCTGTGGAACCTGAGGAGCTTCAACTGGTTCAGATTGTTCTTCCATCTCTCTGGTCTTGGCCCTTTCCAGCCTCTCAAGTTCTTCATCTATATCCTCCTCCATGTTGAAAGAGTACTTGTTGAGCTTCTTCTTGGTCTTTGCTCTCGCCTCTGGCTCATTCTCGGAATACACGTTTCTCAGGGGAGATACCTCCTTCGAAGAATCTGTCTTCAAAGAGTTTCTGGAGTGACCACCGCTCAGGTTCTCCTGCGATCTCTGCTGGATCTGGTGGGTGGAGCGCTGTGGAGATACCCTCTGCTGCTGCGGTGGGGCCTGCCTCTGGTTGTAGTATGGATCATACTGCTGTGGGTTTGGAGACATGACCGGTCCACGTTGGGGGAGGTTGGACCAGCTTCCCTGTTTCTGATGAGGTGGGAGCTGTTGTTGTGGATGAGGAACAAACCCGGCAGAGTTTCTTATCACGGGACTCCCAGCAGCCTGCATTGGAGGAGTACCGTACCTGGGACCAGGGCCCTGGAAACTCATCGCGCGAGGAGACTGTTGGTAGCCCATCTGCTGAGGCGGGTAGGCCTGTTGCTGGGGTGGATACGCCATTGGTCTGGAGTTGAGGCTCATCGTTCTGTTGTCCATCATCGGCCCCGGTCTGTTGTTCAGACTCATGGTCCTGTTGTCCATCCCAGGAGCTCCGTACGGTCCCGGGGTTTGCAGGCTGTTTGCCCTGGGAGCAACCGGAGCCTGTTTCATCGCCATCTTCATCTGCTGTGTCTTGAGCTTTCGGTACTGCGTGTTTGACACCTGGCCTCCGGGCCCGGGTGCCTTGGTCGACAGCGTGGGGATGTACGGGGTTGTGTCGAAGGGTGCGTTGCTCATACCGTAGCGCCCTCTATCTCTCAGGTGCTTGATATCGTCGAACGATACATCCACACCGGGCTGGGCCTCGGTTTCTCCCTCGTCTTCGTCTCCGTCTCCGCCGCCACCGCCTCCGCTGCGTCTCATCTTGCCCTTGAAGAATCGGTTCACGGAGGACGACGTCGTGGACGTGATTGAGCTTCGGCGAGAATGCATGCTCTGTCTGGGATGCGCCACCTGCTGTGGCACCTGCTGGGGCATCTGCAGAGGCATCTGCTGGGGCATCTGCTGGGGCATCTGTGGGGGCATCTGCGGGGGGTATCCGTGCGCAGCGTCGTAGGACAGGTTACTCTGCTGGTAGAACTGCTGTGCCTGAGGAACCTGTGGCGAATAATACTGGTTTGGCTGTGGCACCGGCTGTCTGTTGTCCATCGGAGTCTCTCTGGAAATATCGATGAATGCAGAGTCTTCGAGCTGCTGGCCTCTCATGCCCCGGCCCGAGGTTGTTGACATTGCAGCTTCCATGGTCTCGGAACGAAGGGACTTTTAAACACGCGTTTCAATTGGGAATTTTCGAAGATAGAGGAGCAAAACGAACGAACGGTGATCCGGAAGGGGCTGACAATCACCAATAGCACAGGGAATAACACAGAAAGAGACAGAATCAACACAAAAAAGGAGTCAAAAACAGAGAAACGAGGATTTTTATTAGGAGAGAAACGAGGACTTTTAGTTTTCAAATCGACTTCGTGTTCCACACAACTCGTTTTGCCCCAAAACAAATATTACATAAGCGCTGCTCTCGGCGATTCGAGTATCGCAATAAGTTATTCGTCAACCACCTTGCCCACAACGTTGTATCTGTTGTGGAAGAAGGTGTACCAGTCGTTGAGTGTCTTCATCTGCTTCTCGTTGAGCACAGAGTAGTCCGCGGAAACGCTGTAGTCCGTGTCTTCTGGCTTGAGACTGGACTTGCCGAGAGCCCGGGAGGCGTCTCTTCCCACCAGTGCGTGGTACCCTTTGCCCACTCCGTAGGCCTTGGTGTTGTTCGAGACGTCAAACACGGTTCCCTTGATTCCTATGTACATCTTGTCTGATTGGACCCCTGTTGCGCGTTAGTGGTGAACAATGCGTCGCAGATGGGCACATACCGTCGCATTTTTTCAGGTCCTCTTTCGTGATGGGATCGTCCCGGGGTGGATCCA
Organism: Kuraishia molischiana; assembly: GCA_024271875.1. Taxonomy (NCBI): domain Eukaryota; kingdom Fungi; phylum Ascomycota; class Pichiomycetes; order Pichiales; family Pichiaceae; genus Kuraishia; species Kuraishia molischiana. Next base: position 37,214 of record JANBXH010000015.1, read on the forward strand.
GCTGCACCTGCTCCTTGGGCATAAACTTGTCGCTCATCCTCAGTTGAATTGGCCGGCGTCGTGACGACCAGCTGTTAAGCCCCTGTCCCAGCTTTTGCTCTTTGATCCGCCAAACTGAGGCTTGCACTACTCCACGGATCTAACATGATCTAACATGATCTAACATGATCTAACAGCACGATTGATCCTTAGGGTAAACCTATTTATCCTTCTTGTCGTCGCTGGTCTCCTGCTGCAACTCCTCGTTCGTCTTGAGCTTGGCCTTCTCCTTCTCCAGCTCGGCCACAAACCAGGTGACAGAGGCCCACAGCAGCAGCGCGATCACGAGCAGGTTGATGAAGTGGATCGACTTGGTGTAGAAGATGAGAAACGTCAAACTCAGCGTCAGCATGCAAAAACTGGCGTGTGTGGCCGTGATCAGGGCCGGCGTGGTGCCCGGCTGGAACACAGACTCCCACAGTTCCGTTATGAAAGAGGCCATTCCGTATCTATGCGTCTTCGGTCCTGAGCAGCTCCAATCCCTCTTCAGCTTGTCTGAAAGGTTGTTGGATGATAACAAGAGAATGAGGTTCAAAGAAAACCGCGTTTAAAAAAAAACGGCGTCTCAGCGGCGGGCAAATCCTTCGGCTCGAGCCCGCGGGTGCGCGCACTACCCTCTTGATAAGCACGATAAGGCTCTACGGTGCCACGTTTTTGAGAAAGGCTGTTCTTTTCTGGGGTTATACATCACCAGTCCGGCATCATCTCGTCGAGACCATCGCCAGAGTCTCCAAATACATCCGGCTCGGGAGAGCCAAAGTCGAGGATCTCGATGAAGGTCCTCGTGTCACGCTGCAGAGACACAACACACCGACGGTAGTCTGTCTTGACCTGCCAGATGCCACCGGTGTTTTCGTCGTTGGCCAGGTCTCTGATGAACTCTCCGGTGCGGACGTTCCACAGCTTGAGCATCTTGTCGCTGCCGCTGACAATCAGGTTGTCGTCGTTGGTGAAACACGTGATGGGTCCGCCGTGGCCCTTGAGCAGGTGCTTGGTGGTGCCGCTCTCGGTGTCCCAGACACGCAGCGACGCATCCGCACCGGCGGACACAAGCGCGTTGTCGGTGAGGTTGATGAGTCCGACCAGCGACTGGTGACCGTGCAGGATGGAGATGAGCTCGCCGGTGTCGAGCGACCAGATGCGCAGGGTGGAGTCTATGGAGCCAGAGATGCACCTGTTCCGCTTCACGTCGAGGATCGCAGAGTAGATGCGGTCGGTGTGACCGCGCAGAACAAACTTGCAGCACTTGCGCTGTAAGTCCCACACGCGAATGGTGGTGTCGTAGCTTCCGGTGATGACCGTGTCTCCGTATCCGCTGACAGACCTGATGGAGCCGGTGTGTCCGTTCAGGGTCATGATGAGGTACTCGTCCTCGTTGCCGTAGGAGTCGATTGGCGGAACCGCCACCGGGGTATCGTCGTCCTCGTCTGCCAGAGGGAGCTTCCAGATCTGCAAAACGCTGTCTCTGGAGCCAGTTGCGAGGTACGGAACGGGCGGGAACATGATGGGCTCGCCCATGTCGTTCACGCCAATCTGCGCAGGCATGATGATCTCAAGACACCTGACCGTCGAGGTGTGTCCGTGAAACACGTGCGTGCATCTGCCCGTCTTGATATTCCATATCCTGGCGGACTTGTCGGTCGAGCCAGAAACGAGAGTGTTGCCCACGTACTTCATGGCCCAGACTCCGCCCTCGTGGCCTTGGAACTGCATGAGCCCCGCGCCCGTCTTGACGTCGTACAGGTTGATCATCTTGTCCTCGGCAGACGTTATCACTTTGTCCCCGTCAAACTGCAAACAGGTGACAACGTTCTGGCCGTGGCCCTCGACTGCTATCTTCTTGGGCTGGTAGTTGGGGTCCATCCACCTTCTCAGGATCGCCAGTCTCCTCTTGTATGCCATCTTGCTCAGTTCGTTCAGGTTTATCCCGCTCTGTCCTGTTTTGAGAAAGTACTGCCGTCTGAGCAGACTGCGGTCCTGTTCGAAGTCCTCCTCGTTCTGGAACAGCCTCTCGCGTATAGCCAGGGGTTTCCAGAAGTCCATGGTCGACATGAGCAGCGAGTTCCACTTGATGCAAGCCGCAGACGCGCGACACAGACTCGTGTGGTCCAGGCACTTGATGATCTTGGCGCTGATCTCGAAGGGCAGGCGCGAGATGAAGTCGCACTTCAGACTCTCTCTGATGGCATCGTTGAACAGCGAAAGCGTGGGTCTGTCCGTCTGCTGCAGGAGCTTCCATATGAGCTTCTTCTTGTACTCGGCGTTGGCAGGCAGAAGATCCACCATCTTGGCTATCATCTCCATGAGCTCGCTCTCTCTCTTTGGCAGAGACACCATGTGTTTGTAAGTATGCAGCAGCGCCTTGCCGTCCTCGTCGTCATCGTCGTGGTCCGGCAGCGGCGATGCAGACGGCGACGGAAGCGGCAGGTTCTGGGTGTCGTCCTTGCTCTCGTCCTTGGCGCTCACTATGTCCTCCATCTCTGTGTCTGTGGAGTTCGACACGGCGTACGTGTTTCTCTTCTTCAAGGGACGGTGCTGATGCTGCTGCTGTTGCTGCTGTTGCTGTTGCACAAACGCGTTCGTCTCGCCCGTTTCCGCGTGTGCATCAGGCATGTTTGTGTTGGAGGTGCTCCCGTCTTCCATGTTGCGCTTGCGCGTGGTGGTTGCGGTGTCTGCGATGTTTGCTATTTCCACCACGGTCTCCTGTTCCAGAACAGGGTCGGCGGCATCTCCCGGCAGTGTGAAACCGTGCGACATGTTGCTTTGTCGCCTCCTGCGTGTCAGAGGCGTTTCAGAGGTGAGCCTTGATGTGTGTCTACTCCCGCGGGTCTGCTTCTCTCCGTCCCAGATTCTCGTACTTCGCTTTCCAGACAGGCTGCGTAGGTGGTCTGTGGATAACGGGGAAAAGATAGGATAAATTTGGGTAAGCGCTGGCAAAAGGACAAAGAATGAACCCGCCAGGGTGGTCTCCTCCCTCAGAAAAAGGAGGGCCTCGTGCGCCCTCCCAACCCATGACGGATAAGAGCGTTACCCTGCCGTTGGGCTTTTTATACGGCTTTCCACACCGTTTCAACGCTAAAAGTGTGGAGAAGCGGGTTTGGAACTACACCGCGTTGCGGAAACACCAAAATACTCCTGAAATTCATATAAAACCAACACGGCGGGCCGTCAGAAATCGCCTCCGCCAAAGTCTCCTCCTCCAAAGTCTCCGCCGCCACCGTAGCCGCCGTCGAACCCGCCACCACCGTAACCACCGTCGCCGTAGCCATAGCCACCACCATCGAAGCCGCCAGGAGGCATGCCCATGCCACCCATGCCCATGCCTCCCATCCCCATGTGTGGGGAGAAGAGAGACTCACCGAGCAGCAAACCACCCATGGATCCCAGAGCAGCACCGCCCAGCAAGCCGCCCATTCCGCCCATTCCTCCCATCCCGCCTAGCCTGCTGGGTCTTGCCTGCTGCGGGTACTGCTGAGCGTATGGCTGTTGTGAGTACTGCTGCTGATACTGCTGTGGATACTGCTGCTGATACTGCTGCTGCTGCTGCTGCTGCTGAGTGTACTGCTGAGGCTGCGCCTGCTGTTGCTGGTAGCTGTTGTTGTTTCTGCCTGACTGTGCCTGTTCAGAGTACGCAGGTGGCTTCTCAGAAGATGACGCCGCGGCCTCGGTGGGTGGCTCCCACTGAGACTTGCCGGTGGATTCATCAACGTAGAACCAGGTCTGGTACTGCTCGTCAAAGATAGCCTTCCAGCCCTTGGGAACGGAGGGCGGATTGTTCTTGTCAACCATGTTTGGTGGAATGCTGGCAGAAGAAGGAGACGTGTTGCAAGTCGCCTCCCATAAGTCCAGGAGCGGCCGGTCGTGCGCCCCGCGAATATAGGGCTGTGCAGGCTTTCCCATTGTGCGCGGTGCTCCTAACCTGCGGGTCCCCTGATTCGTGAGAACCCTGCAGGAGCCAAGAACGTTCTATTCTATCGTTTAGATATATGACGGGGCCAGATCTAGTTGTATTGAGATGTGGCCCGCCAAGCTAAACAGCTGAGAAGATTTTTTCTTCTGTTTTTTTTTTTTTCTTTCGTCGGTGCACTTCGTCTCGCGCTTGTCGCCCTTCTCGGAACCGGGTCGTTCATTTGCTTGCCGATATTGACTTTGCTCTTTGGTCTTTGCCACCGTTGATTTTTGTTTGCTGTTCGATTCTGTTTGATTTTGCCTGTTTGATTTTGTCTGTCCGCGAGACGGAGTTAAGATATATTTGCATTAGTAATGGCCGCTCAGATTTCGTCAAACAAAAAGAAAGAAAGAATGAATGATTTGTAAACAATGAATAGGCGCCATGATTCCGGGGCGAGGGAATTAAAAATGTCTAAACGCCGATGCCGAAGAGAAAAAATTTGCCCCCGCCGTAACCAATATATTTATAACCTTTGTGTTTTCTTCCGCCCTCTTTTCTCATGCCGTCCGGAAGCAATATCGAATAATGGATCCGGAGAGCACAGATGGCGTGGTGTCAGCCGACAGGCCCAAGAGACTCAGCATGCTCACCAAGGTGGTTTCCTCGCTGCACGAGCAACAGCAGTCACCGCAGCCGTCACCGCCGGCCAGAAGCCCCAGTCTGCGGTCGTGTCTGATGAAGAGACATCCGAGCACAGGCTCCAAGCGGTCCGAGCCGCTGTCTCCCATAGAAACGGTGTTCCCGGAGCCGGCCACCAAGGGCCCGCCTGCGGTGCCACCCGGATGGCAGGTGCGGTTCGACCCGACGCTGAAGCAGTACTACTACGTGAACATGCTCAAGAACTTCATACAGCTGGACCACCCGGAAGAGGTCATCCTGCACTCCGACACCGAGTCCGACACCGTGGCTGATGAGGCCAGCGCCGGCACGAGTCCGGAGTACGTGCTGGACGACACCAAGCAGCGGAAGAAGTGGTTCAAGTTTGGCCGCAAGAAGTCGCCCGGCGTGTCGCCGGGCTCATCTCCCGTGGTGCAGCAGCCCAGAAGTATGGGCTTGAACGCTAACGACGATTACGACGACGACGACGAAGAAGAAGACGAAGAGAGGCACTCGGAGGAGTACGAGAGAGACCTCCGGGAGCTAAGGGAAATGATGATTAACGAGGCCGAGGTGTACAAGATGGACAGGCTGAGGTCCGACTGAACCCGGAATGTAAATAATAATAACGATGTACTATACGAGTCTTAACTATGTAGATCGCAAACCGTGGGTGTTTGGCGTCCGTTTGGACGCGCTGGCGTTTACGAGACGTGGGCGCTTCCGGCTGGATTTGTTAGGGAAAGAACCCCTCGTAAACGTTTTTTCGCTCGTATATTTCATTGCGTCATCTGCGATCGCCCCTCTCAGCGCGTAATATTAATTTTTCGTCCTATAGTATCAGCAGATAGCGCGATGTGTTCTATTTACCCGGCTCGTAAAGATAAGGCCATTGTTAGGTCTGGTTCAGCGCAATTCTCATTTTTTACAGAAAAGTTTCCAAAACATTTGGTACCCTCTTCTCGCTAACACATCATACTTTGATCCATAGGTCAAACATTCACACCCCAGCTTCCTCAGCTCAACTATCGGAGAGTGCCTGTGGACTCGCGTTTGAATCCTGCCAGTAGCGGTTATATTGCGTCTGCTGAGGGTCAACTCTCGTATAACGGCTCGTGTATGCAGAGAACGGAATAGGCTGGGTCTGCAGGGAATCTGCACTCTCGGTCGACCTGCACTCGGTAGATCTGCGCTCGGTCAATCTGTGCTCTCGGTCGATCTGCGCTTTTGGTCTCCTGCCTGTGCAGGACGTTCTGATGGCTTCGGGAGAACAGAAGCGGGCGTTTCGTAGAACAAATACAACCAAACCAGGGAGTCGCAATAGTTGATATACACACGACAGAGAGAATTGGGCTTCGCACTTGCCCCGATCCGACCTCGAACGCATATTTTCCAATCTGGGAGAGGGTAGAGCTGGCGTTTTCCAGGATACCGGCCCTGCAACAGTAGGTTACTCGCAGAACGCATGTCGTCGATCTCATGCAGACTCGACGCTCGAGCGGCAAGCAAAAGCACAGACAAAAAACACGTTGAAGAGAGATCTAGCAGAGGTTTCCAGAAACCTACACAGGATCCGGTATAGTGTAATGGCTATCACAAGACGCTCTCACCGTCTAGATCCGGGTTCGATTCCCGGTACCGGAATATGCTTTTCTTTTTTGCTTTTTCTACATGCATACCTTTTTTTTTTCATCAAAATCTCTTCTCTTCATTTCCCTGGCGATCTCAGAAAAAGAAAGATTTTTTTACGAAACTTTTTTCTTGCGTGCGGCACATTTTTCCTGTACACGACATGTATATAAACGATTACTCTCACTTTGAGTTGAATACAGACTGGAAGAGGATGTTGCTGTGGGCGTCGGTCATGAAGTAGGGATCGTTCATATCGAATTTCCAAACGTCAAAGTCCTGGTTTGCGTCTTCGGTGGGTTGGTGCGGCTCGTGCCTGATCTCTGCTGGGGTGTATGGTCTAGCGCCTGCCTGTTCTGACTCAACCTTGCGCAGACACTCTCCCAGATCTTCGATGGTGGTGTAGCAGGGGGACTCCTCAAAGTCGATCCTCTCGTGTAGGACCTTGTGTGTCTCTCTGACGAGAGTCAGGATGTAGGTTCTGTCGATCTGGTACCCGAGATTACTCGAGACGTGTAGAAGCTTGAGCAGAAACGCACTGGCGGTGACGAAGATGGTTGGGTAGAAAACAGGGCTCACCGCCACCAGTCTCTTGATATCCTCGTCGCAGAGCATCTCGAGGATGTCTATTGCGGAGCTCTTGGCCAGGGTGAAAACGTCGATGACCTCTTTCTCAGGAATGGGTTCGTGGTGCTCGAGTACCCTCACGTTCAGAAACAGTTTGGCAAAGTGGAACGACAGGATGACCGGCTTCCAGGATGAGAGCCTCACATGAGCGGTCAGCTTGCCTATCCACTCCGCAAGCCATCCGTTGAGATGTGCATTCCAGGACATGAGCTCCTCGTAGGGCAGTTGCCCGTTCAGGTTCATCTGCTGCTGGTACATCATCATCACAGAGCACAGCTCCACGTTTGCAGTCGCCTTGAGCTGGGTGGGGTCTGGAGCGGTGGCGATTGCGTCTATTTTGGAAACAGTCTCGCTCAGAAACAGGGACAGATACATGTCTCTCTTGGACCTGTACTCTGCACCTTTGTACATTGGCGGCACGGGGCGATCGTGTATGATACGCAGTCTCTGTTCGATGATATAGGTACCTATGCCCAGGGAACAGAAAAGCGGCTTCACCTCGGGTGGCAGGTTGAAGTCAACCTCAGAGTCGGGAAGGAGCCTTCCCACCATGTCACTGGCCATCAAGCTCATCCTGAAGCCAAACTCCGTGCCGAGCCACGCACCAGCGATGATGAGACCGAGGCAATCTTTCAGCACCTGGTATATGAGCGCGGGATCTGCGTTAGAGCCGATGTTGTTCGGGTCTATCTCGCGAACGTTTGCCTCGAACTGGGATAGAAACAACTCGTGCTTGTCTATCATGGACCTGTCGTACAGCGACGCCACCGCCAGTATGGACGAAAACAGGAGCGGCGACGTGTGCTGCAAGCTTATATCGAGCTTGGGGATCTGGTGGAACACGAGCACCGGGAGGTACCGGGCCAGCCGATCCGTGAAGAACACAAGCAGCTGTTCGATGTCCGAGCGGGTTATCTGGCCGTGGGTGACCGGCTTGCGCCGCTTTGGCTGCTTGTCCGAGGTGGGCACGATCTCGCTCAGCATGCCCGTGGCGGTTCCCGGGAACGCGCTGTCGTCCTTGCGGGAGGTCGGGTCGATGTCAACGTCGCGCGAGTTGAGGATGTACTTGATGGACGGGAGGTACGAAACACCGCGGCGCATGTTCAGCACATCCTGTCCCGTGGCAGGCGAGTCTTCGGACTTGGCAGTCGAGGGGCTTGCCGGCGACTGAAACATCAGGTACGTGGGCGAGCTGTTGCTGCTCTCTGGCTGCGTGTGCGACTTCGGGGTGGGTTCCGTGGCCTGCTTGATGAGGTTGACCATCAGCTTTATCGAGCTCTCCAGCTTGTCCACGCGCTCGTCTATGGCGTTGATGGCCTTGCGCTCGTCGAACTTCTCGTCAAACACACACTCCAACATCTTCTGACGGCACCGGTCGCACGAAACAGGCGGCTTCTGCTTGGGGTCGTAGATGCACTTGAGCTTGCCCACGCGGCACCGCGCACATGACTTGTATCTCTTGGCGGAGTCAGCCATACCGAAACCAACAGATCTAGCAACCAACGGATCTGGCAGGCCGGTCAACAAGGCAGCGCTGTCTATAAACAAGGGGAAACAAGGGGAAACAAGAAGAAACAAGAAGAAACAAGAAGAAACAAGAAGAAACAAGGGGATTAAGGGAAAGGCCGCTGGCACAGACGACAAACTCGCTTACATAAGCATGAAATTGGTGGATACACTAAATACAACAAAGGATATCTGTGGCAGTCCATATTTGCTGGGTATTTACTTGAGGTCCACAACCTCGTAGTCTGCATCCTGCCAGTCCCAGAAGAAGGTGACCTCTGTGGACTCGCCTTCGGCCAGGTCGCAGTGCTCGGCAAAGCTGTCCTTCTCCACTCTGTCGGAGAGGTACTCTGTGAACTTCTTGAGCGGACAGCTGAAGCCGGGGCCGCTGGAGCAGTATGGCAGTGGGTAGACCGAGTTGTTGACGATGAACCTGACGTACTCCTTCCTGCCCTCCCTGAGCTTCTCGATGACGATGTTGGCAGCCATGGGGACGATGTCGTTCATGCGGAAGGGACGGCCAAAGTCGATCTGGTCGGTCGGCAGGTCGTAGCTGTCGTCGAAGAGACCGAACGCAGTGGCCAGAACGACGATGTCGGTGTCGTGGGAGAAGCTCATGAACAGGTTGGAGTCCTGTTCCTCGTTCAGCAGGCTGAGGGTGGCGTTGACAAACGCAGAGCCGGCCACGTTGGTCATGTTGTAGCCAGGGCCGTAGTTGTAGTAGAGGTCCAGGTCTCTCCAGTACGCAAATCCGACGAAGACGTCTGGGCTCAGGATCTTGCACACGGTCGAGTTCCCGGCAACGTTGAGGTCGTAGGCGCAGTACTTGATGAGCGTCTGGATGTTGGCGCCGGTGAGGTTGAAGCCCGGCGAGTGGTGGTTCAGTCTGGCGGCCTCTCTCTCGTAGAAGGTTGGCTCAAAGTCCGCGACGAGGTCTTTGTGGATGGTCTCGTTGTACGCCGGACAGGACGAGTAGGGTGTCAGCGAGTTGGCGCCCACAGTCGTCTCGTTGATGACGACCACCTTGACCTCGTCGAGGTTTCCGGCACCGAAGCCCCTGCCGAACGCCGCAGCACTCGCAACGACCCGGGCCTGGCTGGCGGCAAAGATTGGGATCGTCGAGTTGTCCCACAGATGGCCGTACTTGCCGAAGAAGTGGCTGCCGGTGTTCCTGCAGCGGGTGAGCCCGGCATACGGGCCCTCGGACGACTCCGTCTCGAGATCGTCCGCGTCGAAGATGAACTCCCAGTCCTCGACGAACGAGAGTGGCCCGGTGTACTCGTCAACGTCTGCGTCCACCAGCTTCTCGTACAGCTCGTGCAGCTCCTCTGCGGCCCCGACCGTGGGGTAGCGCTCGCCGTGGCGCATGAGGATGTGCGCCTGGACCACCTCCGTCCCGAACGGGGTCTCGGGGTCAATCCCGAAGCCTGTCCCGTCGACGTACGGCCCGTGTGCAGAGAGGTAGTGGAGCACGTTGTACTGGTCTGCGGAGGTCTGGATGTATGGCTTGGCAAGAGCCGCTTCCGCGATGAGCGAGAGAACAAGGGGAGTTTTGAAGAGCATCGTCAATTGGTTGGCCAGAAGAAGAGCGAGCGAGAAGTTGCCGGTGCCGTCCGCCTGGCTTAAATACATCCGGGTTCGCCTTTGTTGGTTTTCGGGGAGACCAAAGTGCAGTCGTCCCGATCAGGGTCTTGGTTAAACGCTTCCGGATTGGGTTTAACACTTCCGGATTTTGATTTTTTGATTTTTTGAAATGGATTTTTTTGAAAATTGAGTTTTTGAACTTTTCTGGGTTTATTTTTGGTACTCGACATCTCCAAGCACACAGCCAACACACATGTCAGAGTTTGATCTTGAGGAACCGCTCACGTCGACCGCTCGTCCAGGTACGTACTTGTGCTGACTCCCCCAGGCCCGGAGACTAACGGAACAGCCACAAATGCCACTCTGACCATACGTATAGTCAAGTCCTTCCCCTACAGAAACGTCAAGAACCACGTCCTGCAGAACGTGAATCTCAAAACAACCACGGCCCGCGGGCTGTTCGACCAGATCGTCAGCATCATCAACACCACGGGCGGTCTGAGGCCCTACCGCAACGTGGAGTACGACTCGCTCAAGATATACACACACGCACACGGCTCCAAGACGATGAACCTGGTGATCAACCTGGACCACGACGACGACTGGGTTCTGGACCTCGACAGCGAGAAGCCGCTCATCGAGTACGGCATAGAGAACGAGACCGAGATCTCGATCTTCAAGAGGTCCGACTACGACGAGTTCAAGAAGAACCCGCAGGAGCTGTGGTAGTTTTGCATAATCGAGTAATGTCAGGGAACGAGTGATGTAGAGATTCCAAAGTTATCCGGATAAGCCATCCGGGTCTTTTTGGGCAGGTTTTAGCGCGCCCGGTCCATAATCCCGAGACGCACAATGCGATAGGCACAAGCGATAGGCACCTCTCACACGATGGTTGCAATTGTTCTTTCTGAACTTCCTCGGGATACCTCGAGCATTCTCAAACGCAGTTCCCCCGTAGCAGCCAGTTTCGGCTGGTCGAAGTGACCTCGAACCCGTGCGGCTCTTTCCTCAACGGGAAAAACAGGAGGCGAATTCGCTTTCGCCACCGTTTGCCACCGTCTCCACGTTTCTCTCTTCCTCGCTCTCCAACGCCCATGACACAGCTGATTGCTAAGAAGACCGACAGCCTGCCGAGATTCTCGGACAAGATAAATCTTCCGCCGGGCGTTCTGGAAAGCCTCGTCAACGAACACGGCTCCGAGCTGCCGCACCCGCTGATCTTCACGCTCGCCGGAGCCAACACAAGCTGTCTCGTGGGGGTGCGAGAGTTCTCCGCTGAGCCAGACACAGCCGAGCTGCCGTGGCTGATCGCGGAGAAGCTCGGCTCCGTTGATGCGGTGTCTGTTACGCTGTGCGACTCTGTGCCCAAGGGCTCCAAGCTGGTGCTGAAGCTGCCCGAGGCCTATCCCGAGATCATCAACTGGAAGTGGTTTCTGGAGGGAAACCTGAAGAACTACACCACCCTGACGCAGGGCGAGATGCTGTACATCGAGAAGCCTAACAGGACGTACGAGCTTGTTGTCGCAGAGACGAACCCGGCCGAGTCGATATGCCTCATAGACACAGATCTGGACCTCGAGATCCAGCCGCTCAACGAGACCATCGCACGCGAGATGAACAGGTCCAAGTCAGAGCTCGCCACACAGCGAGAAGCCCACCAGGCGCTTGTTGTCGGCGAGACCATCAAGACCACACCAGGCACATACCACACCTTTGACGCACACGGACCCGAGGTGGCGGTCAAGCTGAGTGTCGGGGACAGCGTTGACCCATCCGGGTTTGACATTGTTGTGTCCACCAACGAGTATGTCTCCAAAGACAGCTTCATCTGGTCCTCGATAGGATCGCAGCGAAACGATACCATCGCCCTTCGTCTGGATCTCAAGTCGCCGTACCTGTCGAACGAGAAGACTCTGTACATATTGCCGGTCAGCTGGTCCGACATACCGCTCGCTGTTGAGCTGAGCATCGGTCTCCCAGAGCAGTCGCCCCAGGTCGATGCGGCAAACACGTGTTCCAACTGCGGTGCAGCCGTGTCGGCAAGCTCCATGTTCTTGCACCAGAACTTCTGTCTGCGGAACAACATCAGGTGCTCGTGCGGCAGGGTGTTCCTCAAGAAGATCCCGCACACACACTGGCACTGCGACGAGTGTGGGGTCTTCGGAGACACCCCCGAGTCCAAACAGCTGCACTCTGATCTGTGCCACACCCGCTGTGCGTGCTCCGAGTGCGAGGAACACCCGGAGTTTGCAAGCAGAGTGATGTGCGCATTGCACAGGGCCAGCGAGTGCGAATCGCTGCTGCACGAGTGCAGGTTCTGCCACCTGGTGCTCCCCAGGGGCAAGCCGACTCCCGAAACCAGCATACTGGGATTCTCGCAGCACGAGTACGAGTGTGGTTCCAAGACAACCGAGTGCTACAGATGCGGAGCCATTCTGAAGCTGAGAGACATGCAGCACCACGAACAGCTTCACGAGCTCGAGAAGAGCAGAAGGCCGACACCCGCGGTGTGTGTCAACACGAACTGCGTGCGCATGGTTAGCGCAGGTAACGAGCTGGGACTGTGCGATGTGTGCTACGGGCCCAGCTACTCCACGGTTCACGACCCAGACGGGAAGAAGATGGCCGCCAGACTCGAACGGAGATACGTCATACAGCTGACCAAGGGATGCGGGAACTCGTGGTGCAAGAACCCAGAGTGCAAGTCCAGCGGCCTGAGCCCTTACTCCGGCTTCAAAGACGTTGTGCAGCACGTACAGAGCGATCTGCTCGGTGAGCCGCGCGTGCTTTCCTTCTGCGTCGACCAGACAACCACCAAGAAGAAGCTTGTGGTTGACTTTGTCACAGACAACCCCCAGCTGCCGTATGCGTACGAGTGGGTGTGCAACGGCATAAACGAGATAGACATGAACGACAGCGAGTCCAGCATAGTATCCAAGCTCAACGGCTGGCTGGACGAGAACGCACCAAAAATTACATAAGGTATTACATAAGCACTCGTTTATAAAAACCTGCCGCACACGACGAGAGGCTTTTGGGCTGTCAATCAGCCGTTTCAGCGCGCAATACACCACACAACGGAGCAGGAACCATCGTGTTGAGATCCAAGAGGCAAGATGAGTGCTCCGCTTAACACCGAAGAGTCCAGATTCGCTCAGTTCAAGCTTGTGCTGCTTGGTACGTAGGCGTTGTGCCTTTGCTGCTTAGGGGCTGTATACTAACAAGAGGCTAGGCGAGAGTGCCGTTGGTAAAGTACGTGAGGACACCAGGCGAGACGACGCAATTGGATACTAACAAGAGCAGTCTTCCATAGTGCACAGATTCGTCAAGGACTCGTTTGACGATTTCCGCGAATCCACCATCGGAGCGGCCTTTCTGACGCAGACGATAGTGCTGGACCAGAACACCACCGTCAAGTTCGAGATCTGGGACACAGCGGGCCAGGAGCGCTACAAGTCCCTTGCTCCGATGTACTACCGCAACGCCAACTGTGCGCTTGTTGTGTTTGACCTGACCAAGCAGGAGTCGCTGGAGAAGGCCAAGTCCTGGGTCAAGGAGCTGCAGAGACAGGCCAACTCCGATATCGTGATTGCTCTTGCCGGCAACAAGCTGGATCTGGTGCAGGCCGACGAGAACGCCAGAGAGGTGAGCGCGGACGAGGCACAGGCGTACGCCAACGAGCTGGGGCTGGTGTACTTTGAGGTCAGTGCCAAGACGGGCGAGGAGATCAAGGAGATGTTCCGAGCCATTGCCGAGAAGCTGCCGATTGAGGACAAGATCAAGCCCAGACAGAGGAAGTCGCGGAACGTGGATCTGTCGAGACCAAACACAAACGACCAGCAGGCCTGTGGCTGTTAGCGAGTGCATCTGTTCATTTTGTGTTTTGTTCACCTTTTTTGTTGTGTTATTTCCTACTCGCTATACACTAGTTCGATTCGAGCTGCTTGAGCTTCTCCGCAACGCTCGCGTTGAGATCCGTAGAGTCTACCGTGTGCTCCTTGCTGTACTGCTCCACCAGCGCCAGGATCTCCTTGTTCTTCGAGTTGGTCGCGATCGAGCCCTGTAGCAAAGCAGCCATCTTGCCCTTGTTCTTGGTGAGGATCGTCGGGTCCTCCTTCACCTTGTCCTCGACGAGTTTCTGCAGCAGCTCCCGCAGCTGCCTGTGTTCGTCCTGGGTGGCGTTAGTCGTCACGCCTCCAGTAGTAGTATAGTGATACTCACGCTCTGCTTGAAATCCGCCAGCAGCACCTTCCGCTGCTGGTCAAAGTATCCCTTCCGCTTATACAGCTCTCCGAGTGCCTTGGCCTCTTCCGCCATGCTGCTGGGGGAGAAGAAGCCCACGCTGGAGCGCCCGGAGGCGTGGCCCGGATAGCCATGGCAGAGGCCCGGGAAAACACCAAACAAGCCCGGGGCGCTTGCACGCTCCTCCACCAGCATTGCGGCAGAACACATGACAGAGGTGGCCGGCTCAGCGTTTTTATCGTCGCTGGAGCGGTGCGAGTTCGCCAGCGTGGTTCCTGGCGACAGGGACGCGCTGGATGAGATCCAGGCGATGATCGAGACCGTGGTGGCGACGGAGCAGCCGCCCCACGCAGCCGAGTACTACGCACAGATGGCCGAGACGCTGTGCAAAGACGGGTTTGCCGAGAAGCTGGCCGGTGTCGTGTTCGAGACCCTGGACAGCAGCATCCGGGCCAATTACGCGGCTGGGCCGGTGGACGATGGCGCACAAACCGCGTACATCCTGGCGTTTAACGCGCAGTGGCTGCGCTTGAGGCGCTCTCTGGACGTGCTGCGCCTGATCTTTGTGTATCTGGAGATGAACCACCTCAAGCACAGGGTCAGGATGGAGCAGAGCTGTCCGGAGACGGTACAGTCCTTCGCGGCCAAGAGCTATCTGCGGTACCCCAAGATCGTGGACTTTGGCTGTCTGGTGTTTGTCCACATGATCTGCGAGGACGAGTTTGGAATTGACAGGCTGTTCATGGACCTCAAGGAGGTGTGTTCTGTGTTCCCGATCGACGAGTGCGAGCGCGTCAGCCTGAAGAACATATGCGAGCTGAACAACTACCACGACCTGGAGCTGTCACAGCGGCTGCCCGACACGTTCGCCTACGCAGGACTGCTGTTTCGCGAAAGAGAGATGCGCGACCACAGGAACGACTTTATGCGCCGTCTGGAGTATGCGGAAGTGTCCCTCTTTGAGTTCATGCGTTTTGAGCTCCACCTGGTGCGCTATCTCTTCCCCTGCATGGAGGCCTTCATCAGAGCTGCGTTCCTGGACTGGCTGACCCTCTACAAAGATCTCATCCACGAGTGGCTCAGCAACAAGGACACACAGCTCACAGCACTGTTCAACACCGCGAGAATAATAGACCTGAAGGACCACCAGCCCGTGAGACAGTTCGAGACGATCGTCAAGGATTACGTGCGCAACGCTGCCAACGACTGTCTCAAGAGATACCAGAAGAACGCAGACCTGTACCCGGAGAGACACCTGCTCCCTGTGAAGATACTCGAGCTCATGGATGAGCTGCAGGAGATTCACGTTGCCTGCAAACAGCCGAGTTCTCCTGAGCTGGAGGGGGAGCTCACCGCTGTTCTCAACGATAACCCCGCACTCTTGCACGATTCCATTCTCAAGATGTTTGATGTTTACGCGAGAGGAACGGCTCCTGACGATATCATGAACGGCATAGACCGTCTGCTGGGGCTACCTTTCCCCAAAGAACAGATAATCCGATCCTACACGTCTCAGATGTCCAGGAGACTCCTCGTGTCTTTTGGGTCCCCGACCCTCGAGCGAGAAGGCGATATAGTGAGGATCTTGAGGGGTATAAGCAACGAAGACTGGTCTTCTGTCGAGAGGATGATCGGAGAGATACACTCGTCCAAAAAAGCATTTGCCGCTTTCAAACACGCAAACAACGGCAGCGCGGAGATAACGATATCCTGCATAAACCCGGACAACTGGCCGCGCGTACAGTCTTCTCCGAAGCTGATCTTACCCGCTGATATTGCACGCGAGCTTGAATCCTACGACAAATTCTTCAAGGCTAGCAATGACCACAAGTCGCTCCAGTGGGCATACTCCCTGCACAACGTCCAGATGAACTTCAGGATTGGCAGCCAGGTGAAACAGATCGTGTGTCCGTCGTACCACGCAGTAACCTTGCTTGCGTTCAACGACAGCGCCTCGTTGACGTTTGAACAACTGGTGCGCGTGACCGGTATAGAACCACAGCTTCTCCGGGAGGTTCTCAACGTTTTGACGGTTGGGAAGGCCGCTGTTCTCGCACAGAACGGGAAAGCGTATGGCATCAACGAGAAGTTCAAGGACAAGGCCAAGAAGATAACCATAAAGATGACCAAGGCGGCGAAGAAACCTTCCGACAAGAGTGTCACCACCGTCGACACGAAGGACTTCATCCGTGCGTTTGTGGTTCGGCATCTCAAGCAGACAAAACAGTGTACACATCTGGAGCTGATGGACGCTCTCAGAGCTAAACTCGCAGAGTTCAGCAGGAGTCTGGAAAACACGAGTGACGTGAAGGAGGCGATTGAGACGCTTATCAGCCAGGAGTACATAGCGCGTACAGACGGGGAAGGATACAGGTATCTGGCCTGATGGTACATAATGTTCTCAGTATAAAGGGTGGAAAATACAAAAAGGAAAAGATTTACTGATCCACAGAAGGATAGATATGGGGAGACAGTTCAATAAGCCTGGCCAGACTCTCTGCTACCTCTGGTTGCGAGGGATCATAATCGAGAATGTTCAGCCCCCACACCGTTCCGAGGTTCAGCGGTGTCATTCTGTTCTTGTCCTTGGCCAGCGACACAACACGCAGGTGTTTAAGCAGGTCTTCCAGAGTGAAGTACTGCGGATCAGGCAGAGAGTCGACGAACTTCTGTGCCTTGGTGACAAACTCGTCGTCCGACGGTTCGGAAGCGAGTTTCTCCAGATGAGGTTTGAACAGAGGAGAGATGAGTTTCTCCGGAAGAGATGCAAAGAATGACTTGAGAAGTGTGGAGATGGCATACACGTCGTCTTCGACGTTCGAAGGGTCGGCGGGAGTGAGGATCTCGCGCGCTTTCGCAGGCGTGGCGTTGATCCTGTCTCTGAGAGCGTCAACCTTGGCCTTGTTTGCGCTCTTGCGGTAGATACCCTCAACCTCCAGTCCGTACTTTTCGAGCAACTCGATACAGATCATGACAAAGTCAGGAACACCGCTCTGCGATATGGAACAGAGCGTCTCCAGGGGAATCCCGTAGACGCCCTGTGTGGTACCGACGGTACCCGGGTTGGTGGCAACAACGACGTTCTCCTGAGGAATGACCGGACTGGAGGCGTCAGATTCCGAATCCAGAGGCCGCGGGCCCCACATGTTTGGATTGGTGCTCTGCGGGGTGGATGCCGGGTCGAGAGACGAGTACGCAGGCATTGCGGCGGTCTCCTTCTCGCCCGGAGACGTCTTGGACTCCGCAGCACGCAGCTGACTAGCCTGGCTGGGTGTGGTGGGGATAGGAGGGATTGCCGCAGAGGGGGCTGCAGGAGGCTCCAGCGACGAGGTGGACACCTGTCTCGAGCCGGAGGCGGGAGCGGAAACCGGGGGTTTCTTGATGCCCTTCGAGCTCGACACGAGGAAGTTGTAGAGGTCTTTTTCGTTGTCTATGGCGGCTGCAGAGGACATCATCGACTTAGACTCGTCCACGGGCAGCACGATTCTACCCGTTCTCATGATGGAGGCCTCAGTGAAGGTGGCGTACTTCTCCAGCTCCAGACTCATGGCCGCGTCGAGCTCGAGGATCAGGTTCTTGAGCCGCTCGTTTGTCTTTGGTCTGTGGGTGAGCGTGAGGTCCTTCAGCAGCTTCTCGGCGCGGTCTTTGAGGCGCGAGCACTCGAGCTCGGCGTCCCTGAGCTTCGACGCGGTCTCGTCCTCGGCGTGGGTGCCGGTTCTGGTTCTTCTCGAGAACCGGCGGGCCGAGGGGTCGCCGTTTCTTATGCGCGAGAGCTCCTCCCGCAGGTCGCGCACTTTCTTGGTGGCCTTGCTGTAGGCCTGGTTGGCGTCCTTGTAGTCCTGTTCCCTCCTGTAGGCCTCCTCCTTGATCGACTTGCGCAGCTTGCGGAATCCGTCCTGCAGCGACTGCACATCGTTGGCGATCTTGGTGAGACTGGCGACGTACGGGTCGTACGAGTCCTTGCCCACCTCCTGGTCGAGCGCCACGATGAACTTGAGGCTCTTCATGAAGGAGTCTGTGCTGCGGAAGAGCCCGATCGACTCGATGGTGCGGGCCGAGTTCTTCTTGAGCTCCATGCTGGAGTGCTGCTCGATCTGGATCTTCTTCTTGAGGAACTTGGAGAACTTCTCGCACGACAGGATCCCCGTCTTGAGCCGCCCGAGCAGAACGTCCAGCGTGGCCTCCGACCCGAGGATCTGCGTGATCTGCGCAGACTGCAGCAGCTTGGTAGAGTCGTCCATTGGTGGGCTTAAACGAGAAGGGGAAACCTTGCTGCACAGCTTTCCGGTTAGAACGAGATTTTATCCTGCGCAAAGCGGGTCGCAGCACGCAGCAGGAATAACGGGTCTAAAACAGGCGCCAGAACCTACGTGTCTCGTAAGTCTGGCCGGCGCACGACAAACCAAAACACACTCGTTTCGCAGCGCCAATGAAATGCTAGTCGTGTGCCCACCAGGCCAATTTGGCGCAGCACTCGCACCCACTGTGCCCCCCTCGCAGCTCCCGCTCCTCCTCTCTCTCTTCCTTAGTTACAGCGCCTAGCAAATTATGCCATACAAATCTGGCCCATACTAAAAATCAACGAGGTAAGTTTTTTCGTCCTGCGCGCCAATTTTCTCCCCCCGCCCCGGAGGAGTTGCTGGTGTCCAGAGGGGCAAATATGAAGGGAAATAGAGCAATCTGAGCGCCCCTTGGTGCCGGTGGGCAATTAAATTGCTTGTTGTTTGGGTGCCGGCAGATCGTGGCGGCGGCGTCTGGGGCGTCTGGGGTAGCCCCGGCCACACGCCGGCCCGCGCTCCACACGCTTGCTGCCGCCACAGCCGGTGGCTTCGGCGCACTCCGTGCGCTTCAGAACACGCATCCTGGAACTGGAATGTCCCGGGCGTCTGGAACGTCTGGAACGTGTGTGTTTACCCGGCTGCTGGCCGCACCGCTGCGACCCCAGCGGGCTCCGTGGTGCGTGGCTGGCGTCTCCTGCGAGCACCCCTCCGCCAATTGGGCCACCCCACGGGAACACAGCAGCAGTTACGGTTGTCTGGCTGCGCCAGAGCCCCCCGGCACAGCAACATCGCCACCTCCCTGTGCCCTCCCGAAAGGGATGGGATATGGGCGTGCGCAACCCAAAACGCTGTCTGCGTCTGGCAGGAGCGCGGCGACGCGTAAAAAGGTGCCACGCTGCCAGGGCGACCCGGTTCATTGGGGTGTTTTGTTTTGCTCGCCCCCCTTGTATTTTTTTCCCCTTCTCTCTCTCCCTCTTTCCCTTTACTAACCCACATCCAGTAACAATGTCTGAAAGAAGAGTCAGAGGAACCAGAAAGAAGAAGGACCCAAACGCCCCCAAGAGATCGCTCTCTGCCTACATGTTCTTTGCCAACGAGCAGAGAGACGTGGTCAGAGCCGAGAACCCGGGCATTGCCTTTGGCCAGATCGGCAAGCTTCTCGGAGAGAAGTGGAAGGCGCTCGACGCTGCCGGAAAGGTTCCTTACGAGGCCAAGGCCGAGGAGGACAAGAAGAGATACGAGGTGGAGAAGCTTGCCTACCAGAAGTCCCAGGCTGCCTGAACGGCGCCCTCTCCTCTTCCCTCCCGCGCTACCCCTTGTGAACTAGTGAAAAATAAGCGGGACAGTGTCTGTTCCGCTTCGATGTTTTCTTTTCCCCTTTCCTATTTTTGTGTTTTTGTCTTTTATCCTTTCGCCGTGCTCACTCTGTGGGACCCATGGCCGAGCCCTCCCGGGGGCCCTGCTGTGCGTCTCCTTTTTGTATCAGAGTCCCTGCCGGCTGTATATTAAGTTCTTTTTACTTTTTCACTTCTAAATTGACCCGCGTATCCTGGTGTGGTTGCTGTCTATGTACAGGCGATATGTGTGAGGCTACCTCTCTGCCTCTGCGCAGTATCTCTCCTTGATCAGCTCGTGTGCCTTCAGATCCTTCACGTCCAATCGCACCTGCTGTGCGTAGCTGCCGATGATCCGGTTGGAACTCATGAACTTGATCACACACCGGTCTATGCACGTGCTCTCGCCCTTGTTGAGCTCGGCCTCTCCGTACTCTCCGGGTATGCACTTATTCCTGCAGTTTCTGGTTATCCTGAACGTCGTTAGTACAGCGTCTCAGCCAAACCCAAGGGCTCACTCACATGTCGAACGTCGCCTTCATCGCATCGTACTGCACTTCGGCCATGGCCAGCCTCTGCGGATTCACCTCGGTGTCCATGGCATCTTTGAATAGAAACAGCGACATCTTTGCTGGGTCTCCTCTGCTGGTCTCCTCGCTCGCCCAACTTTTTTCTCGCTGCCGTTTTTCCGTCTCATCTGAGAGCCCGCATCACGTGACACAACACGACCAGCTGGTTGTACATCCACAGATGCCCGTCTGGCTCTCTTGTTTCGGCGGCAGACAGACGCTCCAGAGCCGCCAGGCCACCGCGACACCAAGCGACACGCGGCGGTACACGTTTGCTCCGTGTCTATTGAGACACGTGCCCGTAACGTCGCGCCAACGGGGGGTCGTGTGTTCCCAAGGGTGGCGCTTTTCTGCGATCAACTCCTTGTTGGCTTGCTTCTGGCGTCTTACACGGGTCAGAAGACAAGACAAGATGATGTTTTAGTGAGTATCCCAGCAGACCAGCGTGTTGCCGGCGCTAACACACACAGAGTTCACTTCCCTCAGCGCGAATACAAACGGGCCCCACGGTCCGCTCAGAAACATCTCCAAGCTCTCCGCAAAGGAGGTCAACAGGAGAGATGTCTTTGGAAGAACAATACTACACCACATCGTCATACAGAACAGACACGATCTGCTGAACAAGATACTGAAGAACAGGAGCCTGGACACCTCGATAACGGAGTGGGAGAGCGGCTGGAACTGCATGCACCTGGCTGTGTTCCACAGGCACTTTATCGCGCTCCGAATCCTCATGCAGTGCCAGGACCGAGACGCGTTGCTGGCGCACAAAGACAGAGACGGATGGACCCCGGTCGACCTGCTGATGAGCTTTGCGTGCTCCCGCGAGATGCTGCGTTTCCCCAGCTGCGTCTCTGTGGTGGACGAGATACGCACCACCGCCGCTCTTTCCTTCAAGGAGGACAGACTCGCCAATGTTCGCGTGACCGACAGGTCCGGCGCACTGGATAACCGCTGGCGCAGAATCGTGAACGCAAACTTGGCCGGAGAGCGTGCCCGCGAGAGAGAAGCACGCAACAGGGAGAGAATGATACGCAGGAACGAACGCAGGGCCCGCGCGGCAGAGGAAGGCATGCAGGAGGTGGGAGACCAACCGGTCAGCGAGGATGAGGTCTCAGACACTGAGGAGACTGTGGCGAACGCAGAGGCCTTGCCAGATGCTGTCCCGCAGTTCAACAGGCTCATGAGCGGGCGCACCAGCCTGCTGTTCCGAGGTCCGCTCGCTGAAACTTCCGTAGTGGCTCTGGAACCAGCCCGCAGCTCTGGTGTCTTGGCACACGAGAGATTCGCGTATCCTAGAATCGTGAAACTGTGCGTTGGCAAGAGAGTCACCGTTGTTCTCACCGACGAGCCCACGGGCAACATTTACGTTGGCAATCACACAGACTCTCAGAACTCAGACGTGAAACGGTTCGAGCGCATGGAGGAGCTCGAAGATGAGAGAATAGTGGAAGTTCACATCGCTGCAGATCACGCTGTTTGCGTCACTGCTGATAACGCCGTTTTCACATGGGGGAGTTCGAACGAGTATGGTGAACTGGGAGACAAGATAACCCGCGTCAGAAAGGGTGCTTTCGTCACAGAGCTGCCACTGGACGTTCCAGAACCTATTTTGGGTGTTTGCTCCTCCAGAATTCATACCATGGTCTATACCAAGTCAAGCATTCGCTCATTTGGCCTGAACATTGGCCAGGCTGGGAAAACCACAGAGGCCGCCATCGGGGCAAGGGGCAAGCAAATGGCATACGGCGATCGCACAGGATACATAGTGCGAGATCACGACTTTGCATCTCCTGGAAGGATCAGGTCCGCGGTTTGCAACGAACTGTTCACCCTGGTGTTGTCCGTTGACAACGTGTTGACCGGGTACGCCAACAATCTGTTCTTTTCCGTCGAACAGACCATGCCCAAGTTCTCAAGACGCACATTTGACACCTTTGAACCCACATCCAAGACTAAACAGGCTTACATTAAGAAAATCGTCACAACCACAGGAAGCCCCCGCGCGCTTGTCATTTACGAATCTGGAGATGTGTCAGTTCTCTCTCTGCCTTTGGACTGCGTTGACAAGAACATCTTTAGCACAAAGATCAAGCTCAGCTCTGCGTGGAAGGTATCCAAGGATCACATGAAGTGCATAGATGCAAGTCTAGGTGCAGATGGCTCGATAGTTGTGTGTCTTGCCGACGGATCAACGTACCGCGGTGTTAAGAGAAAGAATGCCGGTAAAGACAAAAAGCACAGCGTGGTGACAAAGGACTACAAGTACACAAAGATTACTGGCGTGAGTCACGCTGTGGCCGTCAGTTGCGACGCTGCGTTCAAAAACTTTGCGTACCTCAAGGAAGGTGTCAGGATGTTGCCCATGCAGTTGAGAAAATCGCAGATATTGGACGATTTTTCACGGTACTCTCCTCATGTACAAACAAAGAGTACCAAGGATTGGTCCCTGATGAGCAAGAATGTCGACTTCGTGTATGGAATCGGTGATGATGCACTGGACGATCAGGATGCAGAGCATTCGAATTTCCACGAGAAATTGGTGTCGTTCACCAATGCGTGGAAGGCCACAGCGAGAGAACTCGCAGGCCAGACCCTGGATTCCGAGACAGTGCAGAGACTTGGCTGGCCGCAGCTTGTCAAGACAGAGTCCATCTTGTCTGACACAAACATCGTGGTTGTGGGTAATTCGGGAGCCAAAGACGTTTGGATACCAGCACACAAACCAGTACTTTGTTCAAGATCAAAAGTCCTGTCTAAGGTCATCTTGGAGGGTAAACCGGTCGGCAAATCCGGCATCCACATATCTTTTGACATCGACAGCAACTGCCTCAATTTTGAAGGTGCTAACGTTGATGCAAGAGCTGTGTTTTTGCTGGTTCACTATCTGTACACGGACGAATACTTGAAGTACCCAGCAGAGCTGTCAGAAGATCTATCACGCTCGAGACGCATGTTTTCCATCTTGGCCAATGTCGTATTGACACTGATGCCACCTTTGGAGAGACATGTTTGGTCCGACATCCCTGAGCTTCATGATACAACTGTTGTGCTGTCAGACGGTCAGGTCAAGTGCCATTCGCTACAGCTGTCTGCACGGAGTCCGTACTTTGAAGCTCTTTTCTCGAGATGGAACGACAACGAGGAGAAGGTGGTAAACCTCCCGGAAACTTCAAAAAAGGTTTTTGAAAAAGTACTGCGGTACTGTGCTGGATACCACGCCTTTGAGATCTTTGTGGAACCAGCAGGTGATGAGCTTGAGTTTGTTGAACTTGCCATCGACGTGATCGAAGCTGCCGATGAGTTTTTACTTCCTGAGCTTTCTGAGATCTGCCAGCTTGCCACAAAAGACCTGATCTCGTCCGAAAACATCTTGTCTATAACGCTAGCGGCCTACGAGTCGAGGGCAACTCCCTTGTTCATCAATTGTTTGTGGTTCTTGTACAACAATCTTGACAAGATGTTGTTCAACGGTGACTTTGACGAGCTGATCACAATCTCGGCGTACGACCGCAATCTCATCACTCAGATCGACCTTGGTCTGAAGTGGTTTGGAAACCTGAACTGCAAGTCCAACGTTAGCAAGACGTCCGAAGAGTCTCGAGAATACATCAGTTGCTTTCTGGAGGATCTGAAGAAGTTCAACAAAACCTATGTTGATGGACAGGATACTGTCAAATACCACAGGCTGGACAAGCTGTGCGAGGTGCCGGAAAAGAAGAGACGGTCATCGAGTGTGAGACATCTACGGCAGCCATCGCCTCCTTCGTCTTCAGAAATGTCGGCATCGAGCTCTCTCAGGACAAACAATGAGTTTGCCGTTGAGACGGATGACTCCATGTCCACGTCTGATTTCATCCCTGTTTCAAACAGAAGACGGATGTCTCGCAAGTCTTCAAGCACAAACGCATCGCGTACAGAGATATTCAAGACCACCAACGAACCGAGACCTGTGACTACCCCAATCAAGACAACGCCCGCACCGGTTCCTGAGATGTCCAGACTTTCCATATCGCCTTCTGCCACCATCTCTCCGCTATCAACTCCTTCGAAGACACCGGCGAAAAAGACCAAGATCACGATGCCCAAGTTGTCGCAGAAGGAACGTTTGAAGCAGAGGCAGAGTTCAAACTCGCTGCCTTCAACGCCCACAGCACCTGTCACACCTCTGTACACGATACCCGCGACCACCGCCGGCTCTTCGGAGAGTGTTCCCTCGTTTGAGTCTATCAGACTTCAGGAACAGCTCAAGAACGTGGTTGATGAGAAACCAGTGGCGTCACTGGAGGAGATCAAACGAGAAGAAGAGTTTGCCAGGTGGTGGGCGCAGGAATCCAAGCGCGTTCAGGCACAGATGCAGCAGGCCACTGAATCTCAGAACGGACAACGGAGAAACTCAAACAGACGCACGAGCAGAGGCGGTAGCAATAGCGGATCTCGTCGTTCTTCCAGAACTTGATCTAATGTACATACGAACACAATATATATTTCAAATCATTACACACTAAAATCAAACATCAAGGAGAGTAGAACACACTGGAGTCTCTGACCACACTGTCGTGGACCCTGCCTCTCATCCTTTCAACACTTCTGTATCTGTTCTCGAAGAGTTGGGTCATATCAGCCGGCTGAGCAGACACCAAGTCAATTTCTTTCTTCTGGTACAGTCTTCTGTACTTCTTGGGCCTGGCAAATCCAGTGAAAGAGTCAGCCGAACCAGCAGTTGGTCTTTCTGGGCTTCCATCACGTCGAGATCTCTCTTCCTCTTCTCTATGCTTTTGCTTCAGCCTCGTGTTCGAAGAGGGACTCGCCAGCAACTTTGCTTCTCTGTACTGCTTCAAGATGAAGGCGACTGCAGGACTTCTACCTGGAGTGACAGGGATCAGGTCATTGGAACGCTCACACTTACTCCTTCTGGCGCTGCGAAGAAGAGATTCACGCTTGGCCATGGACATTGGGGTCATCGGAATGAGACCCATCTCTGGAATCTGCTTATCCTTGGGGGTCTGAGGCTCACGGATCCTCGTGGACGTGACCGGAGTTTGCGGAAGCACCGGGGATCTCCTGCTGGGAGTCTGTGGCACACTGGACTTTGGCGGTCTGCCCCGTCTAGGCGTAGTCGGCACAAGGTCGTTATTCTGCACCGCCTTGGGCACACTGGATCTTGGAGGTCTGCCCCGTCTGGGTGTGGTCTGCACAATGTCGTCGTTCTGGGGCGGCATGGCCCTCCTAGGCGTTTGGTTGATATACTTGTTGGTCAGAACGAGCTTCCTCTGTCTGGCGATTGGCTTCGGAGGGACATAGTCGCTGTCGTCGTCCTGCGTCAGGTCCACGACAACTCTGGACTGTTTCCTCGCGGGCTTCCTCACGGGTATGAGGTCGTTGTCCACCACCGCGGGAAGCTGTTTGCGGACCGGTATTAGGTCATTCGAGGCCTCCTGGGTGCACCTGGGAGTCAATGCCAGCAATCTCTTCTTGGAGATGGCGCCGCGTGGCGTGGTTGGAATGAGCGAGTTTCCATCGCTCTGCAGCGAGATGCGTTTCAGGGCCATCAGTTTCCGCGAGCTCAGCGGCGTCATGGGAATGAGATCCGTGGACACACTTCTGAACTTGGAGGGCGTCGTCGATTCCACAGCGTGGCTGATCCTCTCTCTCTGCGACAGCGATATGGGAGGCAGCGGGTTTCTGGCAATCAGCTCCTCCTCTTCGTCCTCCTCGTAGTCCGAGTCCGCAAGCAGGTCGATCGACACCGACTGCGGCTTCGTCTTGGTGCGTCTGGACCGCCACTCCTCGCTGGCCACGGCCTTATCCTCCTGATCGACGTAATCGTGCCACACCGACAGGCTGCCGTTCATCGACTTGACGTGGCCCGTGTCGTCAATGATCTTGCCCGTGGCCAGGTCGATCAGGTCGCCCTGCTCCTCTTCGTCATACCGCGAATACTTGTCAATGATGGAGCTCCACACAGACCTAATCTTGTAGAGCGAGCCCGACCGGCGCTTCTGGTACTCAACGTGGTCGATCTCCTCCACCGCCGGAACCATCAAATCCGTCATTCTCGTCTGTGTACGCTTGCGGCTTGGAAACGGCTAAAACTCGCGACAACGCTGATCGATTTTCAGCTCTGACACGGTTACGGGAGCATTCCCTCTGTGCGGTGCCTTCATCCCCCCTTTTTTTTCCCCCTTGGGACGCCAGTTTCGCGTTCGGCGTGTGCACACCAAAAGACGTGCACCGCGCACAACGAGTCTGAGCAGTTGTACTGCCACGCGTTCCACGGGCACGAGACACGAGATCCAGCGAGGTTTGTGGCTACGTCTTGACCCTTGTTACCCAAGCAGATCGCATACAGCAATGAGTTCAATGGCCAGGACAACACGGACGCGTGGGTACTCCATGAACCACAGCACGTCGGACCAGGAGGATCGGATGGCGCGGTCGCTGGATCAGCTCGGCACCATTCTGCACCTGGTGGAACGCGAGTGGTCCGATGTGATGCGCCCCGATGCCAACCCTCTCGAGGTGACGCTGCCGCTGCTCGACGATACATCCGTGGGGATGGCCCACAGGTACCCCGAGTTCAAGCACCTCAAGGACCGTCTTTCCAAGACGCTGCGTTCCGCCGTTAACGAGCACTACCAGGCCTTCAACGACAGCGTGGGATCGTACGGGATCACCGTGGAGACGATCGCAGACTCGCAGCGCATTGTGCACGGCATACGAAGGAGCCTCGAAGACGTGTCGGAGCACATCTCTGCTCCGCGGAGCATGCTGGAGGATCTCAACAACAAATCGGCACAGTACGGCGACATGGTGGAGATTGTTGACGCGATGATCGAGATGAAGGCCATTCCAGACAAGATCGACGAGTTCATTGCGGACAAGTCGTTTGACAAAGCACAGGAGGAGCTTGCGAGGGCCGCAAAGCTCGCAGACCAGCATGGCCTGTGGCGCCTGACCGCAATGAGCGGTGTCCAGCAGTACCTTGCTTCTCAGTCTCAGACGTTGTTCGAGGTGCTCGTGGAGGAGCTGCACTCTGTCATTTACCTCAAGGTGTCCGAGGACTTTGCCACTGCTGCGAACAAACCCAAGACTCTGGACTCGATGGCTGCGTTGGACGTGGCCAGCCGATCAGCTGAGCTCTTTGACAAGTTCGACAAGTTCATGACGCACCTCAAAACTGACTCGGGAATCGCGACGGGTACCGAGTTCAAACGATTCACATACATAGCCCAGCTGCTAAAGACGCTTCAAGCGCTCGATAAACTGCCCGAGGCACTCAACGCAATAGGACAGCGGATGAACGGCGAGATACAGCAGCTCGTGAACAGGTCAACAGAGGAGACAAGGTTGAGACACCCACAGAACTCACAGTCTGCTACCGGTTTCAAGAAGCTTGGTCCATCGGGGCTCACCCTGGCCATAGCTCTTGGAGATGTCAACGTGCTGATCTTGGAAGATCTCTTCTGGAACATTTTTTCGAGATGCATACTAGTGCTACAGGCGTATCGCGTTGTGTATGAGATCGTGAATGGCATTCCAGGCGGTCCATCCATCATTGCATCTGCAGACTTCACGTTTGATCATTCCTGGAAGGCCATCGAAAAAGAGGTGAGCACCATAATGTACAGTTACATCATTGACGAGGACATTGCGGACGAGTCGCTCACAGGCTCAAACAAGAGTATTTGGGTGAAGGATGACCACAAGAACAAGGGTCTCATGTTCCAGTTCTCTAAGTTGAGCTTCAAGAATTCAGAGGTACAGGGCATGGCAAGCAACTTGCAGAACGTTCTCCAAGACATGTTCCCCGGTTACTCGCTCAGAAATCCGACTGGAAACTCGCTGTACATCGAAAGCGAGAACTTCACACACCAGCACACTTTGGTGGAACCCAACGTGCTAAGTATGAAGATCATTCTCCCATCGCTGCTTGTATTCGTTGATAGTGCCACGCGTTGTCACCCACAGTCGCAAGCTAGTACGGCACCATCGACCTTCTTCAATTACTTCATGAGCAACATTTTTTACGCTCAGCTGCGTGACATCTCATTCCTCCGCTTTGAGCAGATCTTGAGCGCAGGCAGCCCTTGGGAACTCGACGTGTCTGCATCGGCTTTCAAGAATACCGTTGAGTTCAAGTCTTTCTTCCTGAGCCTGTGCGACTCGCTGAACACCTCTCTCAGTTACAGACACTCCTACGTTGATATTGTCCTCGGGGTGTTGGACAAGATGACACAGATCCTGGAGACGTTCCTGGAGGAGATCTGCCCAGAAAAGGTTTCGAAGACGAGACCCAGACTCAGTCTTCACTGGATGTCTCTTCCCGAGCTGTACGAGGTATCACTCAACCTGATAACCAAGGGTGCGGACGACTACTTGCTACAGGAGGAAACTGCCACCATCCTGGAGAATGTTCCAAGCAGTCTGTCCGTTCACGATCTTCTCGACCACTACAGTTTTGATGGACTCACCAAGTTGCTCGGAAGTCTCATCTACACTCTGAACTGGCTCCCCAAGATGAAGACCGTGGTGAACAGTGTCAAGAGCTCTGGCAACCAGATCGATGATCTGAAGGACGCGTGGTTCTTAATGGAGGAGCAGATATCCCGTCCTGGAGACATCACTTCGGGTGTGTTCCTCGCACTGCAAGGAAAGTCTGTCGAGCAGTTTGACTCGGTCATCAACAGACTCGAGAGCCTCGTGAGCCGTATTCAGCTGACGCTGAGGTATGACCTCCGTTGCAAGATTATCTACTTCATCAACTGCGCCTTCAACTCTGACGCGTGGATGCCTGACTACAGGAACCACGAGATCGACTCGAACATCGTTGCGCTGAACAAGGCAGTCGTCGAGGCAGACACTCTTCTTGGATCAGTGCTGGGACTCGAGGGAAAGAGTGCCGTGTTGAGTGGGATATCTGGTCTCATAGACCACGCTCTTGTATCGCAGTCGAAGGAGATGATCAAGCTCAACTCGAACGGTATCGACAGGATATACGCAAACATCACCGTCATACAGCAGATGATGAGAAGTGTGCTCTCCGAGCCCGGGGACGTGGACTTCACGCGCTCGCTGCAGTACTTCGAGCTGTTCAAGTCCACCGACAAGGGAATAGTTGAAAACGCAAGAAACAACATCTACCAGTTCAGCTTCGAAGAGCGCAAGACCATGATCAGACTGTTCTTCAGCGAGGAGATGGCCCGCGGTATAAAGCACCAGACCTCGTCTGTCAGTGCAAGCAAGCGGTTCTCTGACGCGGTGAAGAGGCTACAGGAAGTGTATAGTAATAAATAAACAAGTTATCCATCATGAAAGATTTGGCAGCAATCTCTGGTGTGAAGCCCCCGAACTGTCCCACCTTTTTTTCCGGCGCCCCATCACTCTCCCGCCAACGCGTCTTTCTTTCTTCAACGCGTCAGGTCCTACGGCCGTTCTGTTTGAAATGCCTGAATCGATGACTGTGATAGCTATCACATCGTCTGAGAGAGACGAAGATCTTCGGGTTGGGTACGTTTCATCAGTTTCTTTACCTCGTCCACAGACTAACACCTTCAGGAGCGATGAGATCATCTGCATAGACGACGATTCGCAGGAGCTCTCGAATCTGCCAGATCCGGACAAGGAGAGACTGGAGAGATGGAAGAGCCTAGCGTCTTCTCCTCTCAGGAACGTCGTTGTGCTGTCTGATTTGGTATCAGACGAAGAGGTCGAGTTCGAAATCACGCAAACGCCACCGCGGCAACCGTCCAGCAACACGTGGCATTCTGGCCTACTCGCTGCAGAAACGCGGAAACAGGGGCTGTCATCGGAGGACACCTCGTGTGACAGCATAGAGGTGCTGCAAGCCGGAGGATCGCTGACACAGAGAGTGGGGAGATCGCATCTTTCCAGCGAGATTGCGTTCGACGATGTTGAGGTGCTTCCCCGCAGCAGCACACACGTGCCCATCACAAAAGAGTCTTCGGATCCAATAGACGCCATGAGCTCACCCAGCAGACCGGCGAAGCCTATGAGGCAGGTGTCTCGACCAGAAGACGAGGCGATCGATCCCGAACTCGAGGACATGCTGAACGACGCCAAAGTGAGCAAGCCCAAGCAGCTCAAAGAGGCCAACCGCCAGAAGAAGAACAAAGAGGAAGTTCTGAGTGAGATATCGATAGTGGTGAGCTCTGCGCTTGACGGAATCTTCGACATGGAGACGATAAGCACTCTTTTCGAGCCAGTGCGAACCACGGTGATCCATTCGCAAGAGCCCGTGCTGCGTTGGAACCGCACTACAGAGTGCATATACTATCGCCATAGAGACGTTTTCGTGCCCTGCAGCCCACGAATCGAGCAGGAGAAGACGGTAGCGCTGATATACAAGGCCGACGAGCTGGTCTCGGAACTACACAGCGAAACTCTCACCAGTTTGCTAGAAAAGCACGGAGACGACTGCGTGTTGATTGCCATTGGGTTTGAGAACTACATGTCGCGAATCAAGACTGCACATAATAGAGACTATGTCGACAAAGTCCGCACTCAACTGCAAGGCGGCAGCCAGGAACCGGCAAAGAAGCGCAAGACGAAGACACCCACGGTGAATCTGAGAGACTACAACATTGAGGAGATACGGCAGACACTGCTCTCTTTTGAGGTCAGGTACGGTACGCACTTCTTCCCAACGCGATCCGATGCGGATACGGTGAGCTGGATCAAGTCACTGACGTATACCGTTGCCAATGGGATCTACGATAAGTCAAACAGACGCCCTGAGAACTCGAACATCGGAGCGGTGAAATCTGGCAGTACCCCCGAGGAATCTGTCGCGCGGTCCCTCGAGCAGATCAAGAACCTCACTTTCCAGGCCTCGCAGCGCGTAGCAGACCTGTACGGAAGCATGGCCAAACTTGCATCTCTCGCCGAGGAAGGCGGCATCACTGCACCAGATGGAGACAAACTGCTTCGCTCAGACACAGAGCGTATGCTCATCATGTGTCTCACTGCCGATGACCCTACGACATTTGTGTCCTGATTCACTTTCTCTTGAGGCTCTTTATGTACTCCACTTTGTTGAACGTTCTATAATACAGGGTCAGTCTCTGAACAACACAAAACTGTCTAAACTACTTGCTTCATCGTGTGTACGTCCTCTTCGGACAACTGGTCTCTTATCGACTCGATGTCTTTGAGGGCAGAATCTATGGCCTGCACTTCGGACGGTGTGAATTTGTAGCCGCCAGAGACAAGCTGGGCAAGGAGGTTGAGCGACTTGTCGACACATCCGATGTGGCCATCCGAACGGATGAGAGAGAGCATGCTGTCCACTATACCGTCCTCGCTGATGACCTCCTTCTTCTCGTCTGTGATACCGGTGGAGATGAGAGCAGACACCAGCGAAAGAGCACGCAGCTTGACCTTGTCCTTGAGACCGTCCTTGAGCAGAGGGGGAATGAGTTTCCACCCGTCAGCCTGTGCAAAAACGGCGTATGCCTGCTCATCGTGCCTTGTCGCGTTGGAAAGCGCATACAGGGCCTTGAGCCTGACATCCTGGGAGGGATCCGACTCCGCTAGCTTGACGATCTTTTCCAGCGCACCTGTGTTCTTGAGGAAGTCCGCCTGCGACTTGGGGTTGTTCTGCAGAGCAGTCCCCACGGTGGAACAGGTCATCCTGCGGATCGAGTCGTGGGCCGAGTCCAACTGCGACAGCAAAGCCGGCCACAGCTTCAGGTTCTCGATGTTGTTGGCGTTGTCCAGGTTCTCGATCAGCATCTCGAAGTTGTCGAACGCAACCTCTCTGTTCTCCAGCGTGGCCTCCTCGTTGATAACCACCTGCATGTTCTGTGTCATGAGCGCCGCTTCGTCTGGAGCACCAAACAGCTGCGATAGCAGCTCGGGATCCGGCGTTCCCGCCTTCTCTCTCACGGACTTGTCTTCCGACTGACTAGCCAGCGACCATTTCAGCAACTTCTCCATCGTTTTCTTATAAAAATGCTTGTCTTGTGGGAAGAAAACGAGCATCAAGAACGGCAAAAATCTTCTCTCCCAAAAAAGACTAGAAGGCTCCACACCAGCGCTACGTAACCCGGCTAACGCCTTCAAGAACTTGTCTGGAGACAAGCAGCTTGTTTACTACAGCGGGACAGCGTGGATCATGGATGCAATTGCAGATCGAGCGTTTGAGAATGCTCCAAACACGAGCATTCTGAAAGGTGCGTTCGCTGAGGTTCTTTTGGGGGATCCGGGCACTAACGTTTACAGACGAGACTCCGTCGTTGCTCACGGTGATACTTGACCTGAACTCCATCCAGTGGCGGGCGCTGAAGACCAAGGTCACGCTGCAGGACATAGCCAAGAGCATTCTGGTGATGCTGAACTCGCATCTGTCGCTGAACAGCCAGAACAAGGTTGCGGTTCTGAGTGCGAACAGCTACCGCAGCGGCGCCAGGTGGATATACCCAGAGGTCCAGGACCTCGACGAGAACGACGAGACGATAGAGACCAAACACGCAGACCTGGTGAATCCGGCCATGTACCGTGGTTTCCGCATAATGAACGATGCCGTGCTGGAGCGCCTGGACTCCGTGCTCAGCGAGGAGCCCGAGAACTTCCAGGATATCGGCAAGCGAGAGGTGGACGGGGCCACAGTGAAGGGCAAGGTCAAGGGCACGCTTGTTGGCGCGCTGTCGATGGCGCTGTCGTACATCAACAGGGTCCAGAACGTGGATGACGGTACAGCAGCTATCAAGTCGCGCATCTTGGTGGTGAGCACCAGTGACGACTCGACGCTCCCCTACATCTCGATGATGAACGCGACGTTTGCAGCGCAGAAGATGAAGGTTTCGATAGACGTTTGCAAGCTGGGTCCAGACTCGACTTTCCTGCAACAGGCGTCCGACTCGACCAACGGGGTCTACATGTACATCAGCACACCTGACGGGCTGATCCAGTACCTGACGACGGCTCTCTTCATCGACCCATCGCTGCGACCCATCATCGTGCTTCCTACAAACACGAACATCGACTTCAGAGCATCGTGTTTTCTCACGAACAAGATCATCGACATAGGCTACGTTTGCAGCGTGTGTCTGTGCATCCTGAGCATGGTGCCGTCTGACGAGAAGTGTCCGACCTGTCACTCGCAGTTCGACCCCAAGATCATCAAGAGCCTGAACTCTAGACCGCGCACCCTCCCATTGATACGCAAGAAGAGGAAGACAGACGAGACCCCGCCTCAGTGAGTCTCAGCAGACTCTGTTCTCACTGACTCTTGAGCAGGCTCTCTGAGCGAGTCTTGAGCAGACTCTGCTGGTTCCTGTGTATACCTGTATTTATAACGCTGAACAGGAAGTCTCTGGGATATCCGTGTTTGTCTATCATGTGTAGCCTGCGCTTCTGTGGCGAAGAGCATGCCTTGTCGCAGCTCTCATCCAGACACTCGTAGCACCGATCCCCGCGCTCAAGCCGTATCCTGAACAGGGAGTCGTGGTTTTCCACGATGTGCAGTGTGAGAAACCGCTCGTTGGGGAAGTTCTTGCGGCACACCGTGCACACGTTCGAGTGCTGCGACTGGTAGTGGTGATCGAACTCCTCGCTCGTGCTGAACTTCACAGGGTGCAGTGAGCACAATGGCGGCAGAGAGCACTCAACCTCACCGAAGTGCACCTTTTCATCCTCGTATCCTGCGTCTGAGTCCGAATCTCTGCGGTGCTTCATCTGGGGCCAGGGAACAAGGAGGGGGAGAAAACGCCACCCGCTTGTTTTTTTTTTCCCTTCCCCTCACATTCTTCTCTACGGGGGCTTCACACTGGCCTGGTTCCTACTCACCAAACCACCAAGACGATACGATAGGAGGATGCCGAAGCTACAGACGGCCAAGCCGAAGCTGGAGCCGTACCCACTGGGCTTGATTGGCGCGAAGCTGCCTGCACCACACATCGAGAACCCACCGAAGCAGAAGAAGCAGAAGAGGGAAGGACAGGCACAGGAGAGCGAGGACAAGGGCTACGTGAGTGGACCGCTGGATCCTGTGTTCGGTCAGCACAGAGCGTTCCCGGTGGAGCTCAGCACCGAGACGGACGACGATCTGTCCAAGCCACCGACAGACGTTAACGTGTATCTGTCGCGTGTGCGACAACAGGCGGAGACCATGGACGTGATAGCATACGTGAAACGGTACGCACCGGAGGTTGAAGAGGAAGAGCAAGAGCAAGAGCAAGGGCAAGGGCAAGAGCAAGGGCAAGCCGAAGCCGAAGCGGAGACGAACTACACGGAGGCAGAGCAGGAGAGCATACAGTGGCACGAGGAGTTCATGGCCGGCTTCACACAGCGACGCGCCCAGTTTGCCGAGCTGAGCGAGTCCAGGGAGCCCATTAACTTTGAGTTCCCGCGCACGCTGAAGTCATGGAGGTCTTTCATGTTCAACAACGATCCCAACGACGACTATGCGGTGTCCCTCGATGCGGCCACGGTTCTCAAACTGCTGAACTACTCGACCAAGTGGCTGTCCAAGAACATCAACGACCACTTCGCAAACTGGATCATCCTGCTGCTTGTGATAGTACCAGATGTGCTGGAGGCCAACGACGTGAGCACGCTGCGCTCGTTCGCCAAGAAGGCTTTGCGACAGCGGGCCGAGGAACTCAACAGCCACGAGGAGGTGATGCGCAGCATAATATCAGCAGTTGGTGCACACTTTGGACAGAGAGACCTGCTGGTAGGATATCTCCCAGAGCACTACGTCCGTCTATAAACGTAAAGTATTTTGGCCTAACCCAAGAACGCCGCACGTAGATGTTCCTGGTTATGGTACACGACCCTCTCACCAGAGGCCAAAAGCCGGCGCGGGCTTTTCCCTCTCAGCCTTTCTTTCGAGCAACAGGGAGGCAACAAGGGGCAATGTCATCCACGATCTTCTACAAGTTCAGATCGCAGAGAGATCTGTCGCGGATTTTGTTTGATGGAACGGGTATCACGGTGTTTGACCTCAAAAGAGAGATAATGCTGGCCAACAAGCTGACGAACGCAGGCGAGATAGAACTCAAGCTGTACCACCCAGAAGGACCAGAGTACGAAGACGACACAGAGGTCGTTCCGAGATCGACCACCGTGATAGCCAGGCGATCCCCGGCCGATAGAAAGGGCAAGGGAGGAGCGTCTCGTTACATCACCGGTAAACCGCGCATGAACCGCAGAGCACCAACGACAGCGGCTGTGACGGCCACAACGACCGCTCCGGTGGCGAGAGAGGGACAGACGGAGGAAGACATGATCAAGGCGATGTTCACACAGCAGGATGACCAATGGCAAGAACAACAGGTCTCGCTGGCCGGTGCGACCAGAGTCGACCCAGTTAGACAGTCGCACGGAACGGACGAAGCTCCACCACCTGGATACATTTGCTACAGGTGCGGTGCCAAGACACACTTTATCAAGAACTGTCCAACCAACAACGATCCTAACTGGGAAACCAAGCGTGTCAAGAGGACAACAGGTATACCTAAGTCGTACCTCAAGACAGTCGAGAACCCAGAAGACGCACAGGATTCACAGAACGTCATGGTCACCGACGAGGGTAAGTTCGTCGTTGCAGTTGCCGATAAGAAGTCCTGGGAGACATTCCAGAAGAAGCAGCAGGTTCAGGAAGAGGAGTACGACGTTCAGGACGAGACATTACTGGATCCGCTATCGCGTAAACTGTTCAAAGAGCCGGTGAAGACTCCATGCTGTGGCAAGACATACTCGAGACAATCGATTGAGGATGCACTGCTGGAGAGTGACTTTGTGTGTCCCGGGTGCGGCAAGGAGGATATCCTGCTGGATACCCTCACCACCGACGAAGAGATGAGCGCACGCGTGGAGGAGTTCATAGCGGCACATGGAAGAGGCACGAAAAGAGAGGGAAGCGAGGGAGACGAGCCAGATTCAAAGAAACAGAAGCTAGACGGAGCTCTGCCCCAGATACCTCAGGGTGTGCCACCGCCCCAGGCCATGCCTGTTGTCGGCATGCCGTTCCCCTTCGTGCCTCCTAACATGATGTACGGCATGAGAAGATGAGGTGTGTACTATACAAATATTGTTATATATCTACTGACCATCGCTGTAGCTCATTACGGCCCATTTACCGGAGGAACACCAAAGCTCACCGATCTCGTTGCCGAGAGATCTCCAGTACTCACAGAGCTCAGCATCCTTACCCTCAGCGAGACCGGCACAGACATCTGCCTTGCACGTTCTGAGAGCGAAAATGTGAAGACCGGAGTGTGCAAGGTTCTGGATGGCGGTGGTGAACGGGGTGGAACGAACCCACTTTCTATCAGCAGTGAGCTTTCTGTAGTTCAAGTCTCCCTTGAAGATGAGCAGAGTCGAGCCCTTGACCATATCGTAGGCCTCAGCACCGAAAGAACCACCCTGAGGGCTCAAAGACTGGTAGTCAACACCGCAGGTCCAGAACTCAGACTCAACGAGGTTAAACTGACCGGCAGAACGGTACTTCTCGCACTGCTCGATGAAAAAGTCCACATCGGCCCTGTGTTCAGGGAAAAGAGTCTCGTCTCTGAGATCGTCAATGAGTATCTTGTAGTCTTTGATCATGGTGTCGCTCACCATCCATGGTCTGGTCTTGCAGTGGAAAGTCACTTTGGAGGCGAGCTTGGCGTCGAGCAGGAACAGAGAAAGGACGATGTCTGTAAAGACCTCGAATCCGGAGTTGTCGAGCACAAAGTCAACCCGTCTCTCTGCGGCAGGCACAGACACGAGCTGCGCCCAAGCGGCGTCGAGATCGTTGGCGAGAATGTTGGCTGCAGACTTAGCACGGGCTTCCTTACCCTGGACTGCCTTGATGTCCTCCAGCGTGGCGTTGGCGAGGAGAGACAGGTCTGTGGCGTTACCCCACAGAGACACGTCAACAAACTCCTCAAACAGGATCCTCAGGGCCTCGTCGTCGACGGTCCCCTTGTTGATCAGATCGTGCAGCTGACGGTACCGCAGGATGAGTTCGTTGACACCGAGTCTCGAAGACTTGAAGGTGTCGCGCTTGAGCCTGTTGAACACATCGTGGTTGGCAAACCGGGAGTGGGACTTGAAGAAGACGTCGATTCTGCGGTACATGTAGCACTCTGTGAACAACCACGGCCCAGTGAGCCAGGTCATGGCTGGCTGGGAGTCAATGATGTCGTTGTACGACTGCAGACCGAGGATGCTGAGATCCGCAAACCGCTCAATGGAACCATCGTTCTGAATATCGTACAGGAGCTTCTCCAGCGACTTCTTGATGTCCTCAGCCTGTTCCTTGGTCTCGGGGTCGGTGGCGGCGGAGATCTCGAGCGAGACGTCCGTGATGGTGCCTTGGACAATCTTGGGCCAGCGCGCGTGTGCAGTGCTGAACGCAAACGACGTGGGATCGTTGTTGTAGTATACTTCCGGAACCTCGGACATCGCAATGGGCTTTGCTTCTTCAGGAGTGGGAGGCCTTCGCGTGAAGTCGCCCTTCGACTCGGCCTTCGACTTCTCCGGGGCCAGGGGCGTGTCCCAACGGATCTGGACCGCCGTTACGTAATCGATTCGAGGCGATCGACGAGCTGTGTGAGGGGTTTAGAGTGGTTAGAGTGGTTAGACATGCCGGAGTAGTCTCGAGACTCGACGCGGGCGGCTACTTGGCGTATGCCCGGAACGAGAACAGGCTACAGCCCGGAGATCAGAGAGCCTAGGGTCAGACAACCTTCCCGGAAGTACCAGGCTTAAGCGGGGCGGTACCACGTGATGTTCGGGCGCTGAAATTTGCCAGGGCAATCCGGTGCTACAACGATCAGCACTCCATCCACGCCCCGGGAGAACCACAAAAGTGCGTAGAAACCGCGGCGATCGGCCAGCGCACCACGAGATGTTCAGCGGGTGCAAAAAAATAAAGACACAGAGGCAGTCTGGTGCGCCTGGCGCTTTGCGCTATGACATAATCATCCGCAAAAAACCCGAGTGACCAAAACCGCTCCATTGGCCTCCGGGTCATCTGTCCACACCAAAGCACCCTGTCGGAGCTCTTCCCGGCGATTAAATAGGCTGCCTTTTCCTGCTGGCCTCTTCCCCCTCTTCTCTTCTTCCCTTTTTTCTTTCTTTCTTTCTCTCCTCAAACCAAATCTATTTATCGATTACAAATATATTGCAAAAGATGTCTGCCACTGATGTTTTGAAGAGAAAGTCCGGTGTTATCGTTGGCGATGATGTCAGAAACCTGTTCCTGTACGCCCAGGAGAAGGGCTTTGCCATCCCAGCCATCAACGTGACGTCTTCGTCCACCGTTGTTGCTGCTCTCGAGGCTGCCAGAGACTCCAAGTCCCCAATCATCCTCCAGACCTCCCAGGGTGGTGCTGCCTACTTTGCCGGTAAGGGTGTCGACAACAAGAACCAGGAGGCCTCCATCGCCGGTGCCGTTGCTGCTGCCCAGTACATCAGAGCCATTGCCCCAACCTACGGTGTCCCAGTCGTCCTCCACTCCGACCACTGTGCCAAGAAGCTGCTCCCATGGTTCGACGGTATGCTCGAGGCCGACGAGGCCTACTACAAGGAGCACGGCGAGCCCCTCTTCTCCTCCCACATGCTCGATCTCTCCGAGGAGTCCGACGACGAGAACATCGCCACCTGTGTCAAGTACTTTGAGAGAATGGCCAAGATCGACCAGTGGCTCGAGATGGAGATCGGTATCACCGGTGGTGAGGAGGACGGTGTCAACAACGAGAACGTTGACAAGGACGCTCTCTACACCTCTCCAGAGACCGTCTTTGCCGTCTACAAGGCACTCTCTCCAATCTCTCCAAACTTCTCCATTGCCGCTGCCTTCGGTAACGTGCACGGTGTCTACAAGCCAGGTAACGTTGTTCTGAGACCGGAGATCCTCGGCGACCACCAGGCCTACGCCAAGAAGACCACCGGCTCCTCCTCCGAGCACCCTCTCTTCCTTGTCTTCCACGGTGGCTCCGGCTCCACCCAGCAGGAGTTCGACACCGCCATCAAGAACGGTGTTGTCAAGGTCAACCTCGACACCGACTGCCAGTACGCCTACCTCACCGGTATTAGAGACTACGTTCTCAACAAGAAGGACTACATCATGACCATGGTTGGTAACCCAGACGGTGCCGACAAGCCAAACAAGAAGTTCTTTGACCCAAGAGTCTGGGTCAGAGAGGGTGAGAAGACCATGACCAAGAGAATTACAGAGGCTCTTGCCGTCTTCCACACCAAGGATCAGTTGTAAAGGTTCGAATCTACATAAAACCGTTGATTAAGTAATGTCTTTTCTTTGTGTTGGGCACGATAAAACGGCCAAGAACTTGCGAGAAGGTTTTTCCGAAAAGAAAAAAGCACGTGACAACGCTGGTGAAAATTTGCTGTGGCACACTCCTTGTCAACGCACTTTGCCAACTGCGTTCGGTTTGAAACCTCGTCGCCCCCTCTTTTCCACCTGTTCTTTTCGAACTCCATACGTTAATTTTTCTTTTCGGGATTATCACCAGCGATAGCTTGAGCGTTTAATCCATCTTCCATCACGTGAGAGAATATACATAGGTTTTATATTTTCAAACGGCGACAGAGACCCCAAGGAGAGAAAAATTTATCACCCATCACACACATACACACACAATGTCTTCGGTGGAAACGAGCCGCCGCAGAAACGGAAACAGACGCTCGAAGGGAGGCGTGTCTGCCGAGCTGAAGAAGTCGCTCGAGACGCTCTCTGAGCTCCTTCCATCCTGGTCCACAGATGACCTCACAGCCGTCCTGGAGGACCACCCGGGCGAGAGCATCGATGCCATCTTTGAGCTCATAGCCAACGGTAAGGTCCACAAGTGGGACGAGGTCAAGAAGGAGAAGAAGCAGATCAAGAAGGAGGAGGTTGCTCCACAGCAGAAGAGAAGACAGCAGAGAGAGACACAACAGACACAGACACAGAATAGTACACAGAAGCCCGCTGCTCCCAAGCCTGTGAAGAAGGAGAAGAAGGTGTCAGAAAAGCTTGCTGAAAAGAAGGCTTCCGGACCCACCGTTGTGCCAAATGGCACTGTTTCGTGGGCCTCTGCTCTTACCGCCGCTAAGGAGGAGCCACAGCCAGAACCAAAGGAGGAGCAGCCACAGCAGACCAAGCAGGAAGAGCCTGCCGTTGAGTCCAAGCCAAAGAGAGCTGCCAAGAAAGACGTTAAGAAGACCCAGAAATCCGCTATCCCACAATCCGACGAACCCACCACCACCACCACATCCGAGTCTTCTGCCCCACAGCCTATTTCATGGGCATCTATCGCTACTCCCAAATCCGCCGCAGAGAAAAAGCAGGTGTCCAAGAAGTCAGCGAAGCAGGAGAAGGAGTCTCAGCCAGAACAGAAGGAGACTGCTCCTGAGCCAACTCCAGTCGAGAAGGCCGAGGAGGTTGCTCCAGCCCCTGTTGAGGAGACCTCTGCTCCAGCTCCAGCCCCAGTTCCAGCTCCAGCTCCAGCACAGACTGAGTCTACTCAGCCAAAGTCTCAGAGAAGACTTCAGCAGGATGCCGCCGTTGTTTTGCCCAACGTTGCCAACCAGATTGCCTCTACCGGCATTTCTTTCGGTTCTCTCTCCTTGGAAGAGAAGGAGCAGGTTCCAGAGCAGCAGGCTCAGCAGGCTCAGCAGCAGCAGCAGCCACAGCAGACCCAGCAGCAGCAAGAGTTCCAGAACCAGAACTACTACAACAGAAACTACCAGAACTACTATCCACCACAGCCACAGTACAACCAGTCTCAGGGACAGGCTGCTCCACAGCAGACCCAGCAGGGTAAGGCCGTCTCTTACGACAACTACTACGGTTATGCTGGAAACACTTCGAGCCAGACATCTGCTGATTACCAGGGTTTGACTGCTAACAACTACTTGCAGAACCAGTCCAGACTCCCATCCCAGAACGGTTACGATGCTTCTGCTGCACACCTCGTTCCACCACAGGGAACTCCTGCTGCCGCTTACGCTCCAGAGGCCCAGGGTATCTCTCCATCTGCCCCACAGCAGACCATTGCCACCACTCCTGTCGTTGGTAACAACATCACCCCAGGTGCTCCAGGTGCTGCTCCAAACGTGATGAACCCCTTCTACTTCTACAACCCATACTACTACATGCACCCTAACAACCAGCAGTACTACACTGGTTTCTACCAGCAGCCAGGTATGGGTGCGACTGGTACCGCTCAGCAGGGTGGTGCTTCTGCCGGTAAACAGCAGCAGCAGCAGCAGCAGCAGCAGCAGGTTTACGGTCAGTTTTTCCAGAGCCCTAACGGACAGCAGGGATCCCAGCAGGGATCCCAGCAGCAGTCTGCAGGAGCCACTCAGGGAGCTCCTTCCGCCGAGGAAGACTCTCAGGCTCCTCAGGCTAACGTTTCTGTTCCAGGTCAGCAGATTCCACAGCAGCAGTACAATGCTTACTACTCTCAGCAGACACAGAACCAGCAGGTTCCGTTTGGCAACTACCAAGGTTACCCTAACATGAACGACTACAATGCCGCTAATGCCAGAGGTTGGTACTGATGTGTTTTCTTGATGGAAGCTCCTTCAGAATGTTTGTATATGAATGAAGGTCTTCAGAAAAGAAGTAGCAAAGCTTTACGTTTTGGTGATCATCATGATTGCCTTTTTTTCAACAGTTTCAGCCGTAGATCATCCTGATTCGTTACATATCCTGTCTATGGTATTGAAGACACTCCTGAGGTGCTTTCTCGGCACCATG
Source organism: Kuraishia molischiana (assembly GCA_024271875.1). Lineage (NCBI taxonomy): Eukaryota > Fungi > Ascomycota > Pichiomycetes > Pichiales > Pichiaceae > Kuraishia > Kuraishia molischiana. The sequence goes on from JANBXH010000015.1 coordinate 79,291, forward strand.
AACCACTCTGTGTGGATCTTGACGTTACTTGAAGAGCACCCTTGACAGTACAGGTTCCCTCTCCCGTACTTGGCGTGTAGGTATCGGTGTATCTCTGATTCGACACGGGCCACCTCTCTGTGACATACGAACCCGAGCCTCTCTCTGTCGTACCTATCGTATCCACCGGCGATCCTGAGCTTGGCAAACGCAGCACTCAGTTTGTCCCTCGAACTCACAACAACGTTCGGGGTCTCGGGGAGAAGAATTGTGAAGTCCTGCTTACACTGCGCGCACCACTGTTTGAGCCTCTTCTGTATGGTTTGTGTTGTGAACCCCACCTTGATCAGAATCAGGCGTTTCGGGTCGAACATATCGTACTCGCTCACTTCAGATGCACTGTACTCCCTTCCGCCTGAGTTGACACGCAACCAGTCGCGCTTGGGCGGACTTGTGGAGAGGAGGTGCGCTATCGTGAAGACGTAGATGAGACCTGCCTGTGCTTGTTTCAAACCGCCGTTGGCCTGGTACCGGTGGTGTTTGCAGTACTCGCCACTGCTGGTGTTGATCTTGCATCGTATCCCCTTCGTAGTTATCCCGCGACATTGCATTATTCCCACACCTCAGGGGAAAAAGCTGTTGAATGCCTCGAAGAGAAACGCGAACACGCCAAAAGACGTGTCTCGCTGAATCCGACGCCGCTGCTCGGGTTGAGCCGCCCCACCTTTCAACGGCCTGTTCACCAACAGACATCTTGTCCAGAGAAGACAAGACAAAGTTGTGCGTTCCGGTAAATCGAAATGTGGCACAGTAACGGGAAGGGTCCATTTGGCAGAGCCAGGGGCGAAAAAGATGAAGCGGAAGACGAGACACCCGCGTCTGCTGAGACTGAGGAGATTCCCAGCACCGACACCAGGCTACCCAGGACTCCACCAAACACGATAGAGCCAGAGAGCACGCACAAAGCGGCGCCAATATACGGGTACAAGGTTTGGATACGCCTGTATGAGCAGTTAGTCATTTCGCTCGCGTGGCTGGCGGAACGCATGGTGCCCGGTGACAACGCGGAGACCGCGATTCTCATGTTGTATGTGAACAGGATATTTCCAAGAGGCGCTGTATACTGACCGTTAAATGCACACAGAAACCTGCTTTGTGTGTTGGAGTACGCCAAGAACTGGCTGGTTGTGCTGTTTGACTTCCTCAAGGAGCATCCTCTGGTTATGGTGAGTGGCCAATCCCCTGCGATCCTCTTCATCCACTAACAACACAAAGGCAGTCTTTGCACTCTCGCCCATTCCTGTTGTTTTACCAATTGTTTTCTATCTGGTATTGATGCTGGGATACACCTCGATTGGAATAATTGCATTTTCTGTGATATTCACTGCATCTTTCCTTGTCATAAGTGAGTACTCTCCTGATGATCCCCCGCGATGGCGACTAACGCGTAACGCTCAGCTCTTTTCTTTACGCCCCTGATCGTTATTGGCTCGGCCATCATGTTTTTTTCAACGCTGATGGTCATCGGTGCGTATGCCATGTCTGTGTCTGTGTATCCGCACATCAGGTGGCTGTTCGTCTGGGTTGCAGACCGTGTTCCTCCCTCCGTTGGGGTAGCTGAGGTGTCTCCCTCTAAGCCAGCGCCTATCGAGCCAGAAAGCGCTCCACCAGAGCCTGCTAGCACCTTTTCCGAGTCCTAAAATCAAATGCGTGCTATATAATCTGCTTATAACCGAGTTTCCGCGATCCCTGTTTGAGCCGCTCCCACACAGCCCTGCCTCGCTCTCCTGCTCTGCGGGCCGCGGCAGCCTGCCTCGCTTGGCAATGCTTTTTATCTGCTCTTCCCGCCCCGATCAACCAACAAGCACACCAGTCATCCAACGTACGAGCCATGCTGCGATGGTTGTTACTGCTGGCGTTTGTACCGGTGGTTTTTGCCGAAGGTGACAAGTGTCATCTTGTGAACACGCTGCCGAGCACAGAGCAGTGTCAGTTCGTGATGGACTCGTGCGCGGATATCGGGATAGTCAACCTTTTCAAGCTGTACTACTGCACGCTGGAAGCCTCGCATCTGCGAACGTTCATCGTGCTGTCGCTCATTGGTGGGTTGCTGACGGTTCTGTTCCTGTGTCTCGGGATGACCTCTTCGAACTACCTCTGTCCAAACCTCTCCACCATATCCACATACTTCAACATCCCAGACAACCTCTCCGGACTGACATTGCTTGCCTTTGGAAACGGATCGCCCGACATCCTCGGAACATACAGCTCGTTCACGTCTGGAAACCCGTCCCTCGCCATTGGAGAGCTTATCGGCGCGGCCTTTCTGATAACGTCTTTTGTCATTGGATGCATGGCTCTCATCCACCCGTTTAGTGTCATCGGAGACATGGAAGACCAGGACCTGCAACCGGATATAGCCGCGAGCCACGTGAAAAACCAGAAGCTGGTGTATATTAGAGACCTGGCGTTCTTCATAGCGTCGATATTGCTCGGTGTTTTTGTGCTCCTCGACGGAGAGCTCTCGATTCTCGAGTGCTGTATGCTTTCTGCGTTCTACGTTCTGTACGTGCTCGTCGTTGTGTTTTGGAACTGGGCTGTGTCCGTGAGGAGACAGGACGCCCTGCGTGATGCTGCCATCAGAGATGTCTACAACGAGGCAACGTTCTCCACGGATGTGTTCCAGGAGGAGGATATCGAGTACGAGACGCCCAAACCAAACAGGTTCGGCAGCGTGAGACCGTCAATTCTGGAGGCCCTGGAGTTCAGTGCTGTGTTCAACAATCTGCAGAGGCGCCAGAGTCTCATGACCACAACCGAATTGACGGCATACGGAGGCGATGCTGAGTACGAGGGCAGGACAAACGATCTTGAATCGGTAGAAGAGGGTATATCACAACACTTTGCAGAGCAGTTTCACGAGGGTAAAACTGCGCGTGAAGTGATAACCATGATTCTTTCTGCGTCTGTCGTTCCCTTGCAGCGGGTCCTCAGGCTCTCGATTCCCGTTATACACGAAATAGAGGACGGCGATTTCACTGAGACGTACGGTCTGAACGTTCTGATAGTGCAGTCGTTCTGTGCGCCTCTTGTGATATCATATGCTGCTCTGGCAGACTCACCCAGCTTTGGCGTGTACTTCGTGCTAGCGATCCTTGGCTCTTGTGCGATCTCCACCTCTGTGTATCTCGTGTTTGTCGGCAACAAACTCACGGACAGATTCCAGAACACTGGTGTCGTGCAGCTCGTGCTTGCATTCTGTGGTTTCGCATCCTCAATCGCGTGGATCTCCATCATAGCCGACGAGCTGATCAACGTGCTCAAGTTCATAAGCGTCCTGGGTAAGCTGTCGGAGGCCATTGTCGGACTCACGATCTTCGCCATGGGCAACTGCATTGGTGATCTCATATCAAACATAACCATCGCGCGCATGGGGTACCCCCTCATGGCGCTTGCTGCCTGTTTTGGCGGTCCACTACTGAATGTTCTTCTAGGGGTAGGCCTCAACGGTCTGATAACCATGGGTGTCAACCACGGCACCTTTCTGAAGATCGATGTGTCTCCCACTTTGATCGTGTCTGTGATGGGTCTGCTGGGAAACCTTGTCTTCCTCATAGTTATGGTTCCCCTCAACTCGTGGAAGTTTGACCGCTGGATAGGACTGTGTATCATAGGATTCTGGGTGTTTGGCACCTGTGTCAACATCACAGTGGAGCTCATCACCCGTGTATAAACTTGTCATGAACGCCGCATCAAAACGCTAAGGTCGTGCAGAGCCTACCAAAAACCCGCTCCAACGGGGCTCCTCGTTGCCACCTTGACGACACGAGTAAGCTCAACCCTCTTTTTTGCCCCCCTTTACAATTAACCGATAACAATCCATTACATCCACAATATGAGCGAACCCGTCAGTGCTTCCAACGGAGATGTGACTCCTGTTGTCGAAGCAGATGCTTCTCCTGTTTCTGGTATGTATTCTGACTGTTCGTGTATCCGTTCCGACTAACTCTTAACAAGCGCTACTGAGCTGTCTTGCTCTCATCCAAAAATCGGCCACCACTTTCGATCCCAGATACGTTCTCAAGGTATTCCGTGAACTCGGTCCTCTGAGGAGAAAGCTCACCGCCGAGTCTCTGATCCAGGTTATAAGACAGAAGTACCCCGAGGATCACCCACCCTTCAACAGTGTCATATCTGCCATTGACAAGTTTGTCGAAGACGAGGCCATGGATGACAACGAAACAGTGAAGAGTGTTGAGATCATCCCCGAAGTTGACATGTTTATCCATCTGCTGGTTCAGGTTTACCTCAATGACAAGAAGGAGTGGAAGAGACTCGACAAGTTCAACCAGCAGTGCATTGCTGCACTGAAGTCGTACAACCGCAGAACCCTCGACTTCATTGCTGCCAAAATATGGTTCTACGTCAGCAGAGCAAAGGAGGAGTTGGGGGATTTGGTTTCCATCAGACCAGATCTTCTGACTGCCCTGCGTACTGCAACTTTGCGCCACGACACAGAGACCAGAGCATCAACCATCACGCTTTTACTCAGAAACTATCTTTTGTCTAACGATATCAACCAGGCTTACAACCTCGTTGAGAAGGTTGAGTTTCCAGAGAACGCTGGAAATTCGCTGGTTGCGCGTTACTACTACTACCTTGCTAGAATTCAGGCAGTTCAGCTCGACTACTCTGCTGCGCACGAGAGTGCTCTGACTGCGATCAGGAAAACACCACAGTCAACATTTGCCATTGGGTTCTTGCAAGCAGCCACCAAGCTCAACATTCTCATTGAGTTGCTCATGGGAGACATCCCAGAGTTGTTGTCGTTCAGAGAGCCCAAACTCGAAAAGACGCTCATTCCATACCTTGCCGTGACGAGGGCTGTGAGACTCGGAGATTTGACTCTGTTTGCAAAGACTTTGGAGCAGTACGGCGACAGTTTGAAACGCGACAACAACTACAACTTGGTCTTGAAGCTACGTCAGAATGTGATCAAGACAGGTATCAGGATCATATCTCTTTCGTACAAGAAGATCTCTCTCAAAGACGTTTGCATCAAGCTTCATCTCGACTCTGAGCTCAGTGCCGAGTACATTGTTTCCAAGGCCATCAGAGACGGTGTCATTGAGGCAACCATTGACCACGAAAATGGTTACATGAAGAGCAAGGAGATGATCGACGTTTACTCCACCAGAGAACCACAATTCGAGTTTGACAGACGTATCAAGTTCACCATGTCTCTGAACAACGACAGTGTCAAGGCCATGCGTTATCCAATGAGCACAAACAGAATAGATCTAAAGGCAGACATAGAGGCCAGGGAGAGAGAACAAGAACTCCTTACGATTTTACAGGACGGGGATTTCGGAGATCTCCTTTGAGGTTATAAACAAAAGGAAGTGATGCTCAATTTCAAATCAGAAACTAAAGTGAATCTATCAATTAAAAATTTTCAGATAATGTAGATAAGGTTGTATTAGTATGTTCATCATCTTGAAATTTCACATCACTCCTAGTTAGTTCTCGTTCGAGATAACCTCAAAACGCACAGTCTCGGTGGAGGCTGCACACTTTGAAATGATCACAACGTTGTCATCAAACTGGGGTGAAGAAGAGCGAAGAGGGAAGAGGGAAGAAAAGAGGAAGAGAAGAAGGACGAGAAAAAGTTTTCCGTTTGTGGTCTTTCGATTTGGTATTTGCACGATAAAATACAACATGCCGAGAATTTTAAGAAGTACTCGGCGACATATGCTCGGACGTCGATGATTTGGTTGAAATCAACGTTGGGTAGAGCCTTTAACCTCTAGTGATCCTTCCACGTTGACCAAGTTGAGTTTTCCTCGACTATAGGTGTTTTGTGAGAGAGACTCCGCGGGCTTACCCCCCCCCCCCCCCCCCTGCTGGTCCAAAATCCTGAAATTATCACAATTTCAACAATGCCGAGAAAGATTCAGCGGACTCTCCAAAGACCCTCAATTCTAACAATTTTGGTATCGGTATTGTACAAACGCAGACCAGCTATTGTTGACCTGAAAGCACATGCATGTTGTATTAAGGCCCGGTCGTGTATGGCACGACACGGGACAAAACCCCTTAATCAATAGAAAAATTTAGGCAGGTGGCGCACTTTCTTCAGACCTTCTTCTCCTTCTTCCCGAAGTGTTGTGGTTACCTGAGAGATATCCATGGTTGTATCATACACATTTGCTCTGGAGTGGGACTCTATGAGCAGTTGGATACTGAACATTATAGTATACTCATCTGTAAGTACAAACCGCGACTGTTGGCCCGTTGATCCGTACTAATGCCACCAGCTCTTCATGGCATCCCTATTCCTGGTGCCCACCTTGACTCTTCTGTGGGTTGACTTCCTGGTGTACATGTACAGGGTACTGGTGCACTGGTGGTATCCCGCTGGCTATGAGAGAACCGCTGCCTCACTGAAGCCGACTGCTTCCGTTTCTACCAAACTGACGAACGAACACCGTACCCAGCGGATAACCATGAGGCTGGGACAGGAGTCCAAGAGAATTGTCTACGAGACAGTGCTGTCTGGTTGAGGAACCAGACCCGCTCGCAAAAACATCACGCACACGTCATTCATCACATCATATTCACATTCACATCTTCGCTATCTACAAATCGCTGGTCGACAATATACACAGAGATGGTTCAATCCTCTCGCTATCGCTATTACTCGCTATCATCTGTCTTCGGGACAGACGCCTTCCCCTTTCTTTTCTTTTGCTGCTTTACTTTTGGTTTTTTACTCGGTTTTACTGGTTGTGGTCTATTTTTTTGGTGATATAACCCTGGGAGGTGCTCTTCCTTCCCTTATCTTTTGTCTACCCCTTACTCTTTGCCTGGCTATAAATATATTCTTTATCAGGAAGTTACAGTAGTTCTTAATACACGGGAAGAAACAACAGGCCTCTTCTTATCTGCAGACATTTTCCAAGATTGCTGCCTCGAATAAGTTTATGCGTCCCGGGAGCCAAGCGCGAAAACTCACCGGTCTGCCCGATATCCTCCCCAGCCACCGGGGGAATGGAAAGATGGCCATTGATACTACGTGTACTGTGATGGAATAAACTGTCTTGGTCTGGTAAAGTTTGGGTTTGACCGTTTCTCCGAACAAAGGGCCTTTTTCTTCTACGAAAACTCCATTTGGTAGGGTCTCACGTGGCTTTGTTTTGGTGCGGCTAATAAATGCTGTTTTGAACCTTGATTGGTCTTGTAGATGCATTGCGAGAGTACTGTGTCTCGAACCCGGTATTCGCATCTGAACTACCGTATGACGAAGACTGTTCGTCAATGAGCGGTTGCGTGTCCTGGTGCTGTTGCTGTTCTGCGTCATCGCTAGACTCGGTCCCGCCCTTGCCTGCAGATAACACCAAACAGCACAGAATCACAAACAGGAGGGTTATCATCCCGATGATGATTCCTATGGCAATGGCAAACGCGGGCAAGTGAATGTGTATGAATCCATCTCCGCTCTTGTTCTCCAGCCATTTGGGAGAAATCGGCCTATCAATGACAAACAAACCGGACTTCACCTTGTCGGTGGTTAGTCCGTGTTGCAGGACCCGAACTTCGTGGTCCAGTCCCTCGACTATCTGAAGCATGTACTGGTCAGGCGAAATCTCACGGCACGAGAGGTGAGTACCGTTGAGCAGTGTGGGGATCTGCGACTCACAGTTTATAAGGCTGTCAATTGCGTCTCCTGGAAGAACATGCAACTTGACGAGTTTGGTGAGGTATTCGAGATCAGTGTACTCCGTGATGTTGTCAATGGACAGCGACCGCGCAGAAGGCAAGAGCAGAGAGTGGTTGGATGAGTATATGTGAGTCATGTTGGTCATCTCAACAACCCTCTTGAAAACGGTGCTGTCAACGGTGTCTATGAGATCGGCGAGACCAATGTCAAGATTCGAAGGGAGAACAAGTTTGTCAATTGCATGCACAACTCCCTGGCTGAACAGTATGTCTGAGGTGGGTTCAATCTTCACCGTCTCGTTGCTTATCGAGAAGATACCGTTTGTCGATCCGATGCTGATTTCTGATCCGCTGACTGTGCTCAAAGTTTCGTTTCCTTCAAAGTCACTGTAGACGAGGCCGTTGACCAACAGACTGGTGAGTGTCATCTGCATTGCGGTATCATTCTTCTCCAAGTACTTCAGAGTGAGACCAATATCCTTCCACGAATCGTAGCAAGGAAGGAAGGCAGTGTAACCCTTTTTGTTATCGGGTAGCGACATGAGACCAAACTCGTTCAGGTACTTGAGAGAGCGAGAACATCCCAAAAACGGACTTATGGCAACTTCGAGACGTGGTGGAAGTGTAAGGTTGTCGTCTATCAGGTATATCGTTGTATTGCCAACGGTGTAACGCTCAGGATAGACAAACACATGATTGTTCAAGAACGTTGATTCCTCGCCAAACGAAGATATCTTGATCTTCTGGCAGCTCTTGCCGAGCTTACCTCCGCAGAACTTGGAGTCGACGAGTTTGTCGGTGGGTAACGTGACTGTCTCGTTGACAAACTGGTACAGCAAATTGTTCTTGTGCACACCCATGGTAGACAATGTATCGTCAGAGGAAGGGTACACGAATATCGTCTGGTTGATAGACAGATCGTCTATGAGGCCATCCAGGTCTCTGAAATCCAATTCTTTCACAAACTCAGACTGGTTGAGTCCAACGAGGTACTTTCTTGGCGTTATCTCAACAAGATCCGGGAGGATGGTCTCGTTGAACAGGTGGAACAACGCATTGTACGAGGGCAGATTTGCAAGTTCAGTGGTCCTGCCGTCGAACTCGATAAGCTGACCCTGTTTATGGCTCTTGACCTCAACCGTATCGTTCACCAAGTTGGTGAACTCGGATCCGTTGTATATGTGACCGCCGACGTAGCCTGGCAAAATGTGCGAACCGAGCCACAATGCACGGTCTTTGGAGCCGAGTTCCGATAGCAGATAGTTTATCTCAACTTCGTCCAGGGAAAAGGCATGGTCCAACGGTATCATCGCCGTCATGTTGGCGAGGTCTGCGCAGTTTCGGTTCAGCAGTTTCGTGAACTTGGTGGTCTGCACTCCGTCATGCACCATGTTCAGTGCAGCGCAGAAGTTGTGCAGGTCAGGCAAGAGCGTGTCGATACCTTGGACCACGGCATCCTGCGACTGCGCGAGAAGGTCTGGCTCCACCACGGTCGACCTGTCCGCCATTAGCGTCTGGCCCGAGGTGGCATCGAACACGATCGGCGAGCCATTGGAGTCAACGGCAATCGCCACACCAGACACATCCTGCGCCAGGAGGGGCTCGGACACAATGTACCTGTTGAGCTGGTGTTGCGATATGCGTGTGCTATCAGACCTCTCAAAAGCACTGTTGACGGGCGCCAGCAGGGTGAAGTTGTCGAGCCCGTTGATCAGATCGATGAAGCCGCTTCGCTGGACCGTCAGTAGCAGGATGCTGAACTCTGCGTCTCCGCTGAGAAGGTCTATGACTGTAGTGGTGGGATAGTCGCCATCCTCCTTGCAGCGCACAACCTGCGGCATGAGCAGCAGCAAGAGGTATAGCAAGAGCATGTTTCTGTATCAGGCGGTTACAACTCCGACAGGATAGATATATGTGGGAATAACAAGACAGGGAAGCAAAACTAGAGAAGCAAACTGGGCGAAAAGAAAAAGGGTCCCATAAACAAGCAGGCCGACCCATAAAAGGACGTCTCCCCGTTTGGGTGTTTGACGGGTTTTTAAACCGGTCACGTGAACGCGTGTTTACATAAGCAAAATTGACTGCTCCGATGATCGGATCTGAGATGGGTCCACGACTTTGCATGACTACAGGGAAAATTTATAGGGAAGGACGCCACTCTTCCATGGGTTTCTTTGTTTCCTACTCACCTATTTATTCATCTCTATTTATTTATTAACATGTTTGCCATAAGGAGGATACCACGCACGGCGCTGCTGGCGAGAAGATGGCTACACATTGAGACCGCCACCACCCCGAACGAGAACTCGCTCAAATTCATAGTTAAGAACCACCACTTCCTGCCACCATCGGTGGACCACTCTGTGGACATCGAGGATCTGCCTGACGCCACCGAGAAGTCGCCGCTCGCACTGGAGCTGTTCAAGCTGAACGGAGTCATGTCGCTGCTGATCGGCCCGGACTTCGTGACCATCAACAAGGTTGACGATACGCTTTCGAACAACCCCAAGCTGCAGTGGCCGTATCTCAAGAACGAGGTGATTGACAGACTCACAAACGAGATTGAGCGCAAGACACCCGTGCTCACGACAGAGTACATCAGGGAGCTGGAGAAGAGCCAGGAGGAACCACAGGACGACGACGATGACATCACATACGAGATCAAGGAACTGATCAACACGCGGATAAGGCCCGCGCTCCAGGACGACGGTGGAGACGTCCACTTCAGGTCCTTTGATCCAGAGACGGGTACGGTGTACGTCAAGCTCAAGGGAGCCTGTAAGTCTTGCAGTCTGAGCGAAGAGACCTTGAAGAATGGAATAGAATCCATGCTCAAGCACTACGTCGAGGAGGTGGAACACGTCAAGCCGATCATAGATCTGGAGGAGGAGATCAGCCTGCAGGAGTTTGAGAAGCTCGAAAGGAGACTCAAGGGCGCTTCTGCGTGATATATAATACACATACATCGAGTTCAATTCGCTACGGCTTGATCTGTAGTATCTGCGCGTATTTGTCGAACCGCTTGGCCATGTCAAAGTCAATCTCCGTGACCGAGCCCACATCGTGGGTGGTGAGCTCTATCCTGACGTTGTTGTAGGTGGTCGTTATGGTTGGATGGTGGCCCTTCAGATGGGACCGCAAGGCCACTTTGGTGAGAAAGGCCTGGACGTTAGTAACTCTCGCGTATACAAACCCGTAGGACTTACCCATGTGTCTTCGAAGTCCTTGAACTTGAACTCGCGCTCGAGACCAACGATCTCGTCCTGCTCGTTGCGTAAACCGCTCCACTTGGCACTCAGCGAACCGAGTCTCTCGAGAGCAGCCAGCTTGCTCAGTCTGGGTACTCCAACCCGCTTGATGACGTTGACCATGGCCGAAAACTGAGCAGAAGAAGCGGGGAGTGGGCGGGATGTGGTGTGGTGTCAGATAAGACGGTGCTGAGCCCGTTCTTTGCGTGTCTCTGCCTGGGAGGGCCTGCCAGGGCCAGCCAACTCTTTTCCTCACAGCACCATTTTCCCCGCTCCAACCCCGTGTTTTCTCGCTGGAACGGGTTTCGTTGCTCAGAGGTGCCACCGCATAAACGGGTTATCCATTGGATCGGTTAGACACTGGCGTGTTGAAGAGAGGACAGCCACGCCACCACACAAAACGATCTACAACGCGGGCTGACGATGGCCTCGGCTATATACATTCTCGACGAGAATCTGAACCAATTGATCTCACGGCAGTACAAGTACGACCTGGACTCGTCGCATGTGCTGTCTCAGTTCAAGCGGGCGCTGGCCACGGCCACCGTGGTGTCTCCGGTCATACACCTCGAGGGCTACAACTTTGTGTATCTCAGCTACGACGAGATCATCATCCTCACGGTGTGCTTCGACAACATAAACATTATGGCGCTGGCCTCGTTCCTGCAGAAGTTTGCGAAGCTGCTGACGGACTACTTTGTGATGTTCGGTGTGTTCAAGTCCAGGGCCGCTAAGCTCAACCACGCCGAGGATCCTGACCACTACGTGATCAACGCAGACGTGATACGCGAGAACTACATTCTGATCTACGAGCTGTTCGATGAGATACTCGACTTTGGAGTGCCGCAGCTGACCGAGTTCAGCATCCTCAAGGAGTACATCAAGCTCATCCTCACAGACACAGCCGGCGCAGTCAACAACGACTACGAGGACGGGCTCGACGCCAAAGCACTCAAGAAGAAGGGCTCAGGACCACGCAGGACCAGCGCACAGCAGCAGGTGGACACCACCACATCAGCGCTGATCAACTCGAGTATATCGCGAACCTCCACCACCAAGATTTCCTGGAGGCCGAAAGGTATCTTCTACAAGAAGAACGAGATCTTCATCAACTTCAACGAGGTTCTGCGCTTCCAGTACAACCTGGAAACAGACGACATCATGTCCAATTTCATATCGGGTGCTGTTGAGTGCCGGAGCTACCTGTCTGGTATGCCAACGCTGACCCTCGGACTCAATGAGAGACTGATAACGGACTTCTACTCGGAAACCGAGGACGCTTCATCCACCAAACTCATCTTCGATAACATCAACTTTCACCAGTGTGTTGAGCTCCACCACGTGGCCACAAATAACGCCATCTCGTTCATCCCTCCCGATGGCAGCTTCACTCTGTTGAACTACCAGATTGTCACAGGCAGCAGCAAAGCGCTGAAACCGCTCATCATCGTCCAGCCGAGCTACAAGATCTTCAAGACCGTGAAGCGTAAGACATCCGAGATTAAGTACAAGCTGCAGATCGCCGTGTCTTTGCAGACCAACTTCAAGAAGAAGTACTCTATGAAGAAGGTCAACGTGGTAATGCCGCTTGTCATCAAACAGATACAGCACGAGATGTCTGATCTCACAACTCTGCTGATAAACTACAACGTGGCCCCCAAGTTCAAGTCCAGAGTTGGTAATGTGGTGTTGAACCTCGAAGGAGAGACTGTCATCTGGAGAATTCCCGCGCTGGATGGAGGCATCAGACCCACATCGGACGATTTCAAAATGCTATGCGAGTTCGAACTCATGACCAAAGACTCGTTTGTCCGTGAACTGCGAGACAACGAGTACCACGGCAAACAGGACAAAAACGCATTGTTCTACGTTGAGATACAGGAGGAGCTCAAGAAACTACGCGTGGGACACGTGTTTGAACCGGTTGGCACCCCGCGCAAGCACACCAGAAACGTGTCTGCTGACATGCATGACGACTTTGATCTGCAGAGTCCGACTTCGCCAACGGTGCTGTCCAAGCCGATAGGCGATCTCGAACACCAGAAGCAAAAGGCGCTGAAGAACAAACACAAAGACCTCGTTCGTGTGTCTTTTGAGCTCACAGCGATGACTTACTCGGGACTGAAGGTGGAGTACCTGAAGATAGACGAACCTCAACTGCATTTCCAGAGCTTCCCGTGGGTGAGGTATCTCGTCGAGAGCAAAGACGGAGACTACCTGTTCAAACTGGGAGAGTCGTGTTTTCAGAACTCGCTCACGTTGCAGGACTTTGATCTTCCTGAACCCAGTGCGACTGGGGCCGTGGAGCCAGAGACACAGCGACAAGAAGAGACCGAAGGCCACGTCTCCGAGACAAACCTGGCAAAGGTGGAGAAGAAACAGTACAACTACCGCGGTCGGGCGATCAGCTTCGCAGAGTACGTTGCCACGGGTGAAGAGCCGCTTGATAAGCCTGACGAGCCACAAGAGCCGCCAGGATCTGCGGATCCTTAGAGTTTTGTACATAAATCTCATCACAATAATAGCATCACTTCCCAAGGATCTTTCCAGGTGCGGCTCTTTTTTGCGGGGGCTCACAGTAGTCTGCCAAGGATCGGACGTGCCTTCAGAACAACGCAGAATTCGCCCCCCTCAAAAAGACCAGCGAGCTGATAGCCCAGCCCATTCGCCCCCCGTATCAAGAAACCCCAACAACTCCAACACCGATACTTCTTACAGTTCAAAATGAGTGTTTCCAACAAGGATGTGGCATTGGCCATCATCAACTTTCTGCAGAGTGCCAAGGGTGAAGTCGCTGAGGACTTTGCCGAGAGTCTCGACGTGGCGGTTGACTGTATCGCAGATGCATTTGAGGTTGACAAGTCCACACAGAAGGAGGTTGTCGACACCAAGTTCGGTGGCAAGTCGCTCGTTGAGCTGTTGAAGAACGCTTCGATCTCCGACAAGTCTGCTCCGGCGGCTGCTGTTTCTGCTCCTGTTGACGAGAACCTCAAGGCCGAGGCTGAAAAATTCAAGACCGAGGGCAACGTTCTGATGCGCGATAGAAACTTCCAGGGTGCCGTTGAGAAGTACACCAAGGCGCTTGAGATCTTCCCAACCAACGCCGTTTACCTCTCCAACAGAGCTGCTGCTTACTCCTCTCTCCACGACCACGGGTCGGCCGTGAAGGACGCCGAGGCCGCCATCAAGAGCGAGCCCTCCTACGCCAAGGCTTACTCCAGGCTCGGTCTGGCAAAGTATCTTCTTGGTGATGCCAAGGCTTCTATGGAGGCTTACGAACAAGGTCTCAAGGTTGAAGGCGACAAACAGAGCGACGCCATGAAGAAGGGCTACGAGACAGCCAAGAAGAAGGTCACGGACGAGCTCAAGTCTTCGTCTGTGTCACCATCTGACAGTGCTTCTAGATCTACCGAGGCTCCATCCGGTGGTATGCCAGACCTCAGCAGCTTGGCCTCTATGCTCGGCGGTGGTGCTGGCGGTGCCGGTGGTCTTGCCGGTTTGATGCAGAACCCACAGATCATGCAGGCTGCTCAGCAGATGATGCAGAACCCAGACGCTCTCGCTAGCATGATGAACAACCCACAGGTTAGACAGATGGCCGAGAGTTTCGGTCTCGGTGGCGGAAGCGGTGAAGGTGCGGGCAGCGGTTTGGATGATATGATGAACAACCCTCTGTTCCAGAACTTTATGGGAGGTAACCGTCAGTCTTGAAGAGTGAGATTCCCAAATGCTGTGTTTTCATTATCTATATAAATCTTCTCTTGTAATTCTCAAGACCTTTTTGTAATGCCATGCTCTTAAATTTCAGATCGCGTATCTTCTGCCTTGCGTGTTGTTCTAGCATCAACCTGCACAGGTTCTGTTTCAGGATATAGAAGTTGCTGATCTCAACCGCGATTCTCTCGTGGCCCTGTTTGATATCCACGTTGAGAACGGAAAGCTCGCTGTGGAGAGAATCGACACGATCCAGGATCTTCTTGGAGTACTTCTGTCTCCGGCCAGCTATTATCTCAGTCAAGAAGCTCCCGCTCAGCGGATCGTTTGATCTCTTTGGAACCATCTCCTCAGTGGTCAGCTGTGCGATCTCATTGCCGTCCTCAGACACATCGTTCACCACGTTGCCTGACACGTATCCCAGAAAAGACGAGAATGTGGACAATGGATTCTGAGCCTCTGCAGTTTTCTTCTTCTTCGCCTCGTCTATAGACTTCACGCGCGACATTTCATCGTTGAGAGCTAGAAGCTCTCCGTATATGTCCCACCACCTGTTCACCTTGTTCGAAATGAAAGACTCGATGGAGGATACCAGCTCTGAAGTGGCTATCGTCAGGTAGTATATGTGAATCGACAGTCTGTCCTGCGAGCACAGCGAAGAGCTGTACTGTTCATTGAGAGCAGCTAAGGACTCCTGCAGCGGGATGAAGAAACGGGTTGGGATGAGATCAAGCTTCGACGGAATACCAAACGAAGACACATCGCCAGCACAGAAGTTTAGCACACTTCCCATGAGCGAGTCAAGATCACGGCATTTGGTATCATAGAGAACCAAGCTGCGGTACATCTTGTTGAACACGTTCTTGAAACTGGTTAGCTCTTTGAGAGAGTATTTCAGAAACGTCTGGATATCTCCGACCAGATCTGGTTTCAGCATCTTGGCTGGGTCTGTTTTGTCCGACAGCAGTAAGTCCCTGTTCTTCTTCCTGATTGCGTCAATCTTCTTCATGCGCTCCTGCTCGTTTATCGGCCCGGAAGTCAACAGAAAGTCCATCAGCGTCTCGCTGTGATACGTGCTGCTGTTGAAAAGAAGCATCGTCGTAACCACGTTGACGCACGCCTGATGGTAGTTCAGTCTGAACCGCGCGGAGTAGTTGATGTTGGGCTTGTGCAAGACGTCAAACACGGTGGGAAACCAGTCGTTCGAGCTGTCGAAGAAAGTGAAGGGACATTCGAGCTTCATGAGTCTGAGCATCTTCTTGAAGTCCTGGAACGTGTGCCATGTAGAGTTGAGCGTGGTGTTGTTTGGCGATATACCCTTGAGAAAGAGACACAACTCGTGGTTGGAGTCGTACTTCATCCGTACAGTACCAAACGCCTTGGGAAAGTTCCTGGGCATGTTCTCCTTGAGAAACGCGTAGTCCAAAAGCTCCTCGATCTTCTCATTGGTGGACTTCTGCGTCGAATCAGACACCAGTTTCCCCTTGTCTATCTTGACATAGTCCGCAGCAGTGAGACAGTACTTGTCATCGTACCGGTTGATGTCGAGTCTGGGATCTTTCAACAATACTCCGACGTTCTCCAGTCTGCTGTACTTCACGTAAACCATGAGCGGCGTGAGCTTGATCAGATTCAGGGCGTTCACATCCACAAACTCAAAACGTTCCAGGTATAGCTCCAGAACACGCCCATCTTTGATCGCGTGTAAGATCGTGTTCCCCTTGAGATCAACGTGATCTCTGTAGTCGAACACTTTGTTGTGCAAGTCATACCACTCACGCACAGCCAGTATCGTACTCTTCAGCAGTTCATAGTAGTGTGGGTGGTCGTAGCACCGCGTTATCGCAAAGAACGGGCTCTGTTTGTTGTTGTCCGGCACTGTCCAGTCGATATACGGGCCGAACTCCTCGATGAGTTCGTGTCTATGCACCAAGTAATGGCCCAAGTTCCTGCGATGGCTGTCCTGCAAAGAGCAGTACTCAACCTTCTCCTCCTCAGTCGCCTGCAGCACTATATCCGCAAGCTCGTCAATGACATCGTTGTTCTTCCACTGCAGCGCGACTGCGAGTAGGCTCGAGTTGTATATGTTTCTGTCCTCTAGAATATCGTCCAGTGTGAAGATGCGCTGCAAGTCAATCAGCGTCTTGAAAACCATCCTGTTGTTCTGCTGAACCGCGAGCATGAGGCACGATTCACCCTGCAGCGTGCGTGCTCTGATGAAGGAGTCCTGGGTGATGTTGTCACCGCTTGCGAACGGCATCAGCAGCCCTTTGATCTCGCGCACAATACGAGCATCGTCGGAGGGGTCGTTGGCACCGTTGTTGACGTTTTGGTCTGTGCTTGCGGAACGTATCAGCTCCCAGAGCCTTTCGTTCTCCTGGGAGTGAAACACCAGCTTCTCTAAGTTGTCCTCGTCGTTGAGGTACCCGAGTACAGCCTCGAACGTCGATATGACGTATCCCTCAACCCCGGACTCGAGATCCTCTGAGGCGAAGGAAAAGCTCTTGATGTACGCAAGATGGCTGAACAGGTCCTTCACCTGCGCATGTACTATCACCATGATGAACAGCCCCACCAGCGTATCTGCATCGACCTGGGCGTCTCCAGTGAGTTCTCTGAAGGTCGACATGAGGATGGACCGCTTCTCGCTGGCACAATCCGAGAACGTGAGCTGCTTGAACTCCTCTATGGCTGCGTTGATGCGTTTCTCTGCGGCAGGAGCCGTTTTGGCCGAGTACTCAGGAACACCAACCTGGTTCAAGCTCATACTCCTCAGCTTCCTGTAGCTGCCATTGAGCAGTTCGTCTGTGTTGTGGATGCGCATGTACCTCGGCCATACCTTGCCGTAGATGTTCATCTCGATGTACGTGTAGAAGCACTCGTTTATGTCCAAGGATGGGTTTGCCCTGGTGAAATCCACGAACAGCCGGTCTATCTCGTCTGTGTTTGCCGTGGCCTCGCTGAAGATCTCCACACCACGCGTGATTGTCGCGTTGAAGGCGTCCACAAGCTCATCCTCGCTACCTGGGGCGGAAAACGCCTGGAACAAGTCCCGGAACTGCGAGTTCACGGCCTGTGCCAGCACCGGTGCCTGTCGCAGAACGTTCACCAGCAGCTTCACGTCGGAGCTGCGTGGAGCAGCCGCGTCCCATGTGGCGGCTGCCACAGTGGGGGCACTCGTGCGAGGCACCCCACGCGGTACCGGGTTTCCTACGAGCGGTCTGTTGATGTAGAACACCTGGAAGCGCGCACCGAACGGCAGGTACGGGGCAAAGCTCCGGAACAGCTCCTTGCGCGTGATCTTGGCCGTGACGCCAGCCTGGAACCCCTTCATCCCGATCACCTCGTCCTCGAATATCGTCACTTCACGGCCGCCAACGGTCCTGAACCTGCGGTTCGACTTCCCCGGCCCCACTCCCCGCAGATGCACGATGTGGGCCTCCACGAACTCTGCGTGGTGGCAGAAGTCGCGGTACGGTATCCTGGAGGACTCCTCGATGTTCAGCCACAGACTGGCGGTCTCCGGCACCAGCAGAGCAAAGTCCTCCGGGTGCCCGCTTATGGCCTTCATCACGCCCTTGAGCGGAGAGTTGGCGGCGTTCGGGTGGTTGAACACCGCGTTCAGAAATGGATTGAACAGCAGCGGCGCGTGCTGCTGCTGCTGCTGCTGCTGCTGCTGCTGCTGCTGTCTCTTTGTCATTGGTGTGTCGAGCTGATTCGATACGCCCAGCTTGGCAGGTATGGGGCGTGAGCTGTTATCAGTCCAAAGGGGCGAACAGGGAGGAGCCTCATCTGGCCTGGAAAAATTTCTGAGAGCAGCTGATTTCTCCTCTTTTTTTTTTTTTTTTCTCCTCTTCTCCCGCAACAAAGAAAAAGAGCAGCAGAGCATGGGAAAGGGCAAGAACAAGACCCACGAAGACAGACCCAGGAGCTCCAAGGGCTCCAACGGACACCCCTCGAAGGTGTTCCACAAGAAGGGCCACCAGGAGACCAAGTTCTCCTCCCGAAAGGAGGCCAACTTCCCCACCAAACTGGCCATGTGGGTAAGTGAAGCACACCACCAGGACCGTCTACAGCCACTAACACGCGCAGGACTTTGACCACTGCGATCCCAAGCGGTGTAGTGGCAAGAAGCTCGAGCGACTCGGGCTCATCCGAAGCCTGAGGATAGGCCAGAAGTTTCAAGGTATAGTGGTTAGGTACGTACGGATGGTTTCGAGCCTCGAGACCGGATACTAACTGGAGCAGCCCGAACGGACAGGGATACGTGTGTCCCGACGACAGGGAGATTGCCGAGACACAGGGTGCAGCTGTGGTGGAGTGCTCGTGGGCCCGCATAGAAGAGATCCCCTTCAACAGAATCGGTGGCAAGCACGAGAGGCTGCTGCCGTACCTCCTGGCGGCGAACCCGGTCAACTACGGGAAGCCGCTCAGACTGAACTGCGTGGAGGCTCTCGCGGCATGCTTCGCCATCGTGGGGCACCTGGACTGGGCCGAGGAGCTGCTGCAGCACTTTTCGTGGGGGCCCACGTTTCTGAAGATCAACAAAGAGCTCATCAGGACATACCAGCAGTGCACGGACGCGGAGTCTGTGAAGAAAGCCGAGGAAGAGTGGATTGCAAACCTTGCCAAGGAGAAGGAAGAGCGCAAGGAGCACAAGGCCACCGTGGACATCTGGTCGATGGGCAACCCCAACCGACAGCCAGACTCCGAGTCTGAGGAGGAGGAGGAGGAGGAGGAGGAGGACGAGACGGACAGCGAAGAGGTGCCGGACCTGGTGGGGAGCCAGTCTGAGAACGAGAGCGAGGCCGAAGACGGTATATAGCCAACGCGTAACTATGCAATGCTGTGGTATTTCTTGCTGAACTCGACACCCAGGTGTCTCTTGAGCAGCGCAAACTGGTTCTTGAAGCTGTGGCCGCAGTACAGACACACCAGATCGTGGCTTCTGACGAGCGCCTCCATCCTGGCGGAATCCAGCCGGTCGTCGCCGTCAGCCACGTCCGGGATGTCCTTGAAGTCCACGAAGAACCGGGTGTTGAACGAGTTGTAGTGCTTCTTGTTCTTGGTCCTCGCCGAGTGCATATCCGCCGTCAGCACGTGGATGTGCAGGTTGTCCATCGACGGCACCGCATGCACCCCGATGCGGACGGCGGGCTCGCCCCGGTATTTCCTGCGAAACTCGTCCCTGGCCTTCTCGGCCGCAATCCCAACGTACTTGGCACACTCCGCGTAGACCTTGGGGTCCCGGAGCGCCTTGAGTGGGTGTTGGGCCGAAACCTCACGCGCCCGGGGCATCACCAGCAGGTGCACCTCCGACTTGGGGAAGGAGTCCCTGATTATCACGAAATTCGCATCCGAGAACACCACCGCGCCGCTGTGCTTGTCCGGTTCGGCTATGTATGTCTGCAGTGCTTTTCTGAACGACATGGCTGGCTCTGGTTGGGCCTGGAGGGTGGTGGATGGGCCTGAAGTGGCCCGCCGCCTCGATGAGATGACGTGTCGCAACACGCTTCCTACGTTGTGTTTCGCGTATTTACAAGACATTAGGGGGTTTTTTATACGCTCCTCGCTCAGCTCAGCAGCTTGGTGAACACCTCCCACGTTCCGAACATGATGATGCTGTTGGGAACCGTACGCATCAGATGCGGGGTCAGACCTCCGTACATCGACGCCAGACCCTCCTCTTTGATGACCAGCTTGAAGCACTGGATGAGTCCCGTGTACTTTGGCTTGCCGTTTTGCGTGGGCGCCTGTCTCAGCCTGGTTCTGACCACCTCGTGCGGGTACGTGATCATGGATGCGACGAACTTGGCGGCTCCAGCGGCGCCCGAGCGTGCTCCCCACTCGAAGAGCGCGTCCATCTGCGTGCGTTCCTTCCCGGACTCCTGGATCCGCTGTGCTCTGCTGTTGATGGCGGTCTTCATCTGCTCGTACAGCACCCACTGCAGGGTGGACTCGACGGATCCCAGGTACGACGCGGTGAGACCGCGGTAGAACGCAGTGATGCCCTCCTGGCGCCAGATCTTGGCTATGCAGTCGATCGAGTTGCGGTACTCTCTGGTGGTCGCGCGGTCCAGCTGCAGCCGGGTCTTCACCAGCCAGATCGGGTTCGTGGCTGTACTGGTGACGAAACCGGCGTTGATACCGGCCAGCAGGTGCACGAGCGAGTTCTCCTCGCCGTTGAAGAAGCTGTCCTTGATGAGGTCTTTGCCGTACCCGTAGGTGAAGAAGTTGATCGAACGCGCCGGTATCACACCCACGAGGTTGGGTCCGAGACCTTTGAACAGAGCCCGTGCGCCCTCGCTGCGGTGAACGTCCTTTAGAATCATCAATGTCTCTTTGAAGTGCCCCAGACTACGGGCCACGAAGCCGGAGCCGGAGTTCTGAGACATGTACAGGTCCCTGTATACACTCGACTGCAGCCGCGTCTTGACAACGTCGAAGGGAGAGGTGCACACGGCTCCGGCCATGCCTCCGATGCCACCAGCAACAAAGTGGACCCACGGTTTGACCGATTCCTGGGCAACTATCGGCTCCTGTCTCTTGAACTCGGCCGACTTCTCGTCGCTGACGAGGTACGGCAGCGACTCCTCGATGTCCTTCTCGATGGTCATTATTTATCTGTTTTGGATTGGCAACCCGCCTGAAGGAAGGGCTAACGGTGGCTGAAAATTTGATAAAACCCTCGCAAATAGCCGCAGCGTGGCGAATTCAAAAAATTTTCCAGCCTGGAGGAGGAGCCCCGCCAGCTCTACAGAGGTGTTCTATATTATACGCATGGTGCAGACCACAGCGTGGCGACAGAGACAGGTCCCGCTGAGAGTGTGTCCCGCGGAGTGTGCGTCAGCAGCGTTGGTGGTGGGCTGGTGATGTACCGGTGGTGTCTTCGCTGAAATTTCAGCCTACAACAGCATCGAAAGGGAACAAAATATTTTTGATGACCTCAGTAAGCCAAAGATTATTTAAATGTAAGTTTCGTAAGCAGCTGGAGCCAGGGTAGTTGGGACACCAGAAACAACCTTGTGTGGTCTTGGACCAACTGGCTGTCTCTTCAGCTGAACAGACTTACCGGAGGCCTTGGCCTCGGCCTTTCTGGCGGCGTTCTCCTTGACTCTGTCCAAGAACTCCTGACGACACTTGGAGTGCTTGACGTGCTCAACCTTGACGTTCACTCTCTTCTCAAGGTATCTGTTACCAACAACCTTGTAGAGGATGACACCAACGGCGGTCTTGGTAACGTTGTACACAATACCGGTCTTACCGTGGTAGTACTTGAATGGCATACCCTTCTGGACGGAACCGTTGACCTTGATGTCGACAATGTCACCGACCTTGTAGATCTTCAAGTAGGTGGACAAAGCAATGGTACCATTGGTCTTGTAATCACGCTTGAAAGCGTATCTGGTACGGGATCTCAAACCGTGACTGTTGCTGGTTAGTATCGTTTGTCAAAGCTGAGTGGGTTCTTCCATGTGCGAGGGGGGTGGGCTCTTTTTTCTTGCCGAAAAATTTCGTTTCCGAGTATTCCTGATGTCCAGTAACATCCACGTGAACTGTGTTCGTCTCATCATCATGATCGTGCCGTTGTGTGTGGAGCGTAGATCCCGTTGTTGTTTCTCAGTGAAACTTTTTTCACCTGGTGTTCTCTCACTCTCAGCCTTTTTCTCTGTCCCCTTGAATATATGTATATTGCAAACCCAGCACATGGATGAACGGCTTCTGGCGAAGCTAATCAATAGACACATACCTCTTACCCATTTTTGATTATATTGTTGTGTGTAGTCTTAGGAAAGATTAGGAGGGTTGAACAAATTTTCTGAACAAGCACCAGCAGTGGGAAGCCTCTCTCGAGAACGAATTGGTCAGCACACTTTTTTTTTGCCCTGCTCTTTCAAGAGAGTCGTGTGGTGCACACGTGTAAGGAGGGTCTGTAGCCCTCAATCCCATCACGTGCAGTGTGATATTTTTCGTCGAATTATGTAAGTCGTCAAGAGGCTACACCGTGATAAGGGTGTCATACGTAGAGATTATCCTATGTGATTATATTTTTGTTTTTAGACAGTAGAGTTAACAAGTTTACTCGTCGTCCTCCTCGGCATCCTCACCCTCACCAGAGTTCTTGTTCTGGGATCTTCTCTTAACACGACCTGGTCTACCACCGCCCAATGGGGAGGTGACGGAGTAGTCAATGTGCTTCTGGGAGTCCAATCTAACCATGAAAGATGGAATGTTGACAATCTGCTTACCAACGGCGATGTGTCTCTGCTGGATCAAAACTCTAGCGTGGTGGATAGACTTGGCCAAACCGAGCTTGAAGACCTGGGTCTGCAATCTTCTCTCCAAGAAGTCCTCAATCTTCAAGGCCAAAACGTAATCGAGCTTCATCTTGTCCTCGGACAAGACACCAACTCTCACGAGACGACGGATCAAAGCGTTACCCTCAAAGAGACGCTTTGGGTCCTTCTCGTCTCTGGTAAGCAAGTCTCTAGCGGCTCTTCTGATCTTGGACAGCTGGAAACCGATACGGTAGATTTCGTGCTTGTTCTTGAGACCGTACTCACCGGCCAACTTGAGCTCGTTGTCAAGACGGGCAGTCTCGTATGGACGAGCTGGAACGGAGTAAGTCTTGGAGTGGTTTCTTGGGGCACCTGAACACTGGTTAGTATACATGTATACTTTGGATTTCGATGCGCAAGATGCGTCCTACAGATCACTACGAGGTTCGGCCACCGGTCTATACACTTGCCTTTCATCATTATACACTGAAGTGGGTAGACAGGGTCGAGAGTACGCCAAGGAAAACTTTTTCAGTCACCAAGTACTCTGCAGACCCGGAGTAATATCCAACAACGGTGGTATTTTGCAGCTGAAGTGTCGGGAGTTCAGAGCAAAAAGTTATAATGATAGTGGTATAGTAGACAAGAGGACCCGAACCTCGATCACCTTTGAGGTTGAGCTCAAAGACGAATGAGAAAAGGGATAAACGATACACGAATATATCATGGAATTATCCCCTAGTTGATCTGGAGTGGAACAGCATAAGCGTTAATAGAACGGTAACATACGTGGCATGTTGACTTGTTTGTGGATGAAGAAAGAGAAGAAGAAAGGAGGAGGAGGAAGAGAAAAAAAAACTGAAATATTTTTCCAGTTCGGAGACGAAGGTGCCCGTGCCCACAGAGCGCGAGCGGTGGGAAGGGAGGTGTGGGTGAGGCGTCGTTTCTGTTAGGGCACTACTTCATCTCAGGGTAAAACGGGGACCGATGTGACTTGTTTTTTCCACTTTCGGGGAGCTGACACGCACACTACCCTCCGGCGCGGAAATACAACCAGTTGGTGCTGTAGCGGTCTACTGGGTTGTGTGTTTTTACCTGAATAACCAAATGTGTTTTTTGTTTTTAGACGTTACAATGACTTTTTGTAAAACCCAAGGAATATAGTTTTGCTTTTGACAGACCTCCGTCTCGTTATTACCCCATTTGTCAGTATCTCGTGTTCAGAGATCCCAATCTGCGAATGCTTCTTGATGAACTTGTGTCGTTTGTGTGAATGGTAATAAAAATGCGCTCTTTACACCTTCTGCTTCTTGGCCTCGGGCTCCTGGAGATCGCCGTGGAACTCCTTGATGATCGAGTCAACGTCGTCGATATTGAGTGGTCTGATGTCTCCCATGGCCTTGATCTTGGCAGTAACCTCTTTGCACTGGTCATCTGTCAGGTTGAGGTTGAGCTGGTCCACCCTCGACTTGATAGCGTTCCATCCGGTAAGTCTGTTGGCAAAGTGGATGTACCTCGTGAGACCAAAGTCAGATGGGTTGAGGATCTCGTATGTGGATGGGTTGGCAAGGATGGCCTTGGCGTGGATACCAGCCTTGTGGGTGAAGGCACAGAAACCGGTGATCGGGTTGTTGAAAGGCACGTTCACCTGCACAGCCTCAGCAACCAGGTTCTCGAGGTCTCTGAGCTTGTGGAGTTTGTATTTGCCCAGAACGTACTCACGGTCAGCAGCAATCATTCTGGCCATCAGACCACCGAGGGGGGTGATACCGTTTCTCTCACCGATACCGAGAACGGAAACGTCGATGAGCTTGGCACCAGCCTCGAGAGCAGTGTAGGCGTTGGCAATGGCACAGCCGGTGTCGTTGTGGAAGTGACACTCGACATCACAGCTCACCACCGATTTGAGGGTCTTGACAAGTTCGTAAACCTGTCTAGGGTTGGCACAACCAACGGTGTCGGCAATACCCACTCTATTCACACCGATCTTGTCGACGGTTCTGTAGATGTTGAGCAGATCGACGATGTCAGATCTGAAGGAGTCCTCGGACGAGAATCTGATCTCGATGCCCTTAGACTTGACAAACTCGATAACCTCGACGGCAGAGTTGGTGATGTAGGACATGTCCTTACCGTGGGAGTACTGTCTAAGGAACTGGGAGGTTCCGATAACGACATCCACACCGTCAACACCAGTCTCGACGGCCACACGCGCATCGTCCATGTGACATCTGATGTGCGTCAGGATCTTGGCCTTGAGGCCCAATTTGCAGATGGCCTCACAGTCCTTACGCGACTGCTCAGAGGCAACGGGAGAAGTCAATTCGATGTAATCCACGCCGAAGTCGTCGAGAGCCTTGGCAATCTCGATCTTCTTCTCGGTGGTGAAGAAGGCGTTGGCAAACTGCTCACCCTCACGGAGAGTGGACTCGATGAGTTGGAAACTTCTCACGTTGGAGAGGTAGTCGCTGGGGTTGGGACCGTATGGGT
This sequence comes from Kuraishia molischiana, assembly GCA_024271875.1. NCBI lineage: Eukaryota > Fungi > Ascomycota > Pichiomycetes > Pichiales > Pichiaceae > Kuraishia > Kuraishia molischiana. Next base: position 104,720 of record JANBXH010000015.1, read on the forward strand.
TGGACATTTTTTTCAGAGATGGGGAAGGAGAACAAGGGGAGAAAGAGTCTAGAGGGCGGGACTGATATCTCTTATAAAAAAAATTTTTGCTCGATTAGTCACGCCTGCTGACCGAAAAATTTTACTGAGCGCGCACGCCGGTGCGCGGACCGGCTTGCGGAGACGAGGAAAAAGCAATTTCACAGGGGTTTTAGACGGCTACGGCGGTTACACGGCCTCCAAGTGCTAAGCCCACGGGCCCACACCAGCGTACCGCAGGTTGTGGGGTTCTGATTTCAGTTCTGATCTCAGTTCTGATCTCAGGTATGATATGTGGCGTTGTTACGCGTATCGGATAACCTTCGTTGATCCGTTAGTTCTCCGTTAATTCCTCTGACTACGCACACGACCCGATATATACAACCATTCAGTTTCGTTGCGGTCGTGTACCGGATCCCAATTCGCGAAAAACAAAAACGCCAATTGGAAAAAATATATAAAGCGGACCGTAGAGCCTGTGCGAGACGGGGAAGAGATGGGGGCGGATACACACAGGCCCAGGCTCTCACACACACCGATCAAACGCCGATCCGATCGATAATTGGATCCGATCTGCCGTTTGTTGTTGTCAATTCGCGTGTCTGTGGATATATTAATAACTTGCGCCTGTTGGAGTAGTTCCGCATGTCCAGACTCGAAAGACTGGTCATCCTCCTGGATACAGGCTCTTCGGCGTTCATCAGAAACACGGCGGCCGACCAATTGGCGGACCTTGCCAAAAACCACCCCGAGGAGTGTCTGAACCTGCTGACGCGGGTGTACCCCTTTCTCAAGAGCAAACGATGGGAGACAAGAACCGCTGCCGCGAGAGCATTCGGCGGAATCGTCAACAATGCTGAGCAGTGGGACCCAAACAGCGACGATATAAAGCTGGAGGTCAAGGAGGAACCGGATACGGTCACCGTGAAGCTCGAGGATGAGCTCAAGGACATGATCAAGGACCAGGACGACCATCTGGTGTCTTTCGACGAGTGGAACCTCGTGGATATAATACAGAGCGGACGCAGACTGCTCGCAACCGCAGTGTCCGAAGACAGCGATCTGAAACGCCAAAAGACAGAGCTGTCGTCGCGCCTCGGGCTGTTCGACGTGTCCACTCCAGAGCCCCAATCGCAGTCCCCAGAACCCGAAGTGAAGCAGGAGGTCAAACAGGAACAACACACACAGCAACAGCAGAGCGCCAGAATGCGCGCAATGGCCAGGCGAAAGGCCAGGGCCGGTATGAAGAACAGCATGGCAAAGACAAAGACCATAGATCTCTCGGAAAGCTCGGTGAGCAGACGTCTGGTGGAAGACGGCAACGTCAAGGAGGAACCCGTGGTGAAAGAAGAGCCTGCAGAGGTGGACATCACAGACCAGGCCGATGGCTCTAAGATCGTTGTTGAGCATAAGGTCCCAGAAATATCACCCATCCTGTCAAAGCACTCCAAAGTCAACGGATGGGTGTGGCCCTTCCAGGGAGTTTTCGAGCTAATGGTTAAGGATCTGTTCAATGATATTTGGGAGATCCGCCATGGTGCCACGATGGGACTTCGTGAACTTCTGAAGAAACACGCCAACGGCGCAGGACGCGTTCGCGGTGAGTCCAGAGCAAGCAACGATCTCAGAAACGAAAAGACCTTGGAGGATCTCAGTGTCAGACTGCTGACCCTCTTTGCGCTGGACCGTTTTGGAGACTACGTTTCAGACACCGTCATCGCTCCAGTTAGAGAGAATGCCGCACAGACTCTGGCTGCTCTTCTGATACATCTTCCAGATCACATCGTCATCAAGGCCTTCAACGCACTCACCGAGCTTGTGCTACAGGATCCAATTCAATTGGGACTTTCGGTGCCCTGTTGGGAGGCCAAACATGGTGGTATGCTTGGCCTACGCTATTTCGTCAGCGTCAAGACGGACGTTCTGCTGTCTCAGCCAGACATGCTCAATAAGACGATACAGATGGTCCTGCATGGTCTAACAGAATCTGATGACGATGTGCAGAGTGTGGCTGCTTCTACGCTTGTGCCTATCGCCAAAGATTTTGTCAAGATAAACCTCGACTCTGTGTTTGAGATAGTCAACGCCATCTGGGTCGACCTGTCTGGTTTGAAAGACGACCTATCTGCATCTATTGGATCAGTCATGGACTTGCTCGCCAAGCTGTGCTCTCACGAAGAGGTCCTAGCCAAGATGAAAAACGATGCGCTTGCAGATGAGAGCTTGAACTTCAAGAATCTGATTCCAAGACTTTATCCGTTTCTGAGGCACTCCATCACAAACGTTAGGAAAGCTGTTCTGCGTACGTTGCAGGCTTTCCTTTCCATTGATGATGATGGTGTCAAGGGTTGGGTCGATGGCAAGATTTTGCGTCTGTTGTTCCAGAACTTGCTGGTTGAACAGAACGTGGACGTCTTGAACCTCTCGAAGGAGGTTTACAAGAGTTTGGTTCAGGAGATCAACAAGGATACACATGAGCCTATGGACGATATCTTCAACCCCCATTCCGATGCACTCTTGTCGCTTGTGTTGACGCCAATCGGTATTGCTAGACACAACTACCCCATGAACTCGTCGCTCATACTGAGACCAAGTGGTACGATGCTGTCTTCGATAACCGATGGTAATGGAGACTCAAAGAGAGGCAGAAAGCGCAAGGCTAGTGCAGGTTCTTCTGAAGTTAACAAGGGCATACCAGAAACAGAGTATGATATGAGAGTTAACATCGATGCTCCAATGTACAACGGAGATGTCACCCTGGTTGGAGTCGACGTGTTCATCCGCACCAGACTCGCAGCCGCTGATGCTTACGGTCTGACACTTGCATCGTTCAAGGATGCTGAGAACTTGAGGCCCATCTTTGACGTAATCTTCAAGTCTATGCATGATTGCTTCGGCACGGCTCGGTTGTTTTCCGGACTCATCCTCGAGCGCTACGCGCGTGCGCTAATAGAGTCTGGCAAGCAGCAAGAGCCAGTTGTTGTTGATAGGTTCCTCCCAGTGCTATCCGCTGCACTGGCAGCTCCAGATGAGATCCCTGCCTTCCGCGAGTTCACGCCTATACTGAAGAGTCTGCGAATGCAGTGCTTCCAGTTGTTCTCAGTACTCACTGAGCATTGCAAGGTGTCGCATGGCAAGCTCCCACAGCTCGCTGTTGTCGTCCAAGGTGACGTTGACGCTGGCCCCGATGCATTCAGCGTCAAGATGGCCGAGAAGGTCGTTGATGAGATTTACCCCAAGCTGTTGAAGGGTCTCAGTCCAATGGTTCGCATGACCAACATCAGTGCTCTTGAAGATGCACTTCACAGGATTAAGCTGGCTATTGAAGAGGTCAAGAACATCAAGACCGAGAGATCAAACGCCATTCTTGCAGCATATGCCAGTGCGTCTGTCGCCCTTGGCGGGCTGCCAAAGAAACTCAACCCAGTCATCAGGGCTCTCATGGAGAGTATCAAAATGGAGGAATCTGATTTGCTTCAGAAGAGAACAGCTGAGTCTGTCGATCACCTCGTGTGTGCCCTCAACAAGGCTGGCAAACAGGGTGCTGCAGACAAGATGGTCAAGAACCTGTGTGGTTTTATCTGTGTGGATACATCAGAAGTACCTGAGTTCATTCCCAACAAGACTTTCACCGATGTCGTTCTGTCATTGAGGAAGGAGGAAGCCAAGACTGACGCTGCTGAAATTGCTCTGCACGAGAGAGAAGTTCATCTAGCCAAGATCAAAACACGCGGTGCCAAATTTGCTCTTGACGGGCTGTTGGCTATGTACCGGGAAAGGCTTTTCGTTGAGTTGCCAAAGCTGAAGATCTTCATGCTTGAGCCGCTTTCCTTGTTGAAACCAGACATCGCCTTTGACGATTCTCAAGGCCAGTCTATCATTGACTCTCTTGGGCTCATCAAAGCACTCACGCCGAATCTCCATGAATCTCTGTTCCCTGACATTTTTGACAAGCTGGATTATGTTTTGGAGTGTCTCAAGTCTGACTTCTCTGTTTTCAGATACTCTGCAGCCAAGTGTTTTGCTGCTCTCTGTGCCACTATGCCTGTTCAAGGTTTCCCATTCCTCGTCAAGAAAATCCTGCCTATGCTCAGCAGTGCAGGTGTCTTGAAGGAGCGCCAAGGTGCCATCGAGTGCATATACCATCTATCCGGTACCATGGGCGCTGGGATCTTGCCATATGTTGTGTTCCTGATTGTGCCTGTGCTCGGTAGGATGAGTGATTCCAACAACGATGTACGTCTACTGGCTACAACAACTTTTGCATCCATTATCAAGCTGGTTCCACTAGAGGCTGGTATCCCCGATCCACCAGGAATGCCACAGGATCTTCTTGAGGGCAGAGATCGTGAGAGAGAGTTCATCCAACAGATGATGGATCCCACCAAGATCAAGTCATTTGCTCTACCTGTGGCTATCAAGGCTACGTTGAGGAAGTACCAGCAGGAAGGTGTCAACTGGTTGGCATTCTTGAATAAGTATCATCTACACGGTATCTTGTGTGACGATATGGGTCTGGGTAAGACCCTTCAGACTATCTGCATAGTGGCAAGTGATCATCACATGAGAGCAGATGAATATGCCAAGTCAGGCTCTTCTGAGTTCAGAAAACTTCCCTCTCTCATCATTTGTCCCCCTTCGCTCACTGGTCATTGGGAACAGGAGTTCCAGCAGTATGCTCCTTTCATGAGTGTTCTCGTCTATGCCGGCGGTCCAACTGTCAGAGCTGCTTTGCGTCCTCGTCTTGGTGAGGTTGATATCGTGGTTACATCCTACGATGTCGCCAGGAACGATGCCGATCATGTGTCTGCTCAGGATTACAACTACTGCGTTTTGGACGAGGGTCACATCATCAAGAACGCTGCAACCAAACTTACAAAGTCTGTGAAGCGTGTTGTTGCTGAACATCGTCTCATCCTGTCAGGAACGCCTATCCAGAACAACGTTCTTGAGTTGTGGTCTCTCTTTGACTTTTTGATGCCAGGGTTCCTGGGATCTGAGAAGGTTTTCCAGGAGAAGTTTGCCAAACCCATCGCTGCCAGCAGAAATGGTAAGACCTCTTCAAAGGAGCAAGAGGCTGGGGCGTTAGCTCTCGAGTCGCTGCATAAACAAGTGTTGCCATTCATGTTGCGTCGTCTCAAGGAAGATGTTCTTTCTGACTTGCCACCAAAGATTATCCAGGACTACTACTGTGAGCTCAGTGATTTGCAAAGACAACTCTATAGAGACTTTGCGAAGAAACAGAAGGATGCCGTTGCGACAGATCTTCAGCAGACAGCTGTCGAAAAGCCAGAGGTTCAGCAGGAAGGTAAGCAGCACATCTTCCAGGCTCTGCAGTATATGAGGAAGCTGTGCAACCACCCTGCTCTTGTCCTGTCTCCTAAGCATCCACAGTATAACGATGTCATGAAGTACCTTGCTGCTTCAAACATGGACATCCGCGATATCAGACATGCTCCGAAACTGATGTCTTTGCAGATACTATTGATGGAGTGTGGTATCGGTGCTGTTGAGGCTGCTGACTCGAAGAAGCAGGTCATATCCTCGGAGGGAGTTATCAGTCAGCACAGAGCTTTGATCTTCTGTCAGTTGAAAGACATGTTGGACATGGTTGAGAATGATCTTCTGAGAAAGTATATGCCATCTGTGACGTATCTGAGACTCGATGGTAGCACTGACCCGAGACAGAGACAGAACATTGTGCGCAAATTCAACGAGGATCCATCTATTGACGTTCTACTGTTGACGACCAAAGTTGGTGGTCTTGGCCTCAACCTTACGGGTGCCGATACCGTCATCTTTGTTGAGCATGACTGGAACCCTATGAATGACCTGCAGGCTATGGACCGAGCACACAGAATTGGACAGAAGAAGGTGGTCAACGTCTACAGGTTGATCACGAAGAACACTCTCGAGGAGAAGATCATGGGCTTGCAGAAGTTCAAGATGAACATTGCCTCCACTATTGTCAACCAGCAGAACGCCGGTCTTGCCTCTATGGATACAGGTCAATTGCTTGATTTGTTTGACGTTGACGATAAGGGTGGTGCTGGTACATCTCTTGATCCCGGTGAATATGCCAATAGGAACAGCGATCTTGGTTCTGACAAGCAGAAGGCCGATCTTCCCGATGAAGTTGGTCTGGGCAAGAATGCAACTGCTGCCATGGGGGAGCTTGCTGAGCTTTGGGATGAGTCTCAGTACGAGGAAGAGTACAACTTGGATACCTTCATCAAGACGCTCAAATGAGACGACTAAAAAATTGAGAGAAGGAACACATATAGCTATAGACTCTTGCATTATCATTATCAAATTTGAACCCACTTGTAGTTGCAGTTTTGGCCAGAAATCTGGAAGATCTCAGAATTTCACATAAATGTAGACAAGTTACAGCGAGGGCTGTCACTACTCAATGCTCACAGGTGTGACACTTTCAGTCGGTACCCGTTAGCAGAACACTTTCAAGCCATATATACCTGAAACAGAGAGATGACCTAAAGATTGTAGCATGTAATGAAGGAGAAGGCACATTCCTTCACCAACCTCGGGGGCTTGGTATTACATAATCGCTTTTTGGAGAATTTGAGGAAAAGCCAAAAAATGTCTAACAAGCCCCCGTCACTTCCCCCTCAAGAGTTGAATCACACACAATGTCATCGCTGGAGGATTTGTCGGCGCAGAGAAAGGCGCGCATTCTGGCTCTCAAGCTCAAGAGAAAGGCTCCTGACGCAAGTCCGCAGGATGAACCCGGCGCCAAAAGGGTTGAAACTGAGAAAGACTCAGAAGAACCACCCGAGGAACCCACAGAGCCAGTCTTCAGAAACTATGACCCAGCCAAGAAGGATGCCATATCTGGTGTTGAGGCTCCCCCCACCCTCAGACTGAACGAGAACGAGACCGTTGAGGCTGTGTCTTTGAAGATCGAGCGCGAGGTTCTATCAAAGTTCGAGGAGCGCGCAAGACAGAGTTTCTCCACCAAAGCAGACACCAAGCTGGCCAAAGTGGACCGTGTGGCCGATCTGAAGAAAGACCTGGAGGCACAGACGAAGATACTCAAGGCAAGAACCGAGCTTGCCATCAACACCATGGTGCGGGAGAGACTACAAAAGCTCAACAACGTTCAAACATGAAATTGTTCTATTTACAGTTCTATGGGCTATTTACAACCTCGTCGCACCTATGGCACAGCTCGCTCTCGGATTCGGCGTCAAACTTCCAACACCTCGGACACTTGTGCTTCTCGCTCTTGAAGACGTCAATCTTGATGTCTCCGTCGGTGCTCTCGTAGTGGTACGAGTCGCTCATTTTTCTAGAGGCGAGGGTCTCTGCATCGTTCAAAAATACCTGGGACACCAGGAAGTACTCCTGTAGGGAGTCCTCGTGTTTCTTGAGCACCTTGTATGTGTCAGACTCTGGACTGGTACTCAAGAAGAGCGCAGTCTCAAGCGAGTTTGTGACTGTTTTATCGAGCCTGAAGGCCTGATCGAGCAACAGTTTGACTGCATCTCTGGTCCTCCACACAAGCTCGACCTCAGCCTCAAGAGCATCATCGTTGAACTTCTCTGGGAGCTGGTGCCATCCGGCTTTGAAGTGCGAGTCATATCCGCCACGGATGAGCTCGCTGGCATGGTTCCACGCCTCCTGGGTGATGATAGGAATCATGGGCCCCAGGATCGAAAGGTATGTCTTGAAGATATCGACAAACACCGTCTGCACAGATCTCCTCTTGAGAGAATCGATAGGGTCAGTGTACAGAGTATCTTTCTTGAGGTCAAAGTAGATGGACGACAGATACACGTTCATGTGGTGGTTCATCTCTCTGACGATCTTGGAGAAGTTGTGATTGCCGTAATCTGTCTGAGCGGTCGCGTTCAACTTGTATAGTTTGGATAACGTATATCTGTCTAGCGAGCCAAGCTCCTCGTAAGGGACAAGATCTTTCTCTGTAAAATCAGCACCCAAATTTCCTAGCAGGAACCTGAAGGTGAATCTCATCTTCTTCAAACTGTCACCAACATGCTTCAAAATGGTAGGTCCTATAGCAGTGTCAGAACTGTAGTCACTAGAAGCAGCCCACAGTCTGAGTCCATCGACACCGAGAGCAGGTATCTTCATGCCCTTGTCTCCGTCGACGACAGCGAGAGGTCCAAAGTTGTTACCGAGAGACTTCGACATCTTTTCTCCCTTTTCATCCAAAGTAAAACCATGGGTGATAACTTCCTTGTATGGCAAAACAGGAGTGTTGTCGATCGAGCTGGAGCCAACCTTGGTGAGAACCAAGCTCTGGAACCAACCTCTGTGCTGATCAGATCCCTCCAGAACAGTATCTGCAAGGTAACCTCTCTTGATTGCATCCTCCAGAAATCCGTTCTCTTCGAGATATTTCTCTACCACCCTCCAAGCCGTTCCGCTATCAAACCAAACGTCCATGGTGTCAGCACCCCTCACAAAGCTGGCAGCATCAGCCTGCATACTTTCAGGCAACCAGTTCTCCGTAGGAGAGTACTCGTCGAACCACGCATCAAGACCGTACTTCTCAACACCCTCAATGATGGAGCGGATGGTCTCATCACTCAGCACAGGCTCTCCGGAATCCTTGTGGTAGACAACAGGGATGGGAACACCCCAACTTCTCTGACGGGATATGCACCATTCGTTTCTGTTCTTGATAAAACTGATGAGTCTCTTGGATCCACGCGGAGGGTAGAAATCAACTCTTGACTCGAGTGCTTCAGATGACGTCTCTTTGATCTTCTCAACGTTGATGAACCATTGGGGAGTGGACCTAACGATAACCGGTTTCTTGGATCTCCAATCATATGGGTAAGAGTGAATGTGGTTTGGGTTGACGCACATCGACATTCCTCTGGATTCGAGTTCCTTCAAGACGAGCTCAAGACCTTCACCGAGAACCTGCTTTCCCTTAAGGAGATCACGAAGGGACTTGTGAACGTCATCAGTGAATCTACCTCTGCTGTCGACAGGACTGAATGGATCGATACCGTTGCTCAGACAGACAAGATAGTCATCATTACCGTGACCCGGGGCGGTATGAACGAGGCCTGTACCAGCGGTGCTAGTAACGTGAACACCCGCAATCACAGGGAAAGTGTCAGTAGAACCGGTGTACAGAGGGTTGGTATATGACGAGCCTGTGAGGTCAGATCCCTTGAGAACGATATCAGAGAAAACCTCGACGCCATCGATCTTAGAGACAGACCCAAGGAGCTCAGTGGCAACAATGAGAAAATCGCCGTCCTTGCGCACCAACGTGTACTCGAGTTCGTTGTTCACGCAGATAGCTCTGTTGGCGACCAGGGTCCACGGAGTGGTTGTCCAGACGAGAGCCTTGACAGACGACAGTGGAATGTTGCTGGCTGCCAGAACACTGCTCAGAGTCTCGGACGCACTGTGGAGGGGGAAAGCGGCATACACAGAGGTCGACCTGTGGTTTTCGTTGTACTCAAGTTCGCCCTCGGCGAGCGCGGTGTGGTTCTCACAGCCCCAGTAGACTGGCTTTTCCTTTCTCTGGATGAGACCGTTGTCAAAGAAGCTCTTGAAAACCTTGAGCTGGTCGATAACGTATGTCTTCTGCAGCGTAGCGTAGGGGTTCTCGAAGTCACCCATGATTCCGAGTCTCTGGAAGGTCTCGCTCTGCGAGACAATGGTTGTCTCTGCGTGTCTCTGTGCAATCTCAATCACCTCTGACGGGGTGAGCTTCTTCGTCTTGAACTCTAACAGCTCCTGTTTGGTCTTGTCCGCCTCTGGACCACTGAGCTTCTTCAGCTGGCTCTTGAGCGCCCTCTCCTTCTTCTGCTGCGCCTTCTTCAAGGACTCGAGTGCTTTCAGCTCGATCGGCAAGCCGTGACAGTCCCAGCCAGGCTTGTAGAAGACCTTCTTGCCCTGCAACAGCTGGTAGCGCACGATGATATCCTTGAGGATCTTGTTCAGGGCGTGGCCGACGTGGAGGTCTCCGTTGGCATAGGGAGGTCCGTCGAGGAAAACGAACACGTCCTGCAGGTCGCGCACAGCTCTGCCTGAGTTCCACGCATACAGCTCGGAACACGTCTGCGGAATGAGCTTGTCCCTGATCAGATCCTTGGATGACCTGTTGGGGAAGGACGTGGTGGGCAGCTGGATGGTCTCGGAGTACCTGTGCTGCAGATCCTCCTCAGTCGACGCCATGCGCACACCCACCCGCCTCAGACACGACAGCGGACGGCTCCTGGTCAACACCTTCATCTTTGGCTTGTTTATGGTCCGGGGGGAGCTCAACGGCGGTCCCGTTGAGGTTCAAGGTGGGCCCGACCGGGTCCATCGGGGTCACGTGACAACCAGCTCAAATTCTCCCGGCAAAATTTGAGAGGCGCCTCTCTGTTGAGACAACACTGCACTGCTGAGGGATCCCAGACACAGAACAAGCATGGATGAAGAGGATCTATACGATGAGTTTGGTAATCTCATAGGAGAGCCGGTCCTGGACTCGTCCAGCAGCGAGAGCGAGCTGAGCGAGCACGAGAATGGCGTTGAGCAGGAGGACGACGCCATGGAGGGAATCGAGCCCACAAACGCCGTGACGCTGTTCGAGGACAAGCAGTACTACCCGTCCATGAGCGAGGCGTTTGGGCCCGACGTTGAGACCATCATCGCCACGGCAGACGAGCAGGACATCAACGTGCCCATAATAGCGCCCGTGGAAGACAAGGTGTTCAAGCTCGAGGAGAAGGAGCTGCCGCCAACAACGTACTCGAAGGAGTACATGGTGAACATCTCGCAGATTCCGTCCAAGGTGCGCAACGTGGCACTCGCGGGAAACCTGCACTCGGGAAAGACGTCTTTCGTGGACGCTCTCGTCACAGAAACACACGAGCTCAAGCTGAGTAACAGTCTCAAGACATTCAAGCCGCCAAGGTACACCGACAACCACATCCTCGAGGTCGAGAGGGGATGCAGCATAAAGACGACACTGGTCACGCTCCTGCTGGAGAATCTCGCCGGAACCTCCACCGTGGTGAACATACTCGATGCACCGGGCCATGTCAACTTTGGCGACGAGCTCGCGGTGGCCACGAGGCTCGCAGACTCCGTTGTTCTCGTTGTGGATGCCGTGGAAGGCGTTCAGCGTGGCGAGGAGATCGCCATCGACCACGCGCTGCAGAACAAACTACCGATCTTGTTGGTTGTGAACAAGATAGACAGACTCATCATGGAGCTCAGGATACCGCCTCAGGACGCATACCTGAAGATCCGCCACACTATTGACGAGATTAACGAGCGCATCCAGCAGTCTGGGTTCTTGAGCTCCTATCCTCACAACGCGCGCATCTCACCCGCTCTGGGCAATGTGTGCTTTGCATCGTCGACGCTGCAGTTCTGCTTCAGTCTGAGAAGTTTCGCGCTGCTATACAGCCAGAGGTACGGTGTGGATCTAGACATCGACGCCTTTTCCAAGAGGCTCTGGGGAGAGGTTTACTACGATTCCGGGAAGTTCTTGAAGAAATCTGCGAGTGCCGACGCCGGGAAGCGCACATTTGTCAGTTTCATACTGGAACCACTCTACAAGATCATCTCCAACTCGTTGTCAAAGGAGCCTAAGGATGTGCAGTCTTTCCTCAAGACTCTGAACGTCAGTGTGCCAAAGTCAACTCTCACGCTGGACCCACAGATCTTCCTGAAGAAGATCTGCGTGGCCATCTTCGGCACCTTTGCCGCTGCGTTTGCCGATATGCTGGACAGAAAGGCACCATCTCCTGAGGAAGCAGCTGTGACAAAGTTGAATGCATACTCTGGGCCCGAGGGAATCGTTACCCAAAGCGTTGCCAAGTGCGATCCCAACGGTCCTCTGGTTGCGTACGTTGCGAAGCTCGTGGACACCAAGGATGCCGAAAGGTTTTATGCGCTTGTCAGAGTACTCTCTGGTACACTCAAGCCCAAATCCCAGGTTGTGCTGTTGGGTGAAGCGTATAGTGACGAGTTTGACGAAGACCTCAAAGACCAGGACGTGAAGAGGGCATTCTACAACTGCGGAAGATACAAGATTCCCGTTGATGGAATCCCAGCCGGTTCCATAGGGTTGATATCTGGTCCAGACATCGATTCTTTCATCACCAAGACAGCTACCGTATACAACATGGATGGAATAATGGGCGACGAAGAGCCCGTGTACATCTTCAACCCTATTGACTACATCATCAAGCCTATTCTCAAGGTTGCCATTCAACCCACCAACCCATCTGAACTGCCCAAGTTCACCACAGGACTGAAAAAGATCAACAGGTCCTACGTCGGATGCGAGGTGCGTGTCGAGGAGAGCGGTGAGCATGTTGTGCTTGGCTCGGGAGAACTGTACATGGACTGTCTGCTTCACGATCTTCGGAAACTGTACACCGACATTGAAATCAAGGTGAGCGATCCGATGACGAAGCTGGCCGAGACGTGTATTGACTCTTCGTTTGTGAAGATCACGGTGGAGTCCAGCAACAAGAAGAACAAAATGTCTATCATCGCCGAACCACTGGACCCAAAGATCGGAGTGGCCATCGAGAACGGACGTGTGTCTCCTCTGCAACCTGCACGCGAGATTGCCAAGTTTTTCAAGACCGAGTTTGGGTGGGACTCTCTCGCTGCGCGTTCCATCTGGGCTTTTGGCACAGTCGAGGGGAGCTCTGCCATACTGGTCGATGACACTCTTCCAGATGACGTTGACAAGACTCGTCTCGCACAGGCTAAGGATTTCATAGTCCAAGGTTTTAAATGGGCTTCGCGTGAGGGTCCTCTGTGCGACGAGCCAGTGCGTGATGTGTGTTTCAAGATCATGAACATCGAGCTGTCACCCAACGCTCTGGAGTCCAACGGTGCACAGATCATCCAGATGACACGTAATGCGTGCTATGCTGCGCTGATGACCAGTTCACCAAAGCTGATGGAACCCGTGTACCAGATAGACATCACATGCTCGACGGTTGTTGCCCCGAAACTCGCTCGTTTCCTCGATCGCAGACGCGGATCGGTTCTGCGCGACTGTGCTATACCGGGAACGCCGCTCTACAAAGTGGTCGGTTACGTTCCGGTGATTGACTCTGTTGGTTTGGAGACGGATATCAGACTGCTTACGCAGGGCCAAGCAATGTGCCTATTCACGTTCTACAAGTGGCAGTTGGTGCCTGGTGATCCACTCGACAAGGATGCCTTCATTCCTGTGTTGAAGCCGGCTCCGATCAACTCGCTGGCCCGTGATTTCACCCTGAAAACGCGCAAGCGCAAGGGAATCGACGGAGAACCCAGTCTTGAAAAGTACATTGACGAGGAGCTCATCCTCAAGCTCAAAGAGAGCGGTATTATCGATGTATAACAGAAACATGTACGATTAGAGCATTCTTTTTTTAACCCACTAACTAGTGTCTTCTAGAGCGTCTGCTCTTACCTGGACGAGCAGCTTTGCCGGCCTTACCCTTCATCTTCTTCACGCTGAAGCCAGAGATGTCTGCAGCGCTATCCTTGTCGTTGACCCTCTTGAACCTCTTCTGACCGCCAAAGCCGAACTTCTTGTCCTTGGCTATCCTTCTGGCACTCTTGCCCCCCTTTCTGTCTGCGTGTTCCTCCTTGGCGGCAGCAGCCTCCTCGACGGCGATGCTGAACTCATCCTGGTCGATCTCGTCGTTCTGTCTCTTACGCTTCAGCGACTTGAACTTGTCAAGCGTGTCTCTCTTCTGCTTCGCGCGCTCCTGCAGCGTTTCGTGCTGCACCTGCTTACCAAACTTCTTGAGCTGTCTCTGCTTTCTGGCCTCCTCGATGGCCTTCTTCTCGCTGGCCTCCTTCACGAGCTTGGCCTTGAGCTTGTCCATGTGTTCGTCGGACTTGACCATCTCGGCAAAGTAGTCCATTGGGCGCGAGAACGGCAGCTTCAGCTTGAGCAGCTTCTCACGCGCCTGCAGAGCAGCATCGAGACCCTGCTTGAAGAAGGCAAGCTCACGCTCTGTGTCGTCGTAGATGTCTTTTATCTGTGGTTCAACCTTACCGTCAGAGGTTAGCGAAAGGTGTTCGTCAAATGCAGTTTTGGACCATGGGAGCTCGATGCGCGAAAGCGACTCTCTCAGAGCCGCTAGGTTGTTGATGGTCAACTTGGTGTGTGGAACGATGTCGGCGTCGGAATCCACCTCCACCTCGGAGAGGGGTATGTCTTCCTCCTCCTCTTCGTCTCCAGATGCCTGTTCAGCCTCTTCGTCTTCAGCCTCTTCCTCGTCTTCGTCTTCGTCTTCTTCCTCGGACTCAGCTTCCTCGTCTTCATCCTCAGAGTCATCGCTGTTGGCGAGAACGTCCAGGTCGAGTCTCTCCTCCTCGGATTCGGAGCCAGACTCCTCAGACTCTTCCTCCGCAGCAGCCTGCAGTTCGAGCTTCTTGAGCTGACGCTGCTCCTTCTTGCTCAGAGGCTTCTCCTCAGCAAGCTTGTCGAGCGGAGTGGGCTTGGGCTTGGCCCTCTTAGTGTACGACTTGGCCATTGCTGCAGTATTGTTCTGATATAAGGAGAAGTCTGCGTGGTTTTCATAAAATCTTTTTTTTATAAAATTTTTTTTGCAAAAAAAATCAGAGCCGGTCATCACACTACCCCTTTCAACATCCAAACGAGGAATGATCTCGACGGCTCTGCATCCTTGTGGACCACGTCATTGGATATATTCAAGATGGACAAGAAGGTTTCCAGAGAAAAGTTTTTGAGCGTTTTCCCAGCGCTCGTCGAGGAGCTCAAGGGCGAGCTCAAGAAGCACAACATGCCCGAGGATGCTGTCCAGTGGTTTGTGCGCAGTTTGGAGTACAACACACCAGGCGGCAAGCTCAACCGTGGTATCTCTGTTGTCGATACCTACGCCTTCCTCAAGGGAAGCGAGCTCACCGACGACGAGTACACCAAGGTGGCCATTTTGGGCTGGTGCATTGAGCTCCTCCAGGCGTACTTCCTCGTTGCGGACGACATGATGGACGCGTCCAAGACCAGAAGAGGCCAGCCATGCTGGTACCTCGTCGAGGGTGTCAAGGAGATCGCTATCAACGATGCCTTTATGCTCGAGGCTGCCATCTACATCCTGCTGAAGAACCACTTCAAGCGCGACGCTTACTACGTGGACCTGCTCGAGCTCTTCCACGAGGTGACTTTCCAGACCGAGCTGGGCCAATTGCTCGACCTCATCACCGCTCCCGAGGACCACGTCGACCTGTCCAAGTTCTCGCTTGCCAAGCACTCCTTCATCGTCATCTACAAGACCGCCTACTACTCGTTCTACCTCCCAGTTGCCCTTGCCATGTACATGGCCGGAATCAACGACGAGCGCGATCTCAAGCAGGCGCAGGACGTTCTGATTCCGCTTGGAGAGTACTTCCAGATCCAGGATGACTTCCTCGACTGCTTCGGCAAGCCAGAGGACATTGGCAAGATCGGTACCGACATCCTCGACAACAAGTGTTCGTGGGTCGTCAACACGGCTCTCAAGCTGGCCACTCCAGAGCAGAGAGAGATCCTCGACAGCAACTACGGCAGAAAGAACGCCGAGTGCGAGCAGAAGTGCAAGACTCTGTTCAACGAGATGGGCATCAAGGAGCTGTACTACGAGTACGAGGAGAAGATCGTGGGCGAGCTCAAGCAGAAGATCGCACAGATTGACGAGTCGAGGGGCTTCAAGAAGGACGTTCTCACTGCCTTCCTCAACAAGATCTACAAGCGTCAGAAGTAATAGCATGGCACTATTCCCAGGTTCAGAGCACTCTGTAGTTTGTGCGGCACCGATCGGTATAGATGTAATCCTAGTTATTGTATTTTCGAATCATAAGTATATTTGCTGTAGAATGGTGGTCGGGAGCCTAAACGTTGACTCTCTCGAGCTCCTCTCTGCCGGCCTTGGTGTAGAGGTACTCGTTGTAGTCTCTGGCCTGGGCCCAGATGGCCCACACAATGGCACCTGGAACGATGATGTAGAGAGCCTGGTTCTTGGTTCTTCTGTAGGTGTTGAAGATCGCCTTGTGAAGAGAGCCCTTGAGAGGGGACTGCGCCCAAGGCGAAACGGTGTAGGTGGTGATACCCTTCTGCTTAGGGGATCCTGGATTCGGTCGTTAGTTCCGCACTCTGAGTTCGCAGCTGCCCAGTGAAAAACACATACCCATGCTACCCCACCAGCCCATGTATGCTCCTGGATGTCCTGCCATTTTCTATCGATGTATTGAATATAACTGATAACAGTAGATACGCTGCACGGAAGTGAAGCCTCCAAGAGTGAGTAAAGCTCGATGGCTCATTGGCTGGCCTGGGCCCAGGCTGAGATGTGCGCACGACCGCGTGTAAATGTGAGCACTAACTGGAACCCGCACTCGCCCCCCAAGCTGTGTAGACCCCCGGTCTTGGCCCTGTTTCGTTCGGAGATAACGATCAAACCGCTGCCAGCTGTATCATACTGTATTATACTGCGCATCGTCTTTGCTGGCATCTGAGAGAGGCGCGAATTTTACGAGCAGAACGCACATCTGGGGAAACTCTACGTTCTCTCCCCCACATGTTGTGCTCTGATCTGCTTGTCTGCGAAACATATCTGAAGGGGCCAACCATACCACCCCCCTTCTTCTCGGTTTGACCCAGATGGAAGACAAGCGACTGGTGAGAACCTACTCTGAGAATGAGAGCTCCAACTTCGACACCACAACCGGGGCTCGTCTGTACGATGACCTCAGGTACCGCTCTTCCAAGAGAGACGACGAGGCGCTGCGTCTGTCGCGAAGCCACGAGGGAATGGAGGACGAGTACGTCCCCGGATTCCAGATGTCCTTGAAGCGGTGGTTTGACGATGAAGAGGTTGTGGAGGACGAAGCGAGTATCATCAAGAGACTGCACACCAAGGTGGACCCGATCGGCGTTCCTGCATCCACGGCAGCTGCACCAGCTGCACAGGTATCAAAGTCGTTTGACAAGCTCATCGAGTCGCTCGGGAGCCCGGAGCGCGAGTACGACAGAAAGATCCTGGGTGCCATCCCGGCAAACTACTACGACATGTCGTTCTCCGAGAGAAACAGGCTGGTACAGGAGCTCATACCCAGCAGCGCAGGAGACGACTACAAGGAGCACATCTCGAAGCTGATCAAGACCAAGTTCAGACAGCGGTCGTTTTCGTCCAAGCAGAGCTCACCGGCTTTCCGGATGAGCTACGCACAGGAAGAGACGTCCAAACCAGATAACATCAACGACAGAGGCAGTGTTGTCATGGGCTACAGGTTGGGGAATATCATAGGGTACGGTGCATGGGGCACCATACGGGACTGTACCCCAGTGAGAGACACCATCTCGCGTAACACCAGTTTTGTCGGGTCGTACGCTCCAACGCGAAGAAGCTCACTAGCGGTCAGTTACAGCTCCACCGGCATAAGCAACCTCCCCGTGAGCTCACAGAACCACGCGATGAAGATCATCAACGTCACCTCGCCCGCCATCAGGGCCCGCTTCAGATCGGAGATCGAGATCTGGTCCCTGCTCCACCACCCGAACATCCTGCCTCTGATCGACTGGCTCGAGACAAACGAGGTGATATTCGCACTCACCACACGCATATATGGCGGAACGCTGTTTGAGCTTGTGAGATTCTGGGGGACCGCAGCCTGCACTGCGACGAGGGTCGCAGAGACGGTGCGGTACTGTACGGATGTGCTGAAAGCCCTTTCGTACATGCATTCCCTCGGGATAGTGCACGGAGACGTCAAGCTCGAGAACTGTCTTGTGGATAGGTACGTCAACACGGACAGAGAGGAAAAAGTGCGCATAGTGCTGTGCGATTTTGGCATGGCTCAGTTCTTTGAAGACACCAAGCTCCAGAGGGCAAGCTCACTCACTAGTCTGCGCACCGCAATGCCTGTGCCTCGCGGATCTAGCACATCGCTGCACAGGCTCATGTCCAAGCGCCACGAGGTGATTGGAATAACCACCATTGACCGCTCCATAGGGCCATCTCCCACATCGCTCACTCTTGTGGACAAGGAGAAGGAGACAGGACTCCCAGATAGCCACATCGGATCGCTTCCATACGCGGCACCGGAGAACTTGATGCCCAACCCGCCAAAGCTCGACCACCGGGCAGACATGTGGGCGCTAGGAGTCATGCTGTACGCCATGATTGTGGGGAAACTACCGTTCACTCACCAGTACGAGCCTCGGCTGCGCACCCTCATTCTCGGCGGGAAGTACGACACCGTCGTTCTGGACCAGACGCTCGCGGGGACCCAGCTCCTAGCTGTCATACGCGGCTGTCTCGAAACCGAACCGGCCAAAAGACTCAGCTCCAGCGAGGCTCTTGCACTAATAACGCGAGTATGACTTACAGTTAGTAGTGCAGTACCCAAAAATGGGTTACATGGCCCTGGCACACACGGTGGCTCCGCTCGCTCTCCCCGTCTCGCCCCTTTGGTAAGCGCTTTTCCGGGTCCTGTCTAGGTTAAACGCCATAGTGCATAGCAATATATCCCAATTGACGCGTATTCCGATATATCGTGTCTTTGTGTTCCTTTCGCTTTTGAATTCGAGACGAAGGGTGGGCCACCCGTGTATTTTAGCTGTTCACTTCTGAATTCACAACATGTCAGACAACGCACTGGGAGATGAAGCTCCGATAGATCCACAACAAGGAGAATCCCTTGGGGATTTGAATCTCACCAACGAGGAAACCAATGAGAGCTTCGAACCCACAGAAGAGGTGCCGCAACCGTCGCAGGAACAACAGGATACGGGACTGTTGTCACCGCCAGTCGAACAACAGGACAACGTGCCTGAGGAGACACAGCCGGCCGAGCCAGCCGAGACAATCGAACCAGGCTCGCCGGTGGAGCAGACTGAACCAACCGAGTCAGAGCCAGTGGAGCAGACTCAGCCATCCGAGTCAGAGCCAGTGGAGCCAACGGAACCAACGGAGCCAGCCGAAACATCTGACCCTGAACAAGCTCAATCAGTCGAGCCAACGGAGCCAACTGAGCCAGCTGCGTCGGAAGAACCATCCGAGCCGAAGGAGTCTGTCGAATTGAGCGAGTCAAAGGATTCTGAGGAGCCCAAGGAGGACACAACAGCCCCATATGAGCCAGCCGAGCCCGTGCCCGAGGTTGATGACGCAAAGGATGAGGACTTTGTTGCTGACGATAAACAGCCCGAGGACGATGGCGATGTTGACATGGATGAAGAGAAGAAGCTGGAAGAACCACCTGTGAAGGCAGAGGATGAGGAGAAAGACGTTGATATGTCAACTCCATCGGAAGAGACCAACGGCAACGCCAGGATAATAGGGAGAGAAGTGGAACCGGACGTTCCTCTCGAGAATGTCATGCAGCAAACTCACATAATTGTGATACCATCCTATGCTTCCTGGTTCGACATGTCGAAAATTCACAAGATTGAGCGCAAATCTCTCCCCGAGTTTTTCAATGGACGCAACAAGAACAAGACGCCCAGCGTCTATGCCAAATACAGAAACTTCATGATCAACTCATACAGGTTAAACCCTAACGAGTACCTCACATTCACGGTGTGTCGGAGAAACCTTATCGGTGATGCAGCCACGATCCTCAGAGTTCACAAGTTTTTGAGCAAGTGGGGATTGATAAACTATCAGGTTAACCCAGAGTCGAGGCCAGTGCCTGTTGAACCACCTTTCACCGGCGATTACGCAGTTGACCTCGATACGCCTCGTGGACTGTTCCCATTTCAGAGCTACAAGCCTCCAGCTGAGCTGCCGGATCTCAGCAGGGTGAAGGCCCTGCTAAATGCAGAACCCAAGCGCAGGGTAGACGAGGAGGAACCAGCTCAGGATGAGAAGGAGAAATCCGTCAAGAGACCACACATCGCAGCCACCAACGCGAACAGCGGATGGACAGACGAAGATCTGAAGAAGTTGTTGGAGGGAATAGAACAGAACAAGGGCGACTGGAACGCCGTTGCGAAACACGTCGGGACGCACACCTCGGAAGAGTGTATTCTGAGATTCTTGCAACTGCCTATCGAGGATAAGTTTTTGGAGGAGAACCCAGAGTTGCTCGGACCACTGAGGTACGTTCCAAAGTTACCCTTCTCTGCCACCGACAACCCTGTCATGTCTACGGTTGCATTTCTCACTGCTCTAGTTGACCCGAAAGTGGCAGCAGCTGCTTCAAGCCGTGCGGTTATGGTCATGGACGAGGAGCTGTCCAAGAAGTTGAACGAGGGCAAGACGCCAGCCACCGAAGAGGACAAGGAGGATCCCCTGCACGACATCAAGGATGCAGGTGCCACAGCTATGGGAATAATTGGCGCGCGTTCCCACATGTTTGCCACGTACGAGGAGCGCGAGATGAGCAGGATCATGTCGACGATAGTCAACCAGCAGCTGAACCTCGTGGACATTAAGCTTCAGCAGTTCAACAAGCTGGAGCGCGAGCTTGAGCTGCAGAAGAAGAAGCTCGAGAGACAGCAGCAGACCAACTTCATCGACAGACTTGCCCTGACGAAAGCGTCGCTCAACGTTTCTGGAAAGCTGTCGGACGCGATCGACGTGCTTGCTTCTGATCCCGAGCGTGCGAAGAAACTTGTGGAGGAGGCCAAGAAGGAACTGTTGAAACCACCCAGAAGGTCCCTGAACATCCTCAACCTCGACAACGAGAACGACGGAGGCGAGAAGAAGGAGGCCAACGGAGAGGCATACGGAGAAGAGACGCTGGCCAAGCCGGTGAGCTACGAGTCTCCACAACTGTACCGCTACTGGTCTGGTTGATCAGCTGTAACAATTATCGATTTTCTACAAGTTTCCAAATAAAATTTAACCCCAAAACAAACACTTGCCGAGTTGTGTATCAATAAAATATGGTGGAATGGCCTGCGATGCTGTGGCCCCTCCTCCCTCAGGGGGACAGCGCATCTTTCCCTGAGTTCTTCTCCTTTCTCTCTGTGGTTCTCAATTCAACGGGATCCATTGGGAAAAAACAGTGCTTGAATACAACCAATGTCGTTGAGTGTTCCACAGACAAATACCAGACCCACCACTCCTGTGGGTGGCGTTGCGTCGTCATCGTTCGAAAAGGCGCTCAATTCGTGGTCGCTGGTGGACCTTCCCTCTCTACAGAAGAAGATGGACAGCAACGCACTCGAGATAGAGGAGTTCCAGTCCCAGTCTGTGCTGAACAGGAAAGATCTGGCTGCGAAGACCAAGTCGTTCAAGAAGTTGGAGGAACAGGACAAGCTGTCGCAGATCAACCCTCTTTTGAAGGCGTACCAGAAGGAGATAGACAACCTCACCAAGAAGAACAAGGACATCGAGAACATATTCTACCAGGTGTATCGCTCGATCGCCGAGGCTCCTGACCCGAAACCGCTGCTGGGGGTGTCTCTGGATGCGGTGAACAAAGTAAGCGAGATAGATACGCTGAGGGAGGAGAAACAGGCATTGGAGCAGAAACTGCTTGGGTTCGCAGACTATGACCAGCTCAAGGCCAAACTTGCCAAGACGGAAAAGAGCTTGAAGGAGCAGGCGGATACGCGCGTCAAGGCCAAGGAGGAAGAGTGGAAGGCGCTCGTCGATGAAAAGCAGAGAAACTGGAACCAGAAGCAGAGTGAGTCCGAGGAGACTGTTGCCAAGTACAAGAAAGACTTGGAAGAGCTGAAGGTTTCGGAAGAGGTCATGAAGCTGAAACTGGAAAGCCAGAAGCGCACGCTCAACGAGTCAGACGAAACCGATTCGAGCAACTTGAAAACGGCAAACAGCCTTGTTGAGATGGAGATGATCAGCAGAGACGCAGAGACCCTGAAGGTGCGTGTTCTCGAGCTCGAGAAGAGAAACGAGAAGTTGCGCAGAGAACTGAGCATAGCGCAGTCTGACGTTGAAAAGGACAAGGCCAAAGAACTGAGCAACAAGAGGATAAGCGAGCTCGAGTCTGAGAATGCTATGCTGGTTGGACGTCTGGAGCAGGAACGCAAGAACGCAGAGACTTTCAAGACGACATCCACGGCCAAGATAGATTCTCTGACGAGAGAGGTGGACAGTTTGCAGCAGGAGCTGAAGAAGTTGCACGAGAGCTCACTCAAGATGGTGGACTATGAGGAAATAAAAAAGGAACTCGAGATCATCAAGAGTGTTCAGTTTGGCAACGACGAATTCGATGAAGATACGGGTAACCTGGATACAATGGTGCTGCAGAGGAACAAACAGCTCACCGAAGAGATGGTGGCCCTGAGACAGGCCCAGCAGGATCTGGATGCCAAGTGCAAGACCCTCGAGAGCAAACTGGGAGAGTCATCCCAGGAGGTTCAGAAGCTGAGAGAGCTCAACTTCAAGCTTGAGAACGACTTGTCCAGCGTTCAGAACCGCTCCTCTGATAACTGGGAGGCCATGAGCATGATTTCCAGTGTATCGCGTGCGCCAACGGTGAGAGGTGGCAAGGTTTCGCCAGCCTCCTCCATCGCAGGTGGATTCACAGGAGACAACAACTTCAGCACGGAACAGGACGCGTCCATACTGCCAATCATAACGCAGCAACGCGATAGGTTCAGGATGCGCAATAAGGAGCTCGAGGACGAGACGAAGAAACAGTTTGCCAAGATCGTGGAGCTCAAGCGCGAGATAACCTCTCTCAAGAACGACAACAGAGAACTCTACGAGAGAATCAGGTTTCTGCAATCGTACGAGAACAACAACAACAACCACGCGTCTGTGTCCACTAGCGAGCCGGAGCAGAGGTACAAGAACACATACGAGCAGAGTCTGCATCCAATCGAGCAGTTCCGTCTCGCGGAGTCCAAGCGCATATCGTCGCGGATGTCTCCGTTTGAGCGTATATTCGTGTCTGCCACGCGGACCGTGCTGAGCACGAAGCTGACGAGACTCCTGTTTGTGGGATACTGTTCTGCTCTGCACCTGCTTGTGCTACTGTTCATGCTCTACTACACGTCGCCTGGCTCCCAGGTGGGTGGGGGATTTGACGACGTGGGCAGCTCCGCGGGAGGTACACTTGCAGACGCACACGATGCCATTGGCGGTATTGGTGGAAGTGTGGCCGGTGGGGGCTTTGACCCAACTGTGTAATCATAACGTAACAGATGAAAAACCTGTCTTTTTGGGCGTGAGCCGCGGGGGCTTAATAGCCGATGGGCGGGAAGTTTTTCTCTCTCCCCAGCCGGTTTGTCGAGCCGAATTCATCCCCCTTCGATCTCCACGGCAGAGAAACATCATGATACGGCACACGAGGCTGCTGTGGCTGCCCCAGAGGACGTCGCTGGCGCGAGTGCTCCAGAGAACGTACGGTTCTTTGAAGGCCCAGTCGCCGTTCGAGGGGATAGACACGCTGAGGAGAGTGGCACAGCACGACAGCAGCGTCGACACGAGCAACAAGGAGCTGACGGACTTCAACTGGCTCCAGTTCGAGAGTCTCGGGAGCGTGGATGTGCTGGTGCAGAACATGGAGCACGGAGTGGCGGACGAGTCGTTCTGGGTGTCCACCGCACACAAGTGTATCGAGTCCCCGCAGTTCCTGAACACGGGCGTCATCAAGCTCCTGGAGGACTACAGCGTTCTGTTTGACGCCGACCTGGCACGGATATACGTGGTGCTCATGTCTGAGTTCATCGCGCGCTCGCCGGGGACCCTTCTGTTCCAGCAGCTGCACCGCGCCGTGTATCCGAGGCTGATTGAGCTGGGCCACAAGATAGACTGGAAGCCGGTGATGATAGCGTCCCTGTCATCGCCGCTGCTGGAGTCAAAAGGGTGCCTGTCGATACTGCACGGGCAGATAAACGTCATGAAGCACGGATTCTACGAGCACCTCGTGCCGCTGCTCATAGAGAGTGGCAGCAGTGCGGACGAGGTGTACAGGATCAACCGGTTCCTGATGAGCGCCGGCGACTTTCCAAGGCACTCTGCTCCGCATTTCGATACCATGCTGGACATAATGATGCGGAACAAGATGTACAAAGAGGTGAACTGGCTGAGGAGGTTTCTGTGCACAGACCAGAGGTTCAGGGAACTGAGCACAGATAAGTGGTTATCCAGCCGATCTGTTTTGCTGCTGATGCAGTCCGTTGGCTTCACCACCAACCAGAGGGAGGAACTACGCGTGTTCATCGACAGGTTTGCCAGCGTTGCGTACCTGAAGAGCTCAAACTGCTGGGTCGCTCTTGTACAAAAGTACAACGTCAGAGAGTCGTTATCGCCGTCGAGCAAAAACTACAAGGATGCGCTGTCCGTGGAAGATCTGGAATCGTTCATCAGGAAACTGGGTGTTGAGGAAACACCGCAGATGCGCGACGCGTTTGTCGTCAAGTCGTCCAAGTCTCCCAAGCATTTCGAGTCCAACGTGGTCCGGGAGCTGGAACAGATATCCAAGGGCAACAGGGGCACGCTGTCCCCGAAAGCGCTCGGTTCTTTCTTTAAAGTTTACTTGTCCAGCTCTGATTACGAAACAGCAGAGAAGTCGCTGTTGATGCTGGGCAAGTTCTTCGCGGCGCATCCAACCACAGAGTCCCAGCTGCATCACAACAATCAGCTTGTGAGGGGGTTCCTGGCAGGTTTGGTGGACTCCAAGGCAACTACACACGACGAGAAGGTCGTCATACTCGACAGGCTTTTTGGGTTTGTCGACAAGAACAAATCCAGTGGTCAAGATGTACTGGCCCAAAAGAAAGCAACGCCAACTCACGTGCGCACGGTTGTACAGCTGAACACAGCGTTCACAAGTGCATACCTCAAACTTGGAATGTTCCGCAGGGCATTCTCCCTGCTTGACAGTCTGCTGGACGCGCTTGATGCTGCGAAAGCCGCGACGCCCTCGCTCTTCGACTTCCGGTGGTCCATGAGCGACGACGATAACCTGTTCCCGCCATATTTTGCAAAGACCCTGGTGAACACCGTCATCGATGGCAAGACGGTATCCAGGTACCAGGAGAGGGTGTCCCACAGCGAGCACAGAAACAAACCGTACACCGTGATGAAGTATCTCATGCGAATGCAGACCCTGGATCCTGCATCTGTCGGAGCATCTGCATGGAGGAGGCTTCTGCTCAACGTTGCATATACCAGGAGTTTCCAGGAGACTTTCTCTTTTTCAGAATGGCTCGCACAGAGCTTTGGCAGGAAGGACGCAATGGGTATACCGTTGGTGAGCCGTGCCCGTTCGCAGCATCCGCTCAATGTCATATTTGACGAGACTACCGTGTTTCGCTTTCTGCGTATCGGTTTCTTGCAAGAAGTTCTGAACCCGACTGCTCTCGACGACAAGTCGCGCTACCAACCGTGGCTACCCCTGCAGCACTTGACAAGACTTTCGCGCGAGCACGGGTTTGTGCTGAACCCACACAGAATTCAGCAGGATGTTTCCTACTATCTGAAGATGCTGTACACCAGCGACCTTGCGCCTGAGGAACACAAGTGGAGGCAGATGCGTGCCAAAAACCCGTACTCCATCTACGAGCTTGCCGAGCACCTGAACGGTGCGCTCAAGGAACTCAACGCCCCCTCTGGCGTAGACGTGAAGAAGTTGAAATAGAGATTGTACTATAAATAAGGCGTCATGTATATGTATCATGTTTTTTTTTCTTTTGTTTTTTTGGTGCTTTTCATGTGGCTGGACAACGAGACCAAAAAGGATCTGTCTTCACAGTCTTGACGTCAACGTCCTTGATTACCACTTTACCACCCTCCAGATCCAGGTAGTAAAGTTTGTCCAACAACAGTGCCGTCTCTGCGTATTTTAGTGTCTTTGCATAGTTTAGTCCAACTTGTTTGACGCTGTGTGCGTCGTCGCTAAGACAGAACTTTGCGCCTTTGGAGATTATCAGCTTTGCAACGTCTGCCTTGGGGTACGGAGAGTCCCAGCCTTTGCGTACCGCTGCTGAATTCAGCTCGACAAGCAAGTTATTAGCCGCGATGATGTCCACGCTCTCCTCGATGACCTTCCACACGTCTGGCCACTCGACCGCCAAGTCGTAGTCTGCATAGCGACGGCCGTCCTCGTCCACATCCTCGTCTGTCATCATCAGTCTGACCAGGTCAAAGTGCGCGACAACCTCAGGCTTGAGCACAGACAGCATTCTCTGCTGGAGCTGGAAATAGCGTAGGAAGAACTCGCGCATGGTGCCTGCACCGCAGGACTGTTTGGCGAGTAGCCACGTCTCACGGTCAAAATCAATGGGAATTGAGTTCACGTGGTGCACCGAGCCGACGACGAGCTCGAACCCAAGCGACTTCTTCATCTTGACGGCTGCTTCGAGGTGGTCTTCGCCCACACCTCCCTCGCTCTCGAATCCCACCAGGATTGTGGTACGGCTGCTTGGATCTCCGTTGACCCGCTTCTGTAACGTCTGGGCGTGCTGGTGGAAGTCTCTGAAGTTCTCCAGCAGGTTAAAGCACGTGTATTCTCTTTCCGTCTCTTCCGGGTACAGCAGGCTCTCCTTGTATCTGGGCATGTGCTCTGTCAAACAGTATGTCTTGAAGCCGAGACTAAGCGCCTGCTCAACAACGTCCTCCAGCGCACCATCGCCATGGGACACGTACTGCCCGCTATGGGAGTGATGGGAATGCATCGTTATAGCAATGTCGTCTTCCGGAACCGACCCAGGAGATGAATCGGCGGAACAGGAGGCGGTGGACCGGGAAGAGGAGAGATCAAACAGCCAAAGAAAAACTCATCGCCCTTCTCGGGCCGTGAGGCTCAGTCCTTCTCCGCGTGAGTCCAGCAAGCCCTTTATGTGGATATGATAGCAGCGACTCGATTATATTTGTCTATGGTGATTTACTCGTTACATCGGGCCTCCTTGACGAAAGTTTTCCCGGAATTCTGAGGATTTGGCAAATTTCAGCAAGCCGGTACACCGAAGTACCGCAGGCACAGTCTGCAAACGATAAGCCTGCAGACTGCGGGGTCGGTGATCCAAGCCAGTTTCTGGACAATATTAACAATCTTTGAGTGACCACACTCGTGAAATCATTAGCAACGGTACGGTGTCGCTCTATTTCGCGATCTGCCGATCTACTAAGAGCCGGGTGAGTCCACGATTTTTCGTGAAATTTCACAGATACGAAATCAGGTCAGATAAAAGGGAGCGACCGCTGTGGCCCACCGGCCCCAAACGGTTTGAATAATACTAAGAGCCAATAGCGCCCGTCCCACAGACCCCATATAATTCGGCTCAAGTCAATCCGAGGGCACGGAGTGGCCGTTTGGGGAGGATGGAGATTGGCGGATGGCCTCTCACATCCAAGGGTCCTCCCTTGGAGAATCGCCAGCCACCCCTATCACGGATCGCGGTTGTTGTATTTCTACTGGAGGTCTCAGCGGTCTCAGCGGTCTAAAACTTGATCTATATTATCACTCGCTGCCGTGGCAGCTGAACCACAGCTTGTCGCTGTACTTGTGCGCCAGATGTGCGCACAGGCTCGACAGGAACACGAGCCCCGTCAGCCAGCTGTACGTGCCGCCGATGGTTATGGAGGCGTTTGAGATTGATAGAATCGCAAGACCCACCGCAGCAGACAGGCAGCGTGTGAGGTTCAAGCAGGCGACTGCTGCAGATGAGTGTTTGGGGAACATGTCCACGAGGATGGTCGAGGCTATCGACATGGACGCCATCGCGCTGAGCGCCACGAAGAAGGACGCAACCATGACAACCGCGACGTGGACCTGCTTGTCAATGCTCCACCCAAAGGTGATGAGTCCTGCGATGGCGATGAACACGGTGGCCTGCAGAACGGGAATGCGCGCCTTGAGGTAGTTGAACTGAGTGCCGGGATGATAGTAGCCACACAGACACTTCTCGAGGTAGTGCTCGTGGGTGCGTCTGTAGTTCCAGTTGAGCACCTCCCCACCGAGAATGGACCCCATCATCCCTGCCACTCCGCTCGGTATGTACATCAGGCTGACGTGGATCGTGGAGTACCCGTAGCTCTTGGACAGCGAGTTCGAGAGCGTCGTGAGCATCATAAGCCACGCGGTGTACACGATCGACGCAGGCACAAGGATGAGAAGCACCTCTGTGCACCTGAGGACCTGGAACGGCGCAAGTATGCTGAAGGGCTTCTGAGGCGCTATGGTGGGGTTCGCCGCACGGTGCTGTCCCTTCAGAAGCATGAGCGGGGCGACGGTGAGCAGACGCCATTTGGCTGGCAACGAGGACCCGTTGCCCACTATGGAGCGGTTTGTCTCGGGGAGGAAGAGCACAATCAGAATCAGCGTGGATCCCGAGGCGATCGCCAAAAACCAAAAGATGGCCCGCCAACCAAACGTGTGTTGTATTAAGCCACCGATGATGGCACCCACCGCCTGGCCCGTGAGGGTTAGCCCCGTGGATATGCCCATGTAAAGACCACGCTCGGACTTGTGGGTGAGATCACTCACCACCCCAGAGGCCACAGAGAGCGTGCTTGCGATACCCGCGGCCTGCAGACACCGCAGGGCTATGAGTCCACCGAAAGTATCGTTGAGGGCAATGCCCACATTGACGAGCATGTATGCCAGCAGACACGCCATTATCACGATTCTCCTCCCGTATCTGTCAGCCAGATTTGAGAACAGCGAGGGTGCCAGCCCTTGGAAGATCGAGTATACAACAACAGTCAGGTTCATGAGCTCTTCTGTTGTGCCCAAGTGTGTTTGGAGTACGGGCAGAACAGGCAGATATATAGGCGAGGAGATGGTCGAGAACATGCCTGCGAATGCACTCAGCAGCACTATGGAGTACTTCTCGGTGGTGGTGTACACCGAGTATGGGAGCGTTTCCTGAGCGGCGGCGCTCACGCTCAGGGCGTCCGTGAAGGAGGAGCTGTTTGACGGGAGCGCTACCGTCGTTGCCGCTTGCGAGTCTTCGAGCTTTGTTGGTTTCATTGGAGTCCCACCCGAATTCCAGATCTACAGCAGGGAGAGACCTTCCATATATACCTCGTACATTGTGACCGGATAAACTCGCCAAACCCAAAAAAAAGAAACTTCCCGCATACCCAATAACCACGGACTATTCGAGAAGCGGCAACTGACTCACGGAACAGAGAAAACCTACGGCTGCTAACGAATAGGTGACTTTTGCAGAGAACCCTAGTTTATCCGGACCCTAAAAGTCCGCGCGCAGCTGCGGCACGATCTCGTGATGCGCTGCCAAAAGCTTTTTTTATCGGCGTTTAGCCGTTTTCAGCCGTTTTGGGCTGAAAAGTTTCCGTAGTTTTCTCTCTATAAATTAAAAACAACTCCAAAAGCGCTCAATTAAATACCGTACCTGGCCAGTCATATCATACCTGAGCCAGCCTCTTCTCTAAAAACCGCTCGCTGTTGGCGTACAGATACACCAGAGTTCCGCTGGACAGAAGCGTAGCGGCAGCGACAAACGTGTAGCACCCACCGACCCCCATGCTGTGCGACATGAGACTGAGAACAGCAAGACCAACGGCAGCGGTGAGACACCGGGTCAGGTTGAGCGTGGCCACTGCAGCAGAGGTGTTTGCCGGGAAGGTGTCCACGAGGATCGTGGTCGATACCGTGACAAACGACATGCATCCCATGGAGACGATACACGATCCCACAAGCACCACAGCAACGCTCACCTTCCGCTCGATGCACCAGCCAAACAGAAGCCCGCCAAGGATGCTCAGCGCCAGCGGGCCCGTGAAAATCTCCAGTCTTGAGCGCATCACGTCGAACCGCTTGGCACTCCTCTGTGGACACAGTGCCTCGTTCTCGGCCAGAAAACGCGCGTGGTGTCTCTTGTAGTTGTAGTCCAACAGCCTCCCGAACACAATGGGTCCAACCATACCGCCTACACCGGCCGGGATGTAGGTGAGCCCCACTTTGACCGACGAGGTCCAGCCGTACGACTTCTGCAGTGAGATCGACAGCGTCGTCAGCGCCATCAGCCACATAGAGTAGGACACAGAACTCGGTATTAGAACCAGCACCACGTCCCAGTGCAGCAGGATCTTGAGCGGCGCAGCCAGGTCGAACGGCTTCCTGGCCTCAACGCTCGGGTTGGAGTCGGGGTCCTCCGAGATGCGACCCCTGTTGAAGGCGGGGATCTTCAGCAGCGGACACGTGCTGACGAGCGTGAACCTCCGCGGCAGGCTCGAGCCGTTGCCCACCTCGGACCGCGCGGTCTCCGGCACGACGCAGTAGAAAACACACAGCACGGAACCGGACACGATGGCGAGCATCCAGAAGATGGCCCGCCAGCCAAAAGAGGACTCCACCGCACCGCCGACAAGCGCTCCGAGCGCGTGGCCCATGTTGGCAACACAGGTGTAGATGCCCATGAAGCGGCCTCTCTCGCGCTTGGTGTTGAGATCGCCAACCACCCCGGACGCAATGGAGATCGTGGACGCTATACCAAAGGCCTGCAGCGACCGCAGACACAGGAGCCCCGCATACGTGTTGTTCAGCGCGAGTCCGACGTTCGCGAGGATGTAGATCACCAGACACGCGATGATGACGATGCGTCTGCCGTACCTGTCGGCGAGGTTGGAGAACAGCGCTGGCGAGATGCCTTGGAACACCGAGTACACCACCACGCTGATGTTCATGCCCTCCTCGGTGCTGTGAAACTGCTTCTCCAGCAGCGGGAGGATCGGCAGGTACACCGGCGCAGACACGGTGCTGAAGAAGGCGACACACGAAACGGCGACCACCAGGGTGTACCGCTCCAACGGCGTGTATATGGAGTACGGAACCTCTATCACACCCACAGCGGGCTTCTCCTTTTCTTGTTCTTGTTCCATGGCCGAGCCATAATAGACTGCCCAGCGCTGTGGGGGTTGATGGTGCCCTTTTGTAGGAGGCACCGTCCGAACAGCCTCTGCCGCTCGGTTCTCTTTGGTTTTCCTGCTAAAACCGGGCCGGTCAATCACAACCGGGCCGGGACCCAAGCCAACCTAAAAAACACACTAAGCTGCGGACTCAGCAGTGTTCAGCGGAGCAGACTCAGCGTGTTCAACGGAGGAGGCTCAACAGTCTTTAGCGGAGCGAGGACTCAGCTGCGTTCGCCGACTGGGGTTGCGGGGGTCTTTCGTGCAGCTTGATGATGATGGAGTTAATCCTGGATAAAAACCGTTAGACGTGAATAGGGCTGTACGCGGCGGTACATTGTACATTGGACCTGGGAACTATCCCGTTCCGCGATTGTCAAGTCCGACAGATGACAGATAAGAGGCGTAGTCCGAGGTCTAGAAACTGGCATTTGTTGTAATTGGAGCTGATTACTAAGGCCGTTTAGTCCCGGTCCGCTGACAAAAAATTGAACCGAGGCGATGCCAGGCAGAGAAAAAGCAACGAGGATGACAGATCCAAGTGTTCGGTCAATTCCGACGGCACCGCCTTCGCAGCGAGCGCCTAACCAAGTAAATAGATGTGCAGAGCTGAGCAGCGCGAGCACTCTCCGAGAAACAGCAGTGCAAAAGGACACCGATTGGGCGAGAAACGCGGGTGTCAGGGTGCTCGTATTCCACCGTATTGCAGCGATAGAGAACATTAGATAATACACACCGCTTCCCACGGTATAAATAAGCCGCGGGTTGCTCTGCCTTTGCCGCCTCTCTTCTCCACCAACAACCAACAAGCAATGGGATACAACAAGCCAATCGGAGGCAGCTCCAGGAAGATCGTCGAGGGTCTGCTGTGGATCCACTCAGCGCCGTTCACGCGTTTCAACTACATCTCCTTCGGCGCACGCATGTCTGTGTTCAAGCCCACGCCAGAATTCCCAGGCTACGTTGTGTTTGCAGCCATTCCGTACGACGAAGCCATGATCGAGTCTCTCGGCGGAGTCATCGGGGACTCCGGCTGGTTCCACAAGATCTCGCACATGGTCATCCCGGACACAGAACACACGATGGCCGTGCTCGGATACAAGGAGAAACTGCCCAACGTCAAGATCATAGGCATGGAACAGTGCAACGAGCGGGTCGATCCGATAATCGACTTCAAGTTCACGAAGAAGGACGGCGGCCGCAACGTTGCGTCTGCAAAAGACGCGGCTGAGCTGTTTGGCGACACGCTCGACACGGAGGACAGGACGCTGTTCGACAATCTGTCGCTTGTGTACATGCCTGGCCACACAAATAAGGAGCTAATCGTGTGCCAGAAGCAGACACGCACCATGATCACGGGAGACCTGTTCTTCAACATGCAGAGCAGCGGCAAGAAACAGCCCTTCACAGACCACTTCCAGGAGGCCTACGGAGGCAAGGACCCGACCGGGCTTGTGTCAGCCAGACTCGCGCACGACGGGTTTCTCAACAAGAAGATGGTGCAGATGCTCAAGAAGAAGGAGGAGAACAAGCCGGTGATAAAGGTAATCGCGGAACAGTGGGAGTTCGACAGAATAGTTATGTGTCACGGAGACGTTATCGAGAGGGACGGACAGCAAGTGTTCAAGAATATGTTTTTGTAAGTCTATCTAATGACCCTTTGGAGTTTCACCGGTAAGCTTGGCGACGAACTCCTTCGCAATATCACCGAGACCAACCATGCACACGGTCTGCCAGACACCAAGGGCGATTCTAGGGGTGACACCTCTGTACAGACCCTTGAGTCCGCTCTGGGAGTAGATGTACCTGAAGGTGGAGCCGACGGTCAGGTTGGCAGGTCTGTTTGGATCCTTGGTCTTGGACTGCATCTCGATACGGATGACCTCGATGGGCTGGTTCCACGCAGACAGACCACCACCAATGACGGACGAGGCGATCTTCTCCACGGCAGACAGCTTCTGGTCCTTGTCCTTGCCGGTGAAGGAACGGATGGCATCTTCCGCAAGACGCGACAGTCCGAAACGAGACCCCCAGTTGGTCATCTGTCTGATGGCAACGGCGTTGACACCCTTGTTGATACCACGGATACCCTCCTTCTGGTAGATCTGGCTGAACACCTGCCACGTTGTCAGCTGAGGCACACCGGGCACGTTGGCCTGTTTGGCCCTGGTGATCTCGACCGTCTTCATGCAGGTGCAGAAGCCAACGGTGAGGTACGCCTGGGCAAAGCCACCCAGCACACCACCACCGATACCGGCACCGAACGGCGAGGCACCCACCTTGCGCAGCTGGTACTCGGCCTCGGCAGACACGAAGAGAAGCACCGCACCCTTGGTGGAGGCCTCAACCCAGGCCCACGGAATCAGACCCTGGTAGAAGCCGAGCGGCCCACCTCTGGACCACACGAGCGACGCGGACTGCGCGAGCGACAGGCCTCTGTTGGCGGCCATGGTGGTCTTGACAACCTCCAGCGGCTGGCCGAGAGTGGTGACCCTGGCTGCGGTTAGTACTCAGCAAGACAAGACGAAAGGTCGCGGGACGTACTCAAACATGTTGAGGCCAGCACCCAGCAGGATGTTGGAGAAGTTGACCGGTTTCTTTTCTAGCTTTTCGGACATTTGTTCTGCGGTGTATGGAGGAGCAGGGATAAGAGAGAGCGTGAAAGATCGAACGGGTGGACAAGGCGAGGGCCCAGCCAGGAATTTTACTTGGCCGGACACTCTCGTGTCTCGCTTCCTGCTTCCGTATTTGCTATACACGGAATTAAGCGCACCGCGACGTAGATACCGGAGTATAGGTGCGACTGTAGAAGCACACAGCGGCGGTCGGAGCAATGAGCGGAGCGGCCTGCGCTGGTCTGTGGGCGTGGGCGGAAACGGCGTGGTGGCCGAGTAGTGTGAGCTCAGCCATAAGCCCTGGAAAGATTTGATGATCTGTCTTCTTTCCCAGCCACCTGCACCCGCACCAACAACAAGCATGAATATTGTGTGTCTGCTAAGCCTGGCATGCGCAGTGCTGGCCACCAGCTCGTTCCCCGCGCTGCTGTTCTCGCACAGACTGTACGTGATATATTCCGCACGCACGCCAGACAAGTTACTGACCCAGCCAGCGTCCCGTACATCAGGTCCAACCTGCCGCACTCGGAGCAGATCCCCTTCACGCTGGACGAGGCCACGGATGTCATCGACCGCATCACCGAGCAATGTCTGGCGGACGCATACATCGTGGTGGACCAGCCGGGGCTCGCCATCGAGGACCTGACCAACTTCCACGTGTTCCCACACACGCGCGAGATGATGACGCGCGCAAGCACGATCGTCACCTTCCCCAACGTGGTGTCCGAGCAGCCGCTTGACCTCGAGCACCTGGAGGCGCACATATACAGAAACTGCCACACGCGGAAGCACGAGGTGTCGTACAACGACGAGAACGAGGTGCCCGAGTACATCGACACCCGCAAGAGATACATACAGGTCAACCTGCCCGAGCTGCCGCTGGACGAGATGGAGCGTGCGCGCACTCTCCTGGAGCACGACTTCCTGCTGCAGAAGATCGCGCGGAAGCTGCCCTCGCCCTACATCACGGTGCTGTACACCTCCAGCACCCCGATGCCGTACCGCGAGCGCGAGACGCACGAGTACAGCGTGGAGGAGATCCCGGACGACGCGCGTCTGATCTCCAAGTCCCAGATGAAGCAGGCGCTGTACTCGCGGAGCACGATCTTCCCCGACATCACGATCTTCGACAAGACGCGCTGGTTCGAGTACGAGAGAAACGACAAGGGTGTGATGGACGACACCGTGTGGTCCAAGGATGCAGACGGCCGCAAGGATGACGATACGTGGATTCCCAAGAAGAAAAAGGAGGTTGCTGTGGATCCTCAATACACCAGGTTCGGAGAGGACGACGACACGCTGGACACCGCCATCCTCAACAGAGACCTGCTGATGGACAACGCGTCTCTTGTGACCGGCATCTTCGCGTGTGTGTTCCTGATCCTGCTCTACAACTTTGTCAAACTCGGGGTGAGGGGCCTGAAGCTGACGTGGAGACTCGTCTTCAAGCAGAAGAGCGAGTGAAAAATGCGGCTGTTTTGGCACGGCCTGCACGACCCCGATTAGAAGAGGGGCTTTCCGCCCCCTCGTTTCGTTAGCATTCTTTTCTTCCTTCAGCATCTTCTACATAGAATAAATTCCCCTGAAACATGTCACGGTTTGACGATAGCATTGCGCTGGAGGAGCAGCCAGAGTACAGAGACGTGCCCGAGTTCGATGGGGTGGTGGAGTCCGTGTCGAACCGGTTGCTGGACATCAACAACCAGCTGAACAACCTGACGCGGAACGTGACGTTCATCGACGAGAAGCTGCGGGCCCCGGTGACAGGGGAGGTGCGGAAGTCCATCGAGAAGCACCAGAAGACGTGCGTGAGGCTGATCAACGCCATCATGGGCGTGTTCAGGGATATCAGCGCGCAGAGCAGACAGCTGCAGGGGATGGACGAGGCCCTGCTGAACTCTGCGCAGCGATCGGTCCGGAACAGAGTCATCCAGAGCGCGGGAAGCGCGCTCAAGCGCTTCAACGAGCTGCAGCAGCGGGTTTCCGAGCTGGAGAGCACCTCAAACACACAGGACGAGCTGGCCATGGGGACGGCGGACCTGGTGGACCTGGGAGAACAGCAGCAGGAGCAGGTGGTGATTGACTACGAGCCGATCAACGCAGAGGAGCTCGAGTACCAGCAGAATCTGATAGCGGAAAGAGAGACGGAGATAGAAAACATCGCCAACGGCGTCGAGGAGCTGAACGAGCTGTTCCAGGACCTGTCCACCCTCGTCACAGCACAGGGCGACATCGTGGACAACATCGAGAACAACCTGTACTCTGTGGCCAGCGACGTACGCGGTGCGCACCGCGCGCTGCTGAAGACAGAGAGGTACCAGCGGAGGTCCCGCGGAATATGCACGTGGATCTTCATCATCGTGGCCATTGTGCTTCTGTTTGTTATAATGATTATATTTGCATGAGTTTTAGCTAAACACTCCACAGTTTGACGTTACCGTCGTCGCCAGCAGAGATCAGCGTCTCGCCGGCTGGCGAGCTCCACCACTCCACAGAGTTCACCTCGAAGATGCCGTGGCTGGTCTCCGAGACTGCCACTGCGGTCCACCTGCCGTCCCGCTCTTCGTACACAGCGATGCGCCCGTCCGCACTTGCACTGGCTATGCGTCCGCTGGGACTCCACGCCACAGAGTAGACGGCACCGGTGTGCACTTTGGGCAGCACAGCCTGCTCGACCCACTCGTCCGAGCCAGAAGCCTCCTTGATGGTGGAAGGTATGGCCTCTCCGTTGGCACTCACGGACAGATCCGACTGCGACAGGCGCTTCCACACACGCACGGTTTCGTCGTCGCTTCCAGAACACAGACGTATGGCGGTGTCGGGGTCCGTCTTTTCAAAATCTGAGCACCACACCGTTCCCGCGTGGCCGGTGAGCACGGCAATGTTTATCCAGTCGTCATAGTCGTAAGCGTCCTGTTTGTAGATTCTGATGGTGTCGTCGTAGCTCGAGCTGGCGAGGAGCTTGGTGCGCGGGTGCCACACAACGTGCTTCACGTCCTGTGTGTGGTCCTGTATGACGTTGATGCACTCAAACTCCTCGTTCGCATCGTCTGCCTCCCACAGCCACACCGACTTGTCTCTGCTGCACGAGGCCAGGTAGTCGCCGTCGCCCGACCACGAAACGGCCTTGACCTCGTTCTCGTGGCCCTCGATGACGGCCATCAGCGACCACTCGGCGCCAGCAGACGCAGCTGCCGTGATGCTCATCTCCGTCTCGTTGTCGTCCTCCCTCCCCCAGATGGAGATCGTGGAGTCAAAGGATCCGATGGCGAGCGACGGGAAGTCGCCCGTGGGCTTCCACTTGACAGAATGCGCAGCCTTCGTGTGGGTGTCCTCGTCAAGCACGGCCACCAGCTGCTTGGTGCTGAGGTTGTACAGCCGACACGTCTTGTCGGAGCTGACCGTGGCCAGCAGCGGGAAGCGCGGATGCACAGAGGTGGACCAGCACCTCTCTGAGTGGCCTTTGAATGTGTGCAAAAGCGTGATCTGCGACATCTGGCGGTTGCAGGGGAGAAGAGAGCGGGACAAAGAGGAGTCGTGGGCGTTTTTTCCTATGCTTCCTCATCGGGAGGCGGAAGCGCTCCGAGTTTTCCTCGCTGCTCCTCTTTCGGCACCGTCTTTCTTCCACAAGACAAGCACCAACGCACCAAACCAAGGAAATATGCTGGTGCATAGGACTGCCACGAGGGTGCCGATGGGGGTTCGCACGCGGGTTTGGCTGGGGATCGGCCAGGTGTGGGTTCGCATGAACTCCACGGGTCCGTTGGATCCCCGAGACAAGCAAAATGGACCCAAGGAAGAACAAGGGCTGTCTGCAGACGTTTCCAGGCCCCGTCCCACCGCTGGACTGGCGCCCATGCCCAACAACATCCAGCTGTCGAAGCCCAAGCGCAAGTACGTGCCCAAGAAGGAGTACGAGCGCGTGAGCTTCGAGTACCCGAGGCCAGAGCACCCGGAACAGACGCTGAGAGAGGCGATCCGCAGCAGATACACCAAGAAATCGTGGCACAGGATGATGCCCTCGGTGATCACCGCTGCTGTTTTCGGCTGGTTCTTCTACGCCAGCTACAGCGTGCTTCCACACGATGACCCGCACAAGGAGCTTCTCAACAAGGACCAGTTTCTGAGGTACTACGTCACGTTCAAACAGGAGGTCGACGATGACCACTACCTGATCGAGCTGTCGCGTGAGCTGCGTAGCTCGGTTGTGTCCAAGATCGGGTTCCGCTCGTCGATGTGGGACGGGAAGAAGATGTGGAGTGTGGAGATCGCCAAGCCTGACATAAACGTTTCCCGAAACTACACCCCTCTGCCGCTGTACGTGGCAGGTGTCGATCCTGATACGGGAGAGGCTCACATGCGCCTTGTGCGGAACGAGCTCGAAGACGGTAAGTTCACGCTGTACGTCAAGAAGTACGGCGAGGGAGAGGTGTCCAAATGGCTCACCGGGCTGAACCTGCTGGCCGAGGTCCAGGTCCGTGGTCCGTACACGGAGCACGAGTATGCGTTCCACCCACTGGACAAGTTTGACGAGAGACCACAGCTCAACTACCTGCCCAGTGAGACTCCTCCGGATCCCGAGTACCCTTCGCACGTCCCCAAACCTGACAAGTACGTCTACTATGCTGCCGGCACCGGAATCGCCCCAATACTGCAGTCGTTGTACTCGCGCAACCCTCCCAAGGGGTTTGTCGAGGTGTACTACTCCTTGAAGTCCGAGAGCGAGGTTCCAGAGCAGATCCGCCGCTTCAACTACTTTCTGGAGAAACTGGGACGGGCCAAGTTCCACTACATCTACAGCGACAAGGGCCAGAGACTGCAGCCCGAGGACATTCCCAAGCCCGCTCTGTCCAACTTTAGCGGCTACCAGGATTTGACTGTCGCCAGAGAGATTCTGAAGCAGAAGCTACTCAAGGAGAAGCTCCAGGAGGTTGAGTCCGAGCGACGTGCCGGTGGAATCGTCATGTCCACACAGGAGGCACACGCGATAGAAACCAAGATCAGCGATGATGTGGATCGCTCGAGCGACGTGGAGGTGATCACCGCCATGCCTGCGGAGCCAGTTCTTCCACCGCAGAACAAGGAGGACGACGCGAAGGCCTCGAGACTTCTCAGGCTCGGGCACAAGGTGACGTCGCTGTTTCAATTCGCACCGAAGCTGGACCCAATGGAGAACCCAGAGAACGCCCTCCAGCAGTACCACATCGAGAAACGAGAGCTGGAGCTGAGAAGACCGGCATGGGCCATGGTGTGTGGGCCGGAGAGCTACGTGAGGTATGTCAGTGGAGACCCACTTATAGACCCAGTGACACGCAAGGACGAAGCACCTGTCGGCGGACTCCTGAAAGAGAGGGGCTGGGACCAGAAACACGTCAAGCGACTTGTATAAAATAGACCGAATTCCTGTAGATAATGATAATCTCAGCCTAAGAAAGTGGTCGTGTGGTAGTGCGTATGCCGGATCCCAAAGGTAAACAAACGGGCAGAGGCCTTTCTGGCCTGTCATTCTTCTCTTCTCCGATATAAAGCATGTCGCAACTAACCATTGACAAGATCCTGGGCTCCTCGTCGAAGAGCTCTTCGAACTTCGTCGTCAGGGGGAATCTGGTGGGATACATCGCCAGCGGAGGCGTGGTGGTGTGCCAGGTAAACAGATCAACAGGCCAGGTGCAATCGCAGCGTTTCTACTGTGCCAACTCCAAGTCTACGGGCTCGGCGCCTTCCAACTCGGCCAACGACTACCTGAAGCTGGCCGGGGTTGGAACCGAAGCGGCAAAG
Organism: Kuraishia molischiana; assembly: GCA_024271875.1. NCBI lineage: Eukaryota > Fungi > Ascomycota > Pichiomycetes > Pichiales > Pichiaceae > Kuraishia > Kuraishia molischiana. The sequence goes on from JANBXH010000015.1 coordinate 143,883, forward strand.
AAGACGGATGAGTTTGGGTTCCCCGTGGGAGGCGAGCCCGAGGTGGTGAGTCGCGGTGGCGCCGCTGGATCGCTGTCCGAGCTGAGCACCCCAAACACCGTGCTGGACTCTCCGTCCGTTGGCAGACAGCGGAGGCTCGACGATAACCTGTCGACGAAGCTCTCGAGTCGCCTGCGTGCGATCAACTCGATCGAGATATCGCCAGACAGAAGACTGTTGGCAGTGGGAGAGGTTGGCTACCAGCCACGCATCCTGGTATACTCGCTGGCCTCAGACTCGACCACAAGACCGGTGGTGATCATACAGGAACACCAGTTTGGCATCAACTCTCTGTGCTTCTCACCTGACTCGACAAAGCTGTGTTCGCTTGGGCTGATGAACGATGGCTTCCTCAACATCTGGAAGATCAAGCTGGAGGGCTCGGCCAAGACCTTCACGTTCTGGGGGAGCAACAAGTGCTCTTCGGTGGTTAACAAGGTTCTGTGGCACGAGAGCTGGATCCTCACACTGGGACTCAGGCACATCAAGGTGTGGAAGATCGTGGACGATGGCGCATCCGGCAACACGATCATCAAGGGCAGAAACGTCCTGTTACGGAACTTCTTGAACAGTTCGTTCATAGATGCTGCGTTCTACAACTTCCACAAGGCGTACGTGCTTACAGACCAGGGCGAGATAGCCACTCTTTCGTTGAACGACGAGCCTATGCAGGTGGCCAAGGTGGGAGAGGTTCCGAGCAACGTCAACAAGCTTCTCATAGACACCGAAGCAGACGAGATGCTTACCGGGGGCACCTCCTTCAGCACGATTGCGCTCAGCTCTCTCGTGCCAGCCACGGCCGAAACGGAGATCAAGCCCACCCCCAGCTCGCCGACCAAGATTGTGCACAGATCAGGTGTTCTCGCCATGGAGTTTTTGGGATCTTCCAAAGTTGTGTACCTTACCGACGACGAGGAGATCCGTCTGCGTGACCGTTCCGGGGGAGAGTCAAGCTTGCTCGTTGAGCCGCTTCTCAAGAACCTCGTCGGAATCAAGAAGTGCAGCAACGGGTCACTTGTACTGTGGTCCAAGTCGGGCTGGGTCAAGACTTACAACGGTGCCATTGAGCACTTGCACCATTGTATTCTTCCGGGCACAGAGCTAATTGAGAATGCACTTCACGCAGTGGAGGTCAACTCCGACAACGAGCTGATCACAGGCGACAAGTTTGGAAAGATGACAGTGTACCGCAAGTCGAGCGACGGTGTGATCCAGGGATTCGTGTCGCACCAGGTGATAAGGGCACACGAATCAAGCATCAACGACGTGTGCTTTTTCGAGCACAACGGCAGAAAGTACGTTGCCAGTGGAAGCAGGGACCGCACAGTCCAGATATTCGTCAAGCAGGACGACAACTATGACCTGCACCAGACGCTTGCCATTCACAAGGGCAACATACACAGCGTTGTGTTTGCACAGGGGAGGCTGTTTGTATCGTCGTCCGACAGAACCGTGTCAGTCCACCAGTTTGACGGAGATGTTGTTCTCCAGGAGAAGCTCATGGCTCTGAAGAACTCACCCACGTGCATGAAGGTTGTCGGTGACGAGTTGATAGTGTCCACCAGCGATAAGACGTTGCAGGTGTACGGCCTTGGCGAGAGCGTGACGCTGCTGAGAACACTCAAGCTGATGGTGGGCACGCAGGACTCCATCCAGGTGGAGAGCTTCACACTCATGAAGGACGTGCTAGTCGTCACCTCTTCCGACAAGAGCATCAGGTGCTACAGCTATCCCGACTGCCGTCTGCTGTGCTCTGGCTGGGGCCACTCGGAGAGCGTCATTGGGCTCGAGGTGACGGGCGAGGATAGAGTGGTATCGGCAAGTGCCGACGGCTGTCTCTTTGAGTGGTCTGTGTCCGATTCGTCCAGCGTGGAATCCAGCTTTGACAGTCCGGTACGTGCATCTCCCAGCAACAAGGTGCTGCGCAAAGTGCTTCCACCACCAGGAACGCCGTCTGCGTCTTCGACACCCAAGCGCAAGGTCATCTCTCCTGCGTCTCGTCTCGCCACGTCGCCCACGCGTCTGGCCAGTCCCGTTCGTTCGTCCCCGTCGAGACTATCGGCGTCCCCCTCGCCACCGCGCTCGCAGGTCCTGCGCACGCGCGTCAACTCGGCCAGCGTGTCCAGCCACGAGGTGGACGATATCGTCAGCAGGATGAACCGGTTCAAGGCTGCGAGCCACACACAGGAAAACCTCACGCGTCTCAAGGGAGAGGTGGACAGGTTCAGCCGTGTGCTTTCGCAGCAGCTGAACCTGCCCGAGGAGGAGCCCAAGCTACAGAAGATCATCGAGAGCTGCAGCGACCGCATTGTCGAGAGCGTTCTCGAGAAGATCGGTGGTCTCAACCTGGAGAACAAGGAGAACCAATAAGTAAACTATACCCCCCCTAACTATGTACATGTTGCTCTGCTCACCTTCTCGGCTTCACGTTGGCCTTGGAGATCGGACCCTCCTGTTTGGGTGCGGGCTGTGCCATCGCCTCGGAGGCCCGTCTGGCCATCTCCACCTTGTCGAGCTCCTCTTTGAGGTGGGCGTCCGTCTGGCCCTCCAGCTGCAGCTTCTCCAGCCGCCAGCGCTCATCGGCGTTCTTGGCCAGCTGCTTGATGGCCTCCTGTCTCTGCTTGTCCGCCAGCAGCTCCTGGATCGTGGGTGGGCTGTTGCGAACGTACCGCAGCCACTGGTGCCACTGCGGAGGGATCGTCTTGTAGTAGTCCACGGTGAAGTCTTTCCGGGAGTGTGGCTGAATCTTGCGCCTCAGGTTCTGGAAGTTGCGGTCCTTGGTGAACTCCCAGTACGTGTTGCCCGAAAGATCATACCCTGCTGTGTTAGTGGCGTGCCATGCCATGTGCACGGAGCTGACATACCTATGAAGAACTCCGATCGGAACGGAATCGTCCGCAGCGACTTCCACTTGTGGAACAGCCGCTTGGTGAGCGGAACCAGCTTCTGCAGTGGATCCATGGCCTTGTCTGTGGTGCTGGCTCTGCTCTGATTGGTCTACGGCATGAGTAGAAACCGGAGGGCGCGACTAACAAGCGGGTTACGCAGCACCGCCCGCGAGGGATCTGCCTGTGGGGCTGGGCCGAAGGGATCTACGCGGTGCACCACAACGGGAAGAAGCGAGGAGCGAAAGGCCAATCAGATGCAATGTCGGACCTCATCAACATGGCACCGCTGCCGATCATGATGAGCGACCACGAGGAGAGCCCGGCCAAGACCGATGCGCCGGCCGCGTCGGTGTGGTGCAAGAACTGCACGATCGGCGAGCCCACGATCGTGTCCGGGAACTTTGGGTTTGCGTTCGGGCTGGACCGCTACGTGGTGTACACCGTGACGCTCGAGACGGTGCAGGGCACCAGGATCGTGCTGCGCAAGCGCTTCAGCGAGTTTGTGGCGCTGCGCGAGGAGCTGCTCAAGGTGCAGCAGAACATACCGCGACTGCCCGTGAAGACCGTGGGCAAGCAGTTTGACTACTCCTTTCTCGAACAGCGCCGGCGCGGGCTCGAGTTCTTCCTGACGACCGTGCTGCTGGACCCGAGCCTCGCCAAGTGCGCGCCGGTCAAGCGCTTCGTGCTGAACAGCCGCAACTACTAGTGTATTTATTACGTAAGGCAGCGAGAATTCCAGATTTCGCCCGATTTGCAATAATTTGTCAGCGCACTTTGGTCGAGATCTCCTCGGAATTGGTAATGTGTGGGAAAAGCTTTGCCCGGTATATAATCCCCTGTCATCCCCTTGTTTCCTCTCTCCTTTCTGCCAGTTTATGCTCCATAGATTTACGTTTACTAGAATGGTTCACAACAAGGTTACTATTATCGGCTCGGGCCCCGCTGCCCACACCGCCGCCATCTACCTCGCGCGTGCCGAGATCAAGCCCACCCTGTACGAGGGGTTGCTTGCGAACGGTATCGCCGCCGGCGGCCAGCTCACCACCACCACCGAGATCGAGAACTTCCCCGGCTTCCCACAGGGCATCGACGGCTCCGGTCTCATGGACAAGATGAGAGAGCAGTCGGTGCGCTTCGGAACCGAGATCATCACCGAGACCGTGTCCAAGGTTGACTTCTCGCAGAGACCCTTCAAGCTCTGGACCGAGTGGAACGAGGATGCCGAGCCCATCACCACCGACGCCGTCGTGATCGCCACCGGCGCCTCTGCCAAGAGACTGAGCCTGCCCGGCGAGGAGACCTACTGGCAGCAGGGTATCTCGGCGTGTGCCGTTTGCGACGGAGCCGTGCCCATCTTCAGGAACAAGCCGCTGGCCGTTATCGGCGGCGGAGACTCTGCCTGCGAGGAGGCGCTGTTCCTCACCAAGTACGGCTCCAAGGTGTACCTCATCGTGAGAAAGGACCACCTGCGCGCCTCCACGATCATGCAGAAGAGGGCCATCAACAACCCGAAGCTCGAGGTGCTGTACAACACGGTGTCGCTCGAGGCCAAGGGCGACGGAAAGCTGCTCAACGCGCTCAGAATCAAGAACGTCAAGACCAACGAGGAGTCCGACCTGGCCGTCAACGGTCTCTTCTACGCCATCGGCCACACCCCGGCCACCCACGTGTTTGCCGGCCAGATCGACACCGACGAGTCCGGCTACATCAAGACCGTTCCCGGCTCCGCCATCACGTCTGTCGAGGGAGTCTTCGCCGCCGGTGATGTCCAGGACAAGCGCTACAGACAGGCCATCACGTCTGCCGGTTCTGGCTGCATGGCTGCGCTCGACTGCGAGAAGTTCCTGTCGGAACAGGAGTAAGTACGCGATGTGTATGTCAATCTTAAAGAGTAATTTACAGAGTAGCAGTCAGTCCCACCGGTTGGGCCTGTCGTCAGCCTCCTTGGAGTAGCCACCGGGCCCGCTGATGTCGACCTTGTTCTCCTCGAGGTACTTGATGTGTTTCTCGCGCTGCAGCGTGCGCCATCTCGTGAGCTTGGCGTACTCGTGCAGCTGGAAGCCGTACACCTTGGGCGTGTAGATCTGTGTGTTGTGCTTGGGCACCAGCTCGGAGTACGCCTGCAGGAACATCGCGGGAAAGCTGGTGCCGAAGAAGGCCCCGTCGATGGTGAGGTGTCTCGACGACTTCGGGTTGTAGAGGTCCTGGCACGCCGGGCAGTACAGCTTGACGCTGGCCACCTTGGGCGTGTCGCTCAGCCCGACCGGCAGCAGCGCCTGCAGCTTGCAGTACTGTCTCTGGCAGTAGCCAAAGTCGCCGTTCTTGAACTTCTCGGCCATCTTCTGCAGCCCGCGGGGCGTGAGCACGTAGCGCGCGTGGATGAGCGAGTACAGGAACTTGGCGTTCTCCTCCACACGCAGCTTGACCGACTCCGGCTGGTTCTCGTCCACCGCGTGGCCGTCCGTGATGATCTCGATCAGATACGACATCTTGTCGACGTACTGGTTGAGCCCGGTCAGGTTGAAGCGGTCCTTGATGTACTCGATGTCGATGTCGCAGAAGTACTCGTTGCCCCTCACCCCCAGAAACCAATCTATCCAGTACTCGGTGAACTCCGACCCGGACTCCGACGAGTACGCGCCGCGGTTCTGTGCTTCCATCCTGTTGCTGCCGATATATCGCCCGGATCCTGCTGGCCAAAAGGCCAACCGCCGTGGCGGCCGCCTCCCTCACTTTTTTCTCCCGCCCCGGGGCGCCACCTAAGTGACACGGCCAGCGCTTGGCAGCAGCACCCGCCCGCCAACAAGGCAGCGTCAACAAACGCCCCCCAGCCACCGCAGCGGGTATCCGGGACCACACCATGCATCTAGTCAAGATCCCGCTTGCGCCGGAGACCGGCGACGGCGGCGCCTCGCGCCCGTCGGTGAGCGTGAACGCGCAAAATTCCAAGGTGGCCTTCTCCCGATCGGACGGCCGCGTGTGGACGTGGGAGCTCAAGACCGTGGCCAAGATGATCCCCAACCCCCGGCTCCCGTGGGACCCGCACCGCACGCTGGTGGACACCCGGGCCGAGATCCGTGTCGACAACCAGGTAACGTGCGTGCGGTACGGCAACCTGCACGACCGGCTGGCCGTCGGGTGCGACAGGGACGCACACGTGTACATCCAGGACAAGGAGCAGCTGTTCCTCGTGTTCGAGCTGGCGGGCGCCTCCGTGACGGACCTGTCGTGGTCCGCGGAGGATGCGCTGCTGGCGATCGCCACGCTGAACCACGGCATCGCGATCTACGACACCGCCAACCGCGAGGTGATCGCCACGATCAACGAGGGCGCGCAGGGCATCAAGGGCATTGCGTTCGACCTCAACGCAGGCAAGAACCTCGTGTCGCTCAGTGACGACCGCAAGACGCTCATCTTCGAGTACACGCTCTCGCACACCCCCGAGGGCAAGCTCGTGTTCTCGCACTCGGTGCTCGAGTCGTTCGAAGGGCTCGTGAACATGTCGCCACTCAACAAGCTCGAGGTGCGGAAACTCTCGTGGAGCAGGGACAACCGCGTGCTGACCATCCCCAACGCTTCCAAGGGCCCTCAGACCGCGCTCGTCTCCGTGATGCGCAACCCGGAAAACCCACCACGACAGCCGCGGGGCGCGGCCACTGCGTGGAAGCCCTTCTGCAGCTTTGCCGGCCACGGGTTCCAGTGCTCTGCTACGGCCGTGTCTCCCATCATATACAACAACCCAGATGCCTCCCCGCAGCAGGCCGAGAACGCCGGAAAGGAGATCGTGGTGAACCAGTGCCCGACCGCGGTCTCGTACCGATACTCCTACATCGTCGCCACCGCGTCCATCGACTCCACTGTGGCCATATGGAGCACCGTGTCCGACTCTCCGCTGCTTGTGGCCCGCGATGTGGTTCAGACAGGTTTGGTGGACTTGTGCTGGTCCAAAGACGGCTCGCAGTTGTTCTTTACCAGCCTGAGCGGAGAACTGGGCGTGATGGCCTTCGAGGAACAGGAGCTGGGCGAGATCGCAGACATGTCCAAGACTGGAGTGACGTTTGCGTCCAAACTGGCAGCTGCGCTCAAGGCCAGAGCGACGCCTGCGGTGACTGCAACCAGACTCACAGCCGAGATCAAGACATCCTTGAGCCAACCTTTCAAGGGCAAGCCTGCAGGCAAGCCTGCAGCCGAGCCTGTCACAGTAGTTCCCAAAATCGAGCCCTCCGAGCCCGAGGACAAGTCATCCACAGACACCACGAGCGTGGTCACAAAGGTCAAGAACGGTAAGAAGCGCGTGCAGCCGATGCTGCTTTCTGCGAACGGCACCAACGGAGATACACCGGGCGTGAGGAAGAACGGAGACGCAGGAAAAACCACTATGGAGTTCGATCAGCCATCCTACGCCGTTGGCAAAGATCTGCCCAGCAAGCTGAACAAGCTGGCAAGGCCAGCCGACGAGGGCGGAGAGTCCGATAACAAGCGCCAGAAGAAGTCCGTTGAGCCCATTGAGATCATTGGGTCGGTTGTTCTGAATCCGTCGAACGCTTTCAGCAACGTGCGCATATCTATCCCGAAGGTGAGATCCTACTTCAAACAGGTATCGCCCACCGACGATTCCCTGGAGTTGGAGGTGATAAACGGTAACGGCAACGAGTCCACCCCGACGAGGGTAGCTCTCATGAAGACACACATGCCATTCCAGTCTACGGAGGTTGAGAGGAAGCAGGTGTTTGTTGACTTTCTTCCCAAGCGGGTGCTCCTTGCTAGCGGTGGTGAGGGCGAGTTCTGGGTTGTTGCCACCGTTGACGGAAACATTATAGTCTACAGTGATGTTGGAAGACGTCTGCTGCCCCCCATAGTGCTCGGTTCGCCCCTGTCGTTCTTGGAGACCAAGGGCAAGTACCTCCTTGCGGTCACGTCTACCGGTGACATGCACATCTGGGACGTGCCTGCCAAAAAGAGCCTCTTTGGATCCACGTCTCTCTTCCCGCTGCTCCAGCCAGTTTTCCGTTCCAACGCCACAGACTCGTCCAACAACGTGTACATCTCTGGAGAGTACCTGTCGCGCGCCGAAAACCTCACCATGTGCTCCATCACCGCCGCCGGTATCCCTGTGGTGACTCTGAGCAACGGCAACGGATACCTCTACAACAAAGAGATGGGGACCTGGTCTCTTATCAGTGATTCGTGGTGGGCGTTTGGGTCTCAGTACTGGGACTCCACCGCTCTTGGATCCGACAAAAACGACAAGTTGTCTGACATTGAGGGAGGCTCAGAGAATGTGGTTTCTCTGCTCGAAAGACACACCAACGAAGAGGTCCTGCGCAAGGGTAAGGGCCGTCTCTTCTCCAAAATCAGTAAGATCATGCTCATGAAGGAAGGTTTTGAGAGTCTCGAGATTGTCGTTTCTCTCAACCATCTCGAGAACAAGTTGTTGGTGTACGAGCTTCTTGGGGACTCCAACAACTTCAAGGCGCTGTTCATGGTGTACATGAAGCGTCTGAGTGAGATCCCCTTGAAGGCCAGGATCCTCGAGATCTGCGCTGCACTCTATGGTCCAAACGACCAGGAAACACCTTGGGATCCCAAGATCTGCGGGCTTGAAAAGCGCCGGTTGCTGGAGGAAGTTGTGTTTGCATGCTCCAAGTACAGAGAGGTACAGCGTATCCTCGTCGAGTACGCTGAGGCCATTGGTACTATCATGTGAGATTAGTCTCTATATACAAGGTTTCTGTTGTAATTTTAGTCAAGTCCCATCAGCCTGTAGACGTCCTTTATGGTCTTTGACGCAATCGCTCTGGCCTGGTCGGTACCACGCTCCGAGATCTTTGTGAGAAGCTCGTCGTTCCGCATGAGATCGTTGAATCTTTCACGGGGACCAGAGATTTCCTTGACGAGTTTCTGCGCAACCAGCTCCTTGAGGTCCCTCTTCTCCAGGTGCTCCACACTGGCTGCCGTCTGCTGAACGGGCACACGGTCGATTGCGCTCACTATCGTCAGCAGGTTCGCTATGCCCGGTCTCTGTGCCGGGTCGTACGTGATGGGGCCCTCTACCGAGTCGGTCACCGCCTTATTCACCTTCCTCGCGATGGTGCTGTCGTCGTCGGTGATGAAGATCTTGGACAGAGGCTCTGGGTCCGACTTGGACATCTTCTTGAGTGGGTTCTTCAGCGACAGAACCTTGTTTGTGGGTGCCAGCAGCGTCTTGGGCACGGGGAAGTAGTCACTTTTGAAGTACTTGTTGGCCAGCTCCGCAAGCTCGCGGGTGAGCTCGAGGTGCTGTGCCTGGTCCATCCCAACGGGAATGTGCGTGGCCCTGTACAGCAGCACGTCGGCAGCCATCAGGGTCGGGTATGCCAGAAGCCCGAGCTTGACACCCCGGAGGGAGGCCTCGGCGTCGGCCACAGACGTCTGCGGGTTCAGGTTGGCCTTGGTCTTCCACTGTGTCATGCGGTTGAGCATCCCCACGGGTGTCAGGCAGGAGAGCACCCAGCTGAGCTCTGCGTGCTCCTTCACCGTGGACTGCTGGAAGATGGTGGCCCGTTCTGGGTCCACACCACACGCCGCGATGCTGGCGAGGGCCTCCTTCCGCATCACCTTGAGGTCGCTGGCCACCTGTGGCACGGTGATGGAGTGCAGGTCGGCCACCATGAACATCGGCGTGCTGTTGAGCTTCTCCGCATGGATGCGCTCGGTCAGGTCTCCCCAGACACGCGTGGCGCCGAGGTAGTTGCCCAGGTGGAAGATGCCCGTCGGCTGGATCCCACTGAAGATGGTGGCATCGCCGGGAATGTGGAACTTTGGGTCCAGCACGGACGCCACGGTCTCCACGGACGAGCTACACAGCCGGGTGGACGCTCGCAACATGGCTGTTCGTATGGATGGGAGAAGAGGGGGGGCAGAAACCCGGCCGATCAACAAGCCCGGGGAAGTCTGCCAAAAACCCGGCGGGGGCTTCCCGGGGCTTTTCTCACGACTCCCGCAGAGCATAAACAGAGCACCACAGAGCACCAGCAGCATAAACACGATGGATCTGTCTGGAGATCTGTTCAACCTGGCGAGCACGGTGCCGCTCAGGAAGAAGAAGAAGAAGAAGACGCACCGGGAGGCGGCGAACACGGCCCGGGTGGTGGTGGACGAGGAGCCGGCGCGCGTGGTTGTGGACGAGGCGCCGGTGGCGGTCGAGACGCTCGACAGCGACACCGAGAGCGATACGGCGGTGCGGGGGCGTCCGGTTGAGCCAAAGGCGGAACCCCGGGAGGCAGAACTGCGCGAGCTGACGCCTCCACCCGTCCGGGAACAGACCACGCGGCCCAAGCGACGCCGGCTGGCGCAGCAGGAACAGGACCCGGAGGACGAGTTTCTGCGGAGCCTACAGATGTCGACGCAGAGCTTCAGCGCCAATGTGGAGGACAAGGTGGAGGCGTACATCCCGCAGCAGCTCGGCAGCAGTCTGTATGCGCGCGACGACGAGGACATGGAGGAACTCCGCAGGTCGAAGATCGTGGTGGAGGCGCTGGCGTTCTACGCCGGCCAGGATGGCGAGCCCATCACGATGCGTCTCCGGGCCGAGACCAAGCTGGCGAAGGTGAAGAAGACGATCTTCGAGCGGTTCGAGTACCCAGCGCACCGGATGCCGGAGTTTGTGGTGTTCGAGCCCACCAAGAACATCATCTACGCCGACGAGCTGTCCGTGTACAGCGTGGCCAAAGTGATGAAGAGGCTGAAGCGGACCGAGTCGGGCGAGCCCCTGGTGACGGTGCACCTGCTGCTGAGGCAGGAGGCGGTGAAGAGGCGCGAGGAGCAGATGGCCCAGCGACAGAGGTCCCGCGAGGAGGCAGACACGGACGCCTCGCCCGTCGAGGATGTGACGGAGGAGGGCATCGAGACGACGCAGGACGACCGGGAGGCGGAGGACACCGGCGAACCCTACTTCAAGATCGAGCTGCGCGACAAGTCGGCCACCACCGTGACGCTGGAGGTGAGCGAGAGCACACGCATACGTAAGATTGCAGAGTACTATCTCACGCAGAAGGGCCTCCCGCCGAGCACCAAGCTGCGGATCGTGGGCGAGGGCGCGCTCAGCCTGGCCAGCACCGTGGGCGAGGCCGAGCTGGAGGCGGAGGACATCCTCGACGTGCAGCTGCTGTAACGAATTGACGAATTTTGCCAATCACGTAGGACGCCGCACGGTGGGGGGGCCACGGGTCACGTGAAATCGCAGAAACCGCCCCTTGACCTTCCGCCAAAGCGTTTGCCACCGCTCTTTCCCGGCCCAACACAGCACAAACAGCAAGATGACCGGCCTCAGCACCAAGCTTATCCACGACGACGACTCGCTGGCGCGTGTGCCAGATGTGGTCCAGCCCATCAACGTGTCTACGACGTTCCGCTACTCCGACAACCCGGCCGACCTTGTGCCCATCACCCAGCGCAGCGACGAGGAGCAGCTGACCGAGCTGATCTACTCCCGTCTGACGCACCCGAACTCCGAGAAGGCCGAGAAGCTGTTCGAGGGCATTCTGGGCGGCCATGTGGTGGTGTACTCGTCTGGTCTGGCGGCCTTTTTCGCCGCGCTGACGCACTTCAACCCCAAGACGCTGGCCATCGGCAAGGGCTACCACGGCTGTCACGGCATTGCCAACCTGTTCACCCGCTTCAACGGGCTCAAGCAGATCGACCTCGATGACGACTTCAGCGTTCTGCAGAAGGGCGACGTTGTGCATCTCGAGACGCCTGTGAACCCGGAGGGAACCGCGTTTGACATCCGCCACTACGCCGACAAGGCGCACGCGCGCGGGGCCTACCTCCTCGTGGATGCCACGTTCGCTCCGCCCCCGCTGCAGGACCCGTTCCTGTGGGGTGCTGATATGGTGATGCACTCGGCCACGAAGTATTTCGGCGGCCACTCGGATCTGCTGGCCGGTCTGCTCGTCACCAAGGACCCCAAGGTGAAGCTGGAGCTCTTCCACGACAGGGTGTATCTCGGCACCAATATCCCCAACCTGGAGAGCTACCTGCTCAACAGGAGTCTGCGCACCTACGAGCTCAGAATCCTGAAACAGAGCGCCAACGCGGAGAAGCTCGTCAGGTTCCTCAGCGACAACCTGGCCAGCTACCCGGCGCTGGAGAAGGTGTACCACGCCTCGCTGCAGACAGAGTCCTTCGTCAAGGAGCAGCTCACCGGCGGCTACGGACCGACCTTCTCCATCGAGATGCGCGATGCCACGGTGGCCAAGACCCTCCCCAGCAAACTCAGGTACTTCCACCACGCCACGTCTCTGGGCGGTGTTGAGAGTCTCATCGAGTGGAGGGCCCTCACCGACGCCACCATCCACCCCACGCTGCTGAGAATCAGTGTTGGTATCGAAGACGTCAACGACCTCATCGCCGATCTGGACCAGGCCCTCAAGACGCTCGCCTGATAGACTAGACAAACAATACAACGTAATATCCAGCAGACACAACACGCGAAGCCCCCGATTGGTGGGCACACGTAAAAAACACCTCAGGACAGCGCCGAGTGGCCAAATCTTGCCCCTGCCTGCTCGCCACCCGCTGTTGTTTGCAATTCAGAAGCGCAATATATTCAGGAGCTACGTCGTACAGGTCTGGGATACAGCGCAGCGCACAATGGATATCATACTGGGAATCAGAGTCAAGGATGCGGTCATAATCGCCACTTCGCGGGCCGCCACCCGCGGTATCTCTGTGCTGAAGGACACAGACGACAAGACCAGAGTGCTCAACGAGCACAATCTGATGGCCTTTTCCGGCGAGGCCGGTGACTCCGGTGAGTACCGCTTGACACGGCCGATCGCGCACTCGCAGCGGCGGCATCTGTCGCTTGATGGCGCCATTGCGCTGGTGGCAAACAGAGTACTAACTGAACGCTAGTCCAATTCGCAGAGCTTATGCAGGCCAATATACAGCTACACGGCATGAGGGAGCAGACAGACCTCAGTCCCAAGGCGATTGCCAGTTTTGTGCGCAATCAGCTGGCGAAGTCGCTCAGATCAAGAGTAAGTTGAGCCTGCGTTTTCTGCGCCGAGTGAGTACTAACCATTCCCAAGAAACCCTTCCAGGTGAACGTGCTGCTTGCCGGCTACGACGAGGCCAAAGACGAGCCCAACCTGAGTCTGATAGACTATCTCGGCACCAGGGTGGACTTGCCGTACGCGGCCCACGGCTACGCTGCGTTCTACACGATGTCGCTGCTCGACCACCACTACCGCTCCGACATGAGTGTGGAGGACGGTCTGAGACTGCTGAAGCTGTGCTCCAAGGAGCTCTCGACCAGAATGCCCATAGACTTCAAGGGGCTGTACGTCAAGGTGGTGGAGTCGACCGGTGTCAGAGCCGTTGATTGGGAGTAGGTCTGTATACAAATACTGCTATTTCCATACCTTTATGTACGCTGTGTGCCTTGTAACCTCGTATACCTTGAGCACCCTGTATGTCTTGTATGGGGCCTGCGAAACCTCAACCGTGGGGCTGGGATTTTGGCCCATCGCCCCTGACAAATTTTCTGGAGCCCTCACGGTGTGGCGACTCTCTTCTTCTAACAAGCACCACAACCACACCACACATGGACGAAGTCGGCCGAATATGCCAGTGTGTCGCACAGGCGACCGGCCTGGATGCGTCTGGAGAGGACGTGCTCGCCATGGCGAACTTCATCAGGGCCCTGTGGGAGTCTGCCGCTGACAAGGGCGACTTTGTGTCCAAGCTCGAAGATGCAGGCGCGGACGAGATCGCCAACGTGGCGTTTGCGGCTCGCATCGAGGCCATCATGAAGCAGCCAGAAGTACGGGTGAAGCAGGAGGTCAGCGTGAAGCTGGAGGACGGGCCGGTGCCGGCGGTAAAGCCCGAGCCGGACGTGTTCAGCGGCCTGGCCCTGTCCAACACAGACGCCGTTCCCATAAAGGCAGAGAGCGATGCACCGATTAAAGCAGAGAGGGCTGAACTGGGTAACACAGAGGTGAAGAGCGAGCTGATGCAGCCGAGGCGGCGACAGCCGGCAACGCGCGCCGACTGGGACGACGAGCCTGTCGTTGGCAAGGTGTACCCCGGCGAGGTGCTGAGCGTCAAGGACTACGGTGTGTTCGTGAAGGTGCTGGGAATCAACCCGCGAAACAGGAACCGCAGCTTCAATAGGACCGAGGGTCTGTGCCACATATCGGCGATGGCCAACTACCGCGTGGGGCATCCGTCGGAGCTCGTCAAGCCGGGCCAGGAGGTGTACGTGAAGCTCAAGGACGTTGCTGCCGACAAGAAGATCTCGCTGACGATGAAGGACATCGACCAGGTGAGTGGCGAGGAGAAGCAGGTCACAAAGCCCGCGACCGGATCGAACGCGAGCTCGCTCGGAGGCCGCGGAAGGTCCCCTGCGCGCAAACCGTCTGCGCGATCCGAGAGCCCGGACATGTGGGAGCTGGCGCAGAGCTCCAAGGCGTTCGGTGTGAAGAGACAGGCCTACGACATGGACAGCCTGCAGGAGGAGCTCCTGTACAGCCCGGCCCGGCTCGCCGAGGAGGCGGAGGAGGAGGTCGAGATCGAGATCACCAACGCCGAGCCGCCGTTCCTGAAGGGCCAGACGTCCAAGAGCGGCATCGAGCTTCCGCCGGTCAAGATAATCAAGAACCCGGAGGGCTCGCTGAACCGCTCGGCGATGCGCGGGTCCTCGCTGATGAAAGAGGTCAAGGAGCGCAAGTTCGAGGAGGCGAAGGAGGAGCAGCGCAGACACAGAGAGGAGCGCAAGAACGACAACACCGCCAACGATCCCCTCAGCAGCGAGGCTGCAAAGGCCGAAGCCGCCAGACGCGCGTACATGGGCCACTCGTCCCGCTTCCAGCAGTGGCAGAAGGACACCCAGTCTGCCCCAACGGGTAAACGCACGGACTTGAGCATCGCCGAGCAGCGGGAGTCGCTGCCGGTGTACGCCATGCGGTCGCAGCTTGTGGAGGCTGTGCGCAACAACCGGTTTCTTGTCATTGTTGGTGAAACCGGCTCCGGTAAGACCACACAGATCACGCAGTATCTCGCCGAGGAAGGCCTTGCCGATAAGGGTATGATTGCATGTACGCAGCCACGGCGTGTCGCTGCGGTGAGCGTCGCCAAGAGAGTCGCAGAGGAGGTTGGGTGCAGGGTTGGCGACGAGGTTGGTTACACCATCCGGTTCGAGGATGTGACGAGCTCCAAGACGAAAATCAAGTACATGACGGATGGTATGCTTCTGCGAGAGGCCATCAACGACCCGTATCTCCACCGGTACTCTGTCATCATGCTTGACGAGGCACACGAAAGAACCATCTCCACCGATGTTCTCTTTGCGCTGCTGAAGGTGGCCGTCTCCAAGAGAGACGACCTCAAGGTGATATCGACCTCGGCCACGCTCGACTCGTCCAAGTTCTCCAGCTTCTTCGAAGGGTGTCCCATCCTGACCATTCCCGGAAGAACGTTCCCCGTGGAAATCTTCTACTCCACGCAGCCCGAGATGGACTATGTCGCCGCGTGTCTCGACTCGGTCATATCGATCCACCTGGAGCAGCCCGCCGGTGACATTCTCGTGTTCTTGACCGGTAAGGAGGAGATCGACACGTGTTGTGAGACGCTTCTGGAGCGCATGCAGGTGCTGTACGACCAAGGAGATGTTCCTGAGCTCCTCATCCTCCCCATCTACTCGTCGCTGCCGTCCGAGATGCAGACGCGTATCTTCGAACCTACACCTGCAGGCAAGAGGAAGGTTATCCTGGCCACCAACATCGCAGAGACCTCTCTGACCATCGACGGAATCTACTATGTTGTCGATCCTGGGTTCGTCAAGCTCAACGCATACGACCCGAAGCTCGGTATGGACTCGCTCATCGTGTCGCCCATCTCCAAGGCCCAGGCCAACCAGCGAGCCGGCAGAGCCGGTAGAACGGGTCCGGGAAAGTGCTACAGGCTGTACACCAAGTCTGCGTACGAGAAGGAGATGAACCCGAACACCATCCCCGAGATCCAGAGACAGAACCTGTCGCACACCATCCTGATGCTCAAGGCGATGGGGATCAACGACCTGTTGAACTTTGACTTCATGGATCCGCCGCCTGTGAACTCGATGGTGACTGCGCTCGAGGAGCTGTACACGCTGACCGCGCTCAACGAGGACGGATACCTCACCCAGCTGGGCCGCAAGATGGCCGAGTTCCCCATGGAGCCTGCACTGGCCAAGACGCTCATCGCATCCACGGAGCTGGGCTGTTCGGAAGAGGTGCTCTCCATCGTGGCCATGCTGTCGGTGCCGGACGTGTTCTACAGCCCCAAGGACAAGCGCGACCAGGCAGACCGCATGAAGGCCAAGTTCAACGACCCCTCGGGTGACCACATCACGTTGCTCAACGTGTACACGCGCTGGGTCGACAACTACCAGTCGAAGTCGTGGTGCCAGGAGCACTTCATCCACGACAAGAGCATGCGTCGTGCCAAGGAGGTGCGTGGGCAGCTGCTCAAGATCATGGCGAAGCACAGACACGCGGTGACGAGCTGCCACGGGAACACAGACCTCATCCGCAAGACGTTCTGCTCGGGCTTCTTCAAGAACTCGGCGCGCAAGAGCGCAGAGGAGGCGCTCTACAAGACCGTGGTGGAGAACACCCCGGTGCACATCCACCCTTCGTCGGCGCTGTTCAAGAAGACCAGCGCAGACTACGTGATCTTCCACACGCTGGTGCTTACCGCCAAGGAGTACATGCGCTACGTGACCAAGATCGAGCCCAAGTGGCTGGTCGAGGTGGCTCCGACGTTCTTCAAAGTGGCCAATCCGAACGACCTGAGTGCCCGCAAGAAGGCCATCAAGGTGCAGCCGCTGTTCGACCGGTTTGACGGCGACCAGTCCTGGCGAATGAGTAAGCGCAGAAAGTAAGATTAGTGTACATTATTGTATATATTTCACGCAGCCACGGTGCCACCGCGGTCTAGCGAACTGTATGCTCAGAGGCTCATACTTCACGATCCCTGGGAGCCACGGTGGCCTTCCCCTGCAGTATCGCCACCGCTTTGCTGGTCGTCTTGGCGAACTGTATGCTGAGGGGCTTGCCGAAGAACGTGTCGCCCTGTAGGGACTTCAGGGCCATCCCGGCATCATCAACACTTCCGAACGAAACCCACGCCTGTCCGCGCTGGGCGGGACCCTTGGAGCCGGTCTCGACCGATATCACGTCGCCGTAGGTGCAAAACAGGATGTACAGCTGCTCCTTGAGCTTGTGTGCTGGGAGCTTGTCGTTGATGTTCTTCACGTACAGAGTCCAGTTTGGATCGGCCGGAGTCTCCATCTTGGCCCTCTTGCCTGCAGGAGTCCCGCTTTCCGGCTCTTCCAACTCGTGTTTCTTCTCCTGAACCATTGGATCTCGGGACTGGGTGTGGGACGAGCCAGGCTTCGCTGCTCCGCGAGAAATTTTGTGTAGCGTCGTGCACGGGTGCGAAACACGCGCCGCACAATGGTGCCAATGCCAACCAGTGCTGGCCCTACAGCAGGGGATACCAATGTTTGCTACATTAAGATCAGCCAATGTTGGCCTTGCTGTTGCCGCTTCCCTTGGGATTGGCCTCTGCAAACTCGTCCCACTCCCTCTTTTCGTAGGTCTCCCTATCGGCAGCCTCGATGTCGTCCTCGTCGGTCTCTGGCTCTGGCTCCTGTGGCTTCACCATGCCTCCGTTGGCCAGCTCATAGTCCAGATACTCCTCGACCGTCATGCTGGGCAGCTCCTGTCCCGTGCCAAACACCTTCTTTTGGATCTGGCTCCTGTCAGAGACGATGGTGAACGGCCTCAGAACCTTGCCCTGCTTCGACAGCAGTGGTTTGTCCAGACTCTCGAGCCTCTCGGTGAACTTGGTCGGGTCTTCTCTCTTCCTCTCCCTCTCGTCTGTCACCTCCGTTATGCGCGGCTGCTGAGGGACGTGCTTGAGTACCTCCATCTCCATCATGTTCGACTCGATGTGCTGGAAAGCCTTCATCGCCAGCAGTTTGAGCTGGTCCACGTATATGGCCCGCACCACCTCGTCGTCCATGTTGTCAAGGTTCGAAGTTGGGTCATTCAGGATGGAAAGCTTCTGGTTGAGCTCCTTCTCCCTCTTGAAGTTGGCAATCTTCAGCTCCCTCCTCGACACCGGGTCGTCGGGCCTCAGCTCCGACAGTGTAGGGCTGAAACTCACCTTGAAGTTATCCAGTCTCTCCTGCTGCGCCTTCTCCAAGAGCCCGTAGTTCTCCAAGCTGTGTAGGAACTGGATGTACAGCTTCTGCGCGGTCTGCAGAGCCTTCTCCCTGGCCCTGGTGGAGTTCTCCAGCACCTTTGCCAGATGGAAGTCCAGCGCAAGGTACCGTATCTCCTGTGTTTGCACCTCCTCGATGTCCTCGTTGGTACTGAACAGCGCGAGTTGTGTGACAGAGCGCTTCACCGCCTCCAGCTGGTTGATGGTCTCCGACAGCCTCTCCTGAAACTCCGGGCTGTCCTTGCGGAGGGTCGAGCTTTCGAGCCTCGATGCCAGGCCGACAGCCTCTTTGAATCGCTGCGATAGCGGTATCTGTGACATTTATTGGTTGTCTGTTGAGAAAAAAGACGGTGGCGACAAGGAAAAACCCGATTTCTGGAGGGCTCCTCCATCTCCGCCACACGCGACCACCTTCGTACGTTGATTGGACACTCTGGTGGACATCTGCTAGATCTCTGGGTACATGACCGTATGCCACGGCAGCTGGTCGTCTGTTATAAAAGACGGTTATTATTAAGATTGTTTTATGGATCAAACGGTGTCTGCGAACGCCGAGTCAGCCGGTTTCTCGAGCAGGGCAGCGTGGCCCACGATGACGATTCCACTGGCACTCGCCAGCCAGAACAGCGTCGACACGGGCGACGAGATGAAGAGAACGGGGATGGCGATGAACAGCACGAGGGTGTACAGCTGGGAAGACGACACCCTGACAAACTGCAGGTTGAGCTCGCCGCCCTGGAGCCTCTGGATGAAGTACACGCTCACAAAGACAAACGAGAGCACAAACAGCAGGGGCAGGTTCGTGATGAGACAGTAGGCGGAGATCAGGAGGAACACGGCGAGGTAGTTGGAGTAGAAGTAGTTGAGGTTGAACATGACCCTCGTCTGTATGTCAAACAGGTTTCTGGGCTTGGACAGCCTTCTGTAGTCGAAGAAGTCCTGTGGGGGTCTCAGCGATCTGATTCGCATCTGCAGCGAGGAGCTGGTGTCGGTCTATGCTGGTTAGTGGTCTTCGTCAACACACGTGTGTCTGGATCGGAGCACTCACCCTCAATCTTTCAAAATCGAAGCTCTGCGTAAAGGCCCCAAAGTGGGCAGGCACGAAAGAACTCATTTGCGTTGTCTGATGATCCTTCTCGGTATACACGGCGCAAAACAACACGTATCGCTAGCACAGACAGGCAACAAAGCCACGGCCTGTAAACAAGGGCGAGCTGACCCGGGGCGATATGGCAGACTGGCATCTGCAACAGCGACGCAGAGTGCACAGAGTGCACAGAGTACACAGAGTATACAGAGTATACAGAGTATACAGAAAGTGGCATTGGCATGGTACTATACAAAGCAGACGGCGGTCTATGTCTCGCCCGGTCTCCTGCTGTTACACGCGACGATCTTGAACTTGTCCACGGTGACGTTTTCGTTCTGGTCCAGCTTGATGTTGACGTCCTTGATGATGAACGTCCACACATCGTCGCAGAAACGGTACGTGTGCAGATGGCCCTTGAACGCCAGCTTGGCGTTGACCCTCTCCTTGAGGTTGTCAGACACCACCCGGTCAAAGTTGCCCAGCACCCGCATCGCCAGCTGCGGCTGGATGCGCTGGTCCGACACAAGCGTGTCCAATGCATCCTCCAGAGAAGCACCCACAGTGCTCTTCCTGTAGAGCTCGTAGTATCCTGGCCCGTTCATCGTTGGATTGGTGTAAAGGAAACAAGCAACACACAGACCAACGGACCAAGAAGGGTTGCCCCTCAAAGAGTTCGCCTCTCGATTTTGGCTTCGATTACAAATGGTCGTGCTCGGTGCAACAATGGGGCTTGACACTGTCTTTTGATGTATTAGGTTACATGGGCAAAATCTATTCGTCTGGACGGTAAAAGTGGTGGGTCTTGAGGAACTCAAGCGCGTCGGTGAGGAGCTCGAACACACCGTTTGTATCTGTGGCGTAGTTGGCGCGGATCTCGCTCTCCACCTTGAGAACACCGGCATCGTCAATGAGGGAAGCCAGCGCCTCCAGTAGGATCGGGTTGAACTCACAGTACCATCTGTGGTTCCACACGCTGAGCTTGACAACCAGATCGATGATCTTGTGGTCAAGACTCTGTTTGTACTTGGTGATTTCGTCCAGTGTCATGTTGGCCTCGTCCTTCTTGCGGTGACCGGACTCGATGCGCTTAATCCTGCGCTTCTCCTCCTGGTAGAAGGCGAGCAGCTTTTTGGAAGAGCGCACCGAGAAACGTCCGGCCAGAGCAAGGTTGAAAGCCTCGGCGGCTTCCTTCTGGTGGCACAGACGAGAAGACACCAGACCAAGCAGCTCCCACTCGAGGGTGCTCTTCTTGAAGTCCATCTGCTGCGCGCTGAAGTGTACAAGCTCTGCACGGTACATGGTGTACACCCTCAGGTCTTCGTACAGGAGCATAAACAGGTTGTCCAGCCATCTCTCGCACAGTCTCTTCTTTCTGTAGTCTTCTTTGACGCCGTCTTCCTTGGTAACAGCCGTCGAGTTGCCGTTTGTGCTTGCGTCAGTCGGTGCGTCCTCGGTGGCAGCACCCTCCGTCGCAAGCGTAGCAGAGGAGCCGCTCTTCTCCTTGCGGTACTCGTCTTCCATGACGAACACCTTGGCTCTGTACTTCAACAGCGCCTCCCAGCCTGTCTTGCGAACAATCTCGGTGAGCAAGCTATAGGCGATGGCAAAGGTCGACTTGAGGTTGCCTGCTGGAAGGTTCAACAGAGACTGGTCAACCTCTTTGTGTTCGTTCGCAACGTCCTGAGAGTTCAGAGTAGACACTTCCGGCAGAGTAACATCCACGGGCAACGGTAGGTGTAAACTGGTGGACTGTGGCACAGTTATCCTCCTCAGGTGGTACTTGTCCTTGTGAGTCACAATGGGACACGAGTTCAGGGTAAGCAGGGCCTGTTCGTAGTTTCCGAGAGCGATGTATACTTTCACCAGAAGCGCCCAGGGGAGAAACGCAGATGGGGATGAGTTGACCGCTTTGACGGCCACGGGAAGGGCCAGGTCGTATCTGCCTTTGTCATAGCAGAACTCCGCCTGTGTCATGAGAATGTTGCTGTCCAGGGGTCTCTCGCGTGATGACTCGTACAAAGCAGCGACGCCGTCAACCTCGTGCGAGCTCATGAAGTGGAGTTTGGCGATCAGGTACGAGATCGAGGGCTCCTTGTGGGAAAGCCTCGTTAGAATCTCGAGGCCCTCCTGGTACCTGCCGGTGATGTTCACGGCGATCATGAATGCGTCCACCAGGTAGTTCTGTGCCAGCGTGGGCAGTTGGATTGTGGGCGCACATCCGAGCTTGGGTCCGTCAAAAAAGAGCGATTCGCACCCCTCCAAGAACGCCGAGATGGTCTCGTCGTTGGGGAACGGGTTTATCTTGCGGATCTCGACGATCGACGTGAAGTCTGCCTCGTCGTCATCCGCACTGACCAGCGTTCTGACTGTGGAGCTCACCGCAGTCTCGAGCCAGTATCTCTCTTTCTCTATCACTGGGTTGCCCTCGGCGTCCACCATCGACGATGTCACGCCACCGGGGAAGTGCACGTTGACGAGCGTGTCAAGCTTGGAGAACGCGTTGTATGCGCAGTACGTGGCCTCCTGCACCTTCCAGGGCTTGTGCTTTCCAAACCACACCTGCGGGGTCTCGCCGATGATGTCTGCGAGCGAGTGTAGCAGCGCAGCCACGCACGCAGAGTTGGAAACGTCGCTGCCTGTGTAGTACAGGTACGTGCCGATGTCGGTTTTGGCGCTGGCGTTGTTCTTCTTGAGGTGAACCATATCGGGCGGCCCGAGGTCCTGGATCTCGGCCAGGCAGCGGCTGCGCTCCACGAGGGAGTCGCCGATACTCGACTCCAGCACTCTGGTGGCGTTAGTATGCGCAGGCGGAGTGGCTAACAAGGGTACTCACTCTGGAATGGATCCCTGTGTCACAAAAGACATCTTTCTCCGGTCAAAAGTGTGGCTGTGTGCACCGCAGAACGCTCAATGGGACAGAATCGTGCTCAGCAAACAGACACCTAATGGATTGCAAGCTGTGTGTTGGCGCCCGGGAGCTTAACAGCCACGTCAGGGATGATCTGAGGCTTGCAGTGGGCCCGCAGTTGCCCGTGTCGGATTTGGCAGTTGTCTCTGGGCAGGTCTGGGCGGAGCTGTTCCGGGCAGGGCCGTCTACGTTACGTTGCAGTGTGATCGGTGTTAGTGTACAGAGTGGTTCACTTCTCGGAAGTGTGCAGAGTGGTTCACTTCTTGGAAGTGTCGTCCTGGCGGCTGTTAGTAGTGCACGGGGTCGAAGGGGAAGTGAACTTACGTCGCTCTCCTCGTCGCTCAAGCTCCAGTCCTTGGCTGTGAGACAGAACTTCTCCGGGGGGAGCCGTATGCCCCAGGAGGGCATCACGGGCGGCAGCGGCTTCCTGTTCTTCTCGGCAGCGAGCTCCAGGAGCAGCTCCTTGGGGGGCACGGGCTTGAACTGGTAGTTTGTGCGGGACGCGATCGCCAGCCTGATGTCCTCGTTGGTCAGCGGCGAGTTGGTTCCCGCGTTGCCGGCGTTCGACACGTGCGAGCCGGAGCTGTGTGCGTGGTCGTTGAAGAGCGTGGCATCCTGCAGCACGCCGGTGGTGTATCCTGGCATCCGTTAGTACTCCATCAAACCCGGGTCTTGCGCGCGTTCGACGCCAGCGGCCGAACGCGGCCGAGTCCACTCACTGAATGCGAAATCCATCAGCTGCACGGGAACGTGGTCCTGGTAGCTCGAGATGCCCTGGGTGGCCAATATCAGGTGCAGCAGCCTCACGTCGCGCGGAACAGCCTTCTGCTCGGCAGATGCATCTCCGTTCAG
The DNA here is from genome assembly GCA_024271875.1 of Kuraishia molischiana. Lineage (NCBI taxonomy): Eukaryota > Fungi > Ascomycota > Pichiomycetes > Pichiales > Pichiaceae > Kuraishia > Kuraishia molischiana. The sequence goes on from JANBXH010000015.1 coordinate 166,912, forward strand.
GCCCGAGGGATCGCTCATCTCGGTATCTGCAGACGTATCGCGTGCTGAGCACAGTCGCCACCGAGAAGAACAAGCGCCTGGGCTTGTTGGCGGGCTCCGCTGGGAGGGCACGAGGGTCGTGCACCGAAGCCCAAATCCTGGCCCCTCCCCTGCTGTGCGGCAGAGAACCACAGCACTCGACGAGACTCTAAGCGCTTGCAAGCGGTTTCAGCGGATCCGGCGGTTCAGCGTTGCAGAGGATGTCGCATCGAGACATCACGTTCGGGTACCTGGCGGAGGAGTTTCTGTGGAGACTGGAGCACGCACAGCCGCAGCAGCCGGTGCCCTTTGAGCGGGTCACCGACACCAGGCGGCGGATCGTTTCCGAGTTCCTTTCCCACTGGAGACGGAGCGTTGGCGACGATATATACCCGGCTGCGAGGCTGTGTCTCCCGGAGAAGGACCGGGACCGCGTGTTTTTCATCAAGGACAAGACGCTGGCGAAGTACGTGCTGCAGCTGACCCACATCCCGCAGGACTCGGAGGACGCAAGGACAATCGGCGCGTGGAAGAGCAACTACAGGGACCAGGTACACGTTTCGCGGACTCTGGCGGATATCCTGGGCGGCATCATTACCACGCGGAGGCTGCACCACCCGACAGGCGGGCTGCTGACGGTGGAAGAGGTGAACAGCAGGCTGGACCAGCTGAACAACGGCTCTGTCGAGGTGCACATGAGGGTTCTCGAGGAGTTCCTGGACAAGATGAATGCCAAGGAGCTGCGGTACATCTTCAAAGTCATTCTGAAGCAGCGGGTGCTGGGCCGGATGGAGAACCAGTTCTTCGAGCAGTGGCGGCCGAACGGTGTCAAGCTGTTCAACGTGACAGGAGACCTCAAGGAGATCTTCAGGACCAGCGGCGCCGATTCCGAGGCGGAGCCGCCCTCCATCCAGCTGATGAAGCCGTTCGCACCGCAGCTGAGTCCGTTTCCGGCGGAGAACTACGAGAGGCTGGCCAAGCGGTTCGACGCGGAGTTCTGGATAGAGGAGAAACTGGACGGTGAACGGATACAGATCCACATGGACTTTGAGACCGGCACCTTCAGGTACTACAGCAGAAGAGGCAAGGAGTACTCGGCCATGTATGGCGAGAACAGCCAGGTTCCCGGGTCTCTGTCGTCGCGCATCGTCAAAGAGCAGGTGTTTGCCACCGGTGTCCGGAACTGTATCGTCGACGGGGAGATGGTGGCGTGGGACGAGGAGAAGCAGGCGATTCTGCCGTTCGGAACTCTGAAGGGGGCTGCTCTGCTGCAGATCTCCGAGGGAGCCAGGGGCAACGAGACGAGCGCTGTGCACCCGCTGTTCATAGCCTTCGACCTGGTGTATCTCAACGGCCAGACCTACGAGAGCTACAACATGCGCTCGCGCCGTGCGCATCTCGAGGCGATTGTGCGGAAGCCGATCCCGTCCCACTTTGAGGTGCTGCAGCACCACACCGGGAACTCGGGCAGCGATATCGAAAGCGCAATCAAGAAGGCGGTTGAGAAGGACGCAGAGGGCATCATTCTGAAGGACCCGATGTGCCCCTATCACGTCGGCATGCGCGACATCTCGTGGATCAAGGTCAAGCCGCACTACTTCGAGGAGCTCGCAGACAGTCTGGATCTGGTCATTGTGGGGCGCAACCAGTCTGTGAAGAGCACGTTTGTGTGTGCGTTGCTGGCGAAGGAGGTTCGGGACGGCGAACAGCCGCAGTGGCTGTCGCTTTGCAACGTGGCCAACGGCTTTTCGCGAAAGGACTACGAGGATATCGCCGCAGAGACAGGCAAGCACTGGCACAGCACCGCCAAGACGCCGGTGCCCACCGAGCTGATAAACTTTGGCGAGGTTCAGCCCGAGGAGTGGATCGACCCGAGGCACTCTGTTGTGCTGGAGATCCGCGCGCGGTCGGTCAACACCGACGTGAACGGCCACAAGTACGGGGCCAAAACGACGCTCATCAACTCGTTCTGCAAGGGAATGCGAACCGACAAGGACTGGCGAGCAGCCACCACGCTGGAGCAGTACCACCACATGCGCATCCCTGTGGCACAGGACTCCGTCAGGAAGCCGCCGAGCAAACGCGAGAGACCGCTCACTGCAAAGCAGATCCACATGCGCAAGCTGAAGGAGGGCATACAGGTGGACGTGGAGGACGATCTGTTTGCCGGGCTCCTGTTCCACATCCTCTCGGACTACAAAGTCGGGAAACGGCGTATCACCCAGGACGCACTGTACAGGCTGGTGAAGCAGCACGGCGCGGATGTGACGTACACAAACCCGCAGGTGGTGGCACCGCACCTCAGATACATGATTGTGAGCCAGTCGCGAACCAGGGACACGGTTCTCGGAGCGCTGAAGAAGGGCTATGTTGTGTTCCACCCGCAGTGGATCGTCGACTGTGTTGAAGCCGGCGCCCTCGTCCCCGTTGAAAGCGTCCACTGTTTCGGTGGTCCGGACGCAGTACTGGCGAATGCGGTTCAGCCCGATATCTACGGCGACAGCTACTACAGACCTGTGAGCGCGCAGGACTTGGACGGCTTCCCTTTCGCAGGCATGCCGAGTGGCAGCGACACGTTCGATCCAGAAGTCCTGTCTGCTACGCTCTTTGCGGGCTACCAGGTTGGCATTCTGTGCAGTCCTGCAAACCTGGAGGCAGCGGCCGAGCTCGAGGAGCTCGTCGTCCTGCACGGCGGTACCCCGCTTGAGGACCCGACGGGCGCCACGCTGGTGGTTGTGGTTGGCGACGATGCCGCCGAACTCGCCCGGGGAGCCAAGTCGGCGATCCTGAGCCGCAATGCGCCGCTGTTTCCGCGCTTTGTCACGCAGAATTACGTTCTGTCCTGCGTGCGAGAAAAGACTGTTCTGCCGCCCGAACAATTTCTGTTCAGGCTCTGACCAGAACACACTCTGGCTGGACAGCTATAAAACGCTCGCTCTGCGCTCGCTCTGCGCTCATTTATGTACTCACTCGCCAACTATTAATATGGACATCCCCGAACCTGAAGCCGCAAAGCTCCGCGAAAGCGCCCATCCCCGCGCGAGGAACCCCTTTTTGCGGGCGCTTGACTCGTTCAAAGCGCCCACCGACGAGCCGCCGTCGCTCAACCACGAGCTCAGCAACTTCCAGATGCAGATGATCGCCATCGGCGGGTCCATCGGCACCGGGCTGTTTCTCGGCTCCGGCGAGGCGCTCAAGTGCGGCGGGCCCGCCGCACTCATCATCTGCTGGACGCTGATCGGCACCATGATCTACGCCACGGTGCACGCGCTGTGCGAGCTGGCGGTGACGTTCCCCGTGCCCGGCGGGTTCAGCTACTACAGCTCGGTGTTCATCGACGACTCGTGGGGGTACGCCATGGCGCTCAACTACGCGCTGCAGTGGCTGATCCTGCTGCCGCTGGAGCTGTCGGCGGCCACCATGACGTTCAAGTACTGGAACGGGTTCCCCGTGCCGGACTGGGCGCTCATCACGGTGTTTTTTGCGGTGATCGTGGCCATCAACCTGATGAGCGTCAAGGTGTACGGCTACGCCGAGGTGGTGTTCTCGGTCACCAAGGTGGTGGCGGTGCTGGGCTTCATCGTGGTGGGCTTCGTGCTTGTGTTTGGCGGCTTCCCGCTGCGCGAGGCGGTCCTCGGCGCCAACTGGCGCCACCCGGGCGCGTTTGCGAACGGCTTCAAGGGCGTGGTGGCCGTGTTTGTCACTGCGGCGTTCTCCTTTGCAGGAACCGAGATGTGCGGCTTGGCGGCGGCCGAGTCGCAGGACCCGCGCAGGCACGTGCCCAAGGCCACCAAGCAGGTGTTCTGGCGGATCTGCGGGTTCTACTTTGTGTGTCTGACGCTGGTCGGGCTGCTGGTGCCGTACGACCACCCGCGGCTCTCCAGGCGGCTGGAGCCCGACGCCAACAGCAGCCCCTTCACGATCGCGCTCGAGGCGGCCGGGATCCCCGGGCTGCCCAGCGTCATGAACGTGGTGATCCTGGTGTCGATCCTGTCGGTCGGAAACAGCGCCATCTACGCCTCGTCGCGCACGCTGCTGTCGCTGGAGGGCCTGGGCCACGTCCCGCGCCGCCGCTGGCTCAACCTCGGCTACATCGACCGTAACGGCCGGCCGCTGGTGGCCATCGGCGTGACGCTCGTGTTCGGGCTGATGGCCTACGGCACGCTGATCTCCGACACCGGCGCCCACACGATGTTCACGTGGCTGATGGCGCTGTCCGGGCTGTCGTCGCTGTTCACGTGGGGGTCGATCTGCCTGGCGCACATCCGCTTCCGCCAGGGCCTGCGGGCCCAGCGGCGCACCACCGCCGAGCTGGCGTACATCTCGCCCGTGGGCGTGGCCGGCTCCTACTACGGGCTGCTCCTCAACGCCGCGGTCGTCGGCGCCCAGGTGTGGGTCTCGGTGTCGCCGGTCGTGGGCCGCGCCACTGCGCCGCAGGTGCTCAAGACCATCCTCGGGCTGCCGGTGGTGATCGTGTTCTACGGCGCCCACAAGCTCTGCCGGGTGGCGCGCGACCCCAGCACACCCTTCTACGTGAAGGCCGCCGAGATGGACCTCGACTCCGGCCGCAGAGAGCCCGACATCGAGGCCGCCGGGAAGCTGTACGAGGCTGAGCGGGCGCAGCTCCGGGCCGGGCCGTGGTACCGGCGCCTCTACGGCTTCTGGTGCTAGTCTAACCGGCGCCTCTATGGCTTCTGGTGTTAGTCTAACCGTTCCTTAACTCTATTATCCCAAAAAAACACTATATGCTTGAGGTGCTCAGCGCCGGCGACGTGGGGCTCAGCGGGTGCGGCTCGTCGGCCTGGCCGTCGTAGTACTTCTTCAGCCAGCTGACGTACTTGTCGACGTTGCGGTGGTCCTCGGGCTCCTCCCGGGTGTCGCTGTAGCAGAGCGCCGAGATCAGCCGCTTAGCGCTGCACAGGTAGTTGTCGCCCCGCGACAGAAACCGGCCGTCCTCGAACTGGACGATGTCGCGCGGCTGCAGCGTCACCGTGAGGACCACGTTGTACAAGTCGTCGGCCCGCCGGCGCTGCAGCTGGTTCTTGGCGATGTTTTCGGTGAGCCGCCCCTGCAGCACGGCGCTCCAGCCCACGGGCGGCAGCTCGAAGCTGTCGTCGCCCGAGAGCCGCACAACGCATATGAACGGGTAGGCCACCGACCTGGACGAGGGGCTGGAGGCCACCGGCGTGGTGTTGCGGTCCAGCGGCTCCGGCCGGTGCGAGGCGATGTGCACGATCTCCAGATCGGGGCACACCTGCAGGTCCAGGCCGGCAACGGCGCTCACCGCCGCGAGGGTGGCCCGGTGGGTGAGTGCGCTGTAGCAGAAGGGCGCCACGTCGGCGCACTCGGCGAGCGTCGGCGCGTGGAACCGAGTTGCGGGCCGCTCCTCGCGGCGCGGCTCGCGGGGCCTCGTGGACTTGGCGTTGTAGACCCTCCCGTGCGACAGGTAGCGCAGTGCGGACGTCCTGCGGCGGCTGCGCTTCGTCGCGAGTGCCTGCTGGCACTGCAGCAGCTCGCGGCGCATGGCCTCGCAGCACTGCTTGGTGAAGAGCGGCAGCGCGCCGTCTCCCGCTATCTCCAGCTGGTCTGCGGCCGCGACCCCGAGCGCCGCCAGCCCCACGTCTTTGGAGAGATGGCCCTGTCTGTACCGCAGATGCAGTACCGGGTCGAACCGCAGGCTCGTGGCCGCGCTGGCCTGGAGATCGCCGGCGCTGGACGGCGCGCGCGGCGAGAGCACAGGGGAGGTGGCGCCGATGGTGGAGGGCGAGGCCGGCGACTCGGGCACGGCGCCGAGCCACGCTGCCAGCCGGTTGGCGTGTGTGTCTGGGGCCTGTCGGTGCATCTGGCTGTCGCGGTGCTTCGTTCTGGGGCCAGGGGGAGGAAAAGGAGCGTGCGGTCGGTCTTTGACGTGTGCACAATCAGGCGGAAGAATGGCCTCACCGGGATTTCAAAAAAAACTCCACTTCCTAATCAGGACAAGATATCCCGGACCCCAAATACTTTTTTTTTTGGTGAAATTTGCTCTGCTGGTCCCGTTGGTACTGCTATGGTACGTCTATCGCGTTTCCAGGGCGGCGATATCGCCGTACGGCTCGACCTTCACCCCTTATCTGGCTCTGGTCCTCTCGTCGGCTCCTCCTCTAATCAGTCGTACTCTAATCAGTCGTACTCTAAGCAGTCGTACTCTAATCAGTCGTACTCTAATCAGTTAAGACCCTCCTCCATGCTTAGTCTAATCTGTTCAGTTTAATCTGTTCAGTCTAATCTGCTCAGTCTGGATCTCAATTGGCCAGCATAGAATACCCGCTAGCGGCAGTCTGACCGTCTCTGAATAACTTGCAAACCCAGCTCAACGCCCCGGAACGCTGGGAAAAGTTGTTAGGATTGCAAAAGTTGCAAAGCCGCTCGGTGTTGATCTGCCACGTCTTCCGGTTTACCTCGGAACCCTCTTCTTTTCTTCCCTCTGTCCTTCCTTATTCCCCCTCTTCCCCTTCTTCACCAGCGAAAATGGCACCAACCGCACCAATCGCACCGAAGCGGCTCGTGCTGGATGGATTGGTGTGCACCGTGTATCCGTTCCACGACGCCAGCGCCATCCCGGCCAGGCTGAGAGACGAGCTGCACGAGACGTTCAACGCAGAGCTGGCCCGCGGCGATACGTACCCCCAGGAAGGCCCTCTCTCGCTGGATGAGTTTGCAGACTACTGGATGCACCACTTTGTGGCTGTGATGCTGGAGGGCGAGCCTGTCGAGGGCGACCAGCTGGCGGACGCGCCCTTCATGGGCTCCTTCTACATAAAGCCCAACTACCCGGGCCGCTCGTCCCACAACTGCAACGCCGGGTTCCTGGTGAACCCTCGCTACAGAGGCAGGCGCGTCGGCCGCAACCTGGGCGAGACCTACGTCGAGTGGGCGCCGCAGCTCGGATACACCTACTCCGTCTTCAACCTCGTCTACGCCACGAACGTCGCCAGCTGCAGGATATGGGACGCGCTGGGCTTCGACCGCATCGGCCGCGTGCCCAAGGCCGGCCGCCTCAAGGGCCACGACGAGCCGGTCGACGCCGTTCTGTTCGGCAAGCACCTCGTCTAGATTACGTAAGCCTCGGTTGTGGCACGGTAGATAGATGGCAGACGAGTCTCAACGGAAAAATTTGCCAATTCCAAAGTTTACGCAGGGATGTGCTCCTTTTTACCCCAAACAACGATAACAAACCTCCAAGACGGTGGCGATTAAACACGCGTTTTCCGTGGTTGTTGATAGGATTGCTTGATTGATCCGTGTTCGCGACGCGTGTTTTGTTACTGGATTACCGCCATGCCGAACTTTGACGACGTTACCACCACGCCTAACTACAGGCCGCAGCTGGACTATCCCGTCTCGGTCATACAGAACCTGACGGTGCTGCTCAAGGACGGAGAGACCACCGCCACGATATACCCGATCACGTCGCCGGATGAATTGCCGCAGGGGCTGCTGTCGTTTCTATGCGAGGAGTTCAACATGGAGATCGAGAAGGGCGAGACGTTCCCCTTCTTCGACACGCTCATGCTGGACGCGTTCCAGAACTACTGGTTTGGCTCGTTCGCAGCGGTGATGGTGCTGGGCGATGCCCCGCACCTCGACAGGCCCAGGCAGTGGGAGAAGGAGTGTCTGGGCACCTTTTTCATCAAGCCCAACTACCCGGGGCGTTGTTCGCACATCTGCAACGCCGGGTTCCTGGTGAACGCAGGTATCAGGGGCAAGGGCATTGGAACCACGCTTGCGGAGTGTTATCTCGAGTGGGCGCCTCGTCTCGGTTACACATACTCTGTCTTCAACCTCGTCTTCGAGACAAACTACGCGTCCCGCAAGATATGGGAGAACCTAAACTTCAAGAGAATAGGCAGAATCAAGGCCGCGGGCATTCTGAAGGGCCACGATGATGCCGTGGATGCTCTCATGTACGGAAGGGAGCTCGTGCCGGACAACGATACGGATGTGGGTACCTACAGGTTCGACAAGATCAAGTACTACCTCGAAACCGGCAAGTACCCGCCCATGTCTGACAGACAGGAGAAGTCCAGACTGCGGTCGTCTGCTTCCCACTACAGGCTCGAGGACGGCAAGTTGCTGCTCAAGGGCAAGGAGGTCATCTCCGATCCCCGCAGACAACTGGAGATCTGCACGGAAGTGCACATGACCGGTCACTTTGGCATCAACAAGACCACCTCGATCGTGTCTGAGAAGTACCACTGGACCAGGATCAAGGACACTGCCTCCATAGCAATCAGAAACTGTACCGAGTGCCGTGATCCCTCAAAGGTGAACGTGTCGGTCAAGGCGCGCTCACTGCCCAACATCAAGAAGGCACATCTCCTACACGAGCAGATGATGCGTCCCGTGCGCAAGATGCAGCGCACCGATTCGCGGCCGCAGGATGTCCAGACAATGGTGGCCGTTGCCACTGCTGCGCAGCTGCATGGACTGCCCTCGAACCAGATGAACCGCCACAGCTCCCACGACAACGTTGACACGATTCTGTCTGGCGACCTCGGGCTCGACGACCCCAACATCATGGCTGCCGTGGAGATGGTTGAACGTCACTCGAACAACCAGAACCAGCAGTACGGTGGACACAACGAACAGCAGTATACGAACTATCAGCAGTACTCGACCCAGCAGCACACCGAGTCGAGAGACGGACGCCGCAACGACGACCAGATTCCCGTTGATCCACAGGTCACTAGTGCTTTTGAAGACCATGGTGGTTCTGAGATGGAGATTGCGAGGGCTCTCATCCAGGCAAACGAGAACAACGACGGCGACAACAACGATGACTCGAACATCTTTCAGTAAATGTACAATAACGCTCTACACAAAACATAACACATAACACATATTCATTAAGACTGTCTATAGACGACGATTACTGTGGTTCTAACAATATATGGGCTTTCAAACAATATAAAAATTCTAAACGAAAAAGCGAATCGTTTCTCCCCTCGCCGGAGAAGGTGCTTGGCCGTATGTACATCCCTTTCGCATTCCCCAATACGAAAGAAGATCAGCCAAGAATGTGGATTATAGTGGAGAGGGGAGAGCCGATCCGTATTCAGCTTTTTTTGTGATTTTTTTGTGTGGTTTTTGTGTTTTTGGTGGCTTCAAAAGTCAACACCGATAACCATGGCGAGAAGAGCCATTCTGACAAAGAGACCGTATCTCATCTGTCTGAAGTAGGCAGCACGCTGGTCAAAGTCAACCTCCTCGCGGATCTCGTTGACTCTTGGAAGTGGGTGCATCACACACATGTGCTGTTTGGCATAGGACAGAATCTTGTTGTCGACGATGTAAGAGTCCTTAAGTCTCTCGTAATCGGCTGGGTCAGAGAATCTCTCCTGCTGAACTCTGGTACAGTACAAGACATCAGACTTGGCGATGATCTCCTTGGTCAACTCAGTGCTCTCAAGCACAAGCATGCCAGCGTCGATCAACTCCTGGCGGTGGTGCTCTGGAAGACGCAGCTCAGGAGGAGACACAAGCTGGATGCGAACCTGATAGTGTCTCAAAAGACGGCACAGAGAGTGCACTGGACGGCCATACTTGAGATCACCCATGAAGGTAACAGTGATACCGTTGACAGTGCCGAGCTCTTCACGGATGGTGAACAGATCGAGGAAAGCCTGGGTAGGGTGCTCACGGGCACCGTTACCACCGTTGATGATTGGAATTGGAGAGTACTTGGCAGCAGTGTCAGCAGACTCCTCAGATGGATGGCGGATCACAATGGCGTCAGAGTAACAGGCCATGGTGCGGATAGTGTCCTGGAGGGTCTCACCCTTCTTGACAGAAGAACCCTGCTCGGTGATAGCAACAACACGACCACCGAGTCTCTGCATGGCAGCGTTGAAAGAGGAAGAGGTACGAGTGGATGGCTCAAAGAAGGCAGTGGTCAAAACACGGCCCTTCAAGATATCAAGGACACCCTCTCTCTCAACGGCAAGACGCATCTCCTGGGCAACAGCAAACAGAGTGTGCAAGTGCGAACGAGTGTACTGGTTGACAGACAAGACAGAGCGGCGCAAGAATGGGTTGTTGTTACCTCTGATGTAAGAGGTGATTGCATTTGGTGGAGACAACTCACGAGGAGGCTTGGAAACCAACTCGGCACCGGTCTCAACAGCACCTTCCTCCACAGAAGCACCGTCACGGATCATGTTCTCAAGGAAAGAACCACGACGAGCAATGGACTCGGAGAACCTGGACAGACGCCTGGTAGCTGGAGAGCTTGGCATGTCGGTGGTCTGGTTGAGAGGAGTAGCGATGAGGTTGGATGGGTGCTGGAATCTAATGATGTCCTGCTTACCAAGAGCCTCAGAGACAACAACCTCGCCTTCAAGACAAACAGTTTCGCCGTTCAGGTGAACACGCTCAACAGCAGCCTTCAGGTTCTTGAATGGAGAGAAACCAGTGGAAGTGGACTTGAGAGAGGCGACAAAACGGTCAAGGTCAACCTCCACGGCAGAGTCCTGATCAACAATGTTGAAGATCTTGATAGGGTTATCGTGGAACTTGACGATTATGTCCTCAACGGTAAGCTTACCATCAGCAACAGCAGAGAACAAAAGTGGCAAACTGTCGGCAATACCAACACCAGCAGAACTGTCCTCACCAAGTGCCTTGGCCAACAATGTTGGAATGCAGCCAACGGAGAAACAGTCAACCTCATCAAGCGACTCCCACAAAGCCTTCTGGTCATCCTTGGTTGGCAAGAAGTCAAACTGTGGGTACTGCTCCTGAGAAACAAACAAAGAGTAAACAGAAACATCACAAGTCACCTGCAACTTCTTGTCCTTGGCCATGGAGATGAGAGCGAGGTCATCGCGGCTCACAACCTCAGTAACGTGGATTCTTCTGTTGTGGAGAGAAGCCAAGAGCAACATGGAAGCCAAATCGGTTCTCTTGGCATCAGTCACAATGGGCTTGGACTCGGGCCAAGTGGCAAAGTGAGCGGACAAAGCAGAAACCTTGTTGGAAGAGAACTGGTTGAATGGCAGGTAGAGAGCACTGGTCAACGAGGCCAAAGCTGGAACCTGGTTAGCGTTGGACTCGGAGGCAGCGACAGAGAAAGAGTAGTCAGTGAAAGCAGAGCCCAAGGTGACCTCACTTGCAGCAGTCAGAGAGATGGAATCGGTGATACCAGTGCCAACAGCAGTAGATGGAAGGAGACCGGTGTAGGTGAAACCAGACTGAAGAGCAGTGCGGGTAACAGCCTCAACATCCTTGGCAGTGAACTCGGGAACAAAAGTCGAGATGTTCACAAGACCAGGGAGCTGAGAAACGTTGTGGAAGGTCTGAGCATCGTTGCTAGAGACGACAAGATCGATATCTCTGGCAATAGCCTCAATCAAGAGTTTAGCACACTTGACGTTGGTGACCAGAGGAACAGCATAGTCAACAGCCATACGACGGGTACGGTAACCCTTAGAGACGTAAGAGGCTGGACGACGGAATCTGTTCGAAGATGGCAAGTTGATGTAGAGATCGATCAGGTTGTTAGCCAAGTGCTGAGTCAAAGAGTACTCAGACTTCTCCTCCTGGTCATCGTTCAAAACTTCAAGGTACTGGACTGGAACACCGTGCTCCTGGATAAAGTCAGCAGTACCAGCAGTAGCGTAGAGGTGGAAACCAAGCTCATGAAGCTTCTTGATAGAAGGCATCAGCTCCTGCTTCTCCTTGAAAGAGCCGATAGACAACAGGATGTTCTTCTTAGGCAACTGGAAACCGGTAGAGATGAGAGATTTCAAGTAAGCCTCGTACTTGTTGTGGCCAAAAGTGGCCACTTCACCGGTTGAAGCCATCTCGACTCCGAGAACAGGATCGGCACCAGAAAGACGAGAGAACGAGAACTGAGGAACCTTGACAGCACAGTAATCAGCCGGGAGCTTTTTACCTGGGTATGGAGTGAGTGGCAGGTCCAACATTGCCATGGTGGCCATCTCAATGAGGTTAACACCAACAACCTTGGAGACAAACGGACAAGATCTCGAAGCACGAACGTTACACTCGATAACCTTGATCTCGTTGTTCTTGGCGATGAACTGAATGTTGTATGGACCAGTAACATCAAGAGCCTTACCAATCTTAGCAGTGGCCTCAACAATTCTGCTGACGGTCTCTGGGGCAAGATCCTGTGGTGGGACGATCAGAGTAGCATCACCAGAGTGAACACCAGCATTCTCAACGTGCTCAGAGACAACGTGCATGATAAGCTTACCATCCTTGGCAACTGCATCCATCTCAATCTCCTTGGCGTTCTCGATGTACTTGGTGATAACAACAGGGTAATCTGGAGAAACCTCAACGGCCTGAGACAAGTAAGAAGCCAAATCGTCACGAGAGTAAACAGTGTTCATGGCAGCACCAGACAAGACGTAAGAAGGACGAACAAGAACAGGGTAAGAAACCTTGTCGGCAAACGCCTCAGCCTCTTCGAAAGAGGTGAGTTCCTTCCAGGCAGGCTGGTCAACACCAATCTTGTCCAACATACGGGAGAACTTGTAACGGTTCTCGGCAGAGTCGATCATCTCAGGAGAAGTACCCAAGATTTTGACGTTCTGGCGGTGGAGTGGCAAAGCAATGTTGTTAGAGGTCTGACCACCCATGGAAACGATAACACCGGCAGACTTCTCAATCTCGTAAACATCGAGCACACGCTCGAGGTTGATAGTCTCAAAGTAAAGTCTGTCAGCCTCGTCGTAATCGGTGGAAACAGTTTCTGGGTTGTAGTTGATCATGACAGCCTTGAAACCGTTCTTGCGGAGGGTACGAACTGCAGTAACAGCACACCAGTCAAACTCCACAGAGGAACCGATACGGTATACACCAGAACCCAAAACCATGACACCGTGATCATCAAAGGTAACATCACTCGAGTCAGCACTGTATGTCATGTAAAGGTAGTTGGTGTAAGCTGGGAACTCAGCAGCAACGGTATCGATCTGCTTGACGAATGGAATGATACCAGCCTCCTTTCTCAGACGACGGATGGCAACCTCGTTGGAGTTCACAAACTTGGCAATCTGTCTGTCCTCAAAACCAAGCTGCTTGGCCTGTCTCATGATAGAAACTGGCAAGTTCTCCTTGGTACCATAGCTGGAAATCTTCTCACCAAACTTGATAAGAGACTCAAGCTTGTTCAAGAACCATCTGTCGATGTTGGTAAGCTTGTGGATCTTCTCAACAGAGTAACCGGAAGACATGGCATTGGCAATGGCGAACAAACGCTGGTCGGATGGAGTCTGAAGCTCAGCATCGATGTCAATGCTCATGAGAGCCTCAGTTTCGTTGAAACCCAAGTTCTGGTAGTCTGTAGATCTGATAGCCTTCTGAATAGCCTCCTCAAATGTACGGCCGATACTCATAACTTCACCAACAGACTTCATGGAAGAAGACAGCAAACTAGAGACACGGGTGAACTTCTTCAGATCCCATCTTGGAATCTTGACAACGACGTAATCCAAAGATGGCTCGAAACAGGCGCAGGTAACCTTTGTGACAGAATTCTTGATCTCGTTGAGAGGGATATTCAAACCGAGCTTGGCGGCGGTGTAGGCCAGTGGGTAACCGGTGGCCTTCGATGCAAGGGCGGAGGAACGCGACAATCTGGCGTTGACCTCAATAATGCAGTACTCCTTGGAGTATGGGTTCAGAGCATACTGAATGTTACACTCACCAACAACACCGAGGTGACGAATAACGTTGACGGCAGTAGTTCTGAGCATGTTGTAGTCCTCGTCGGAAAGAGTCTGAGAAGGAGCAACGACAATGGAGTCACCAGTGTGGATTCCGAGAGGGTCAAAGTTCTCCATGTTACAGACAGTAATACAGTTGTCGAAAGCATCACGGACAACCTCATACTCGATCTCCTTCCAACCCTTCATGGAACGCTCGACAAGAACCTGTGGCGAAGCAGCGAAAGCCTTGTTACAGAGCTCGATAAGCTCCTCCTCGTTATCAGCGAAACCGGAACCAAGACCACCAAGAGCGTAAGCAGCACGGATGATGACTGGGAAACCGATACCCTTGACAGCCTCAAGAGCCTCCTCGACAGAAGAAGCGGTCTGGGACTTGGCGCACTTTTCGTTGATCTCGTCCATGGATCTGGCAAAGAGCTCACGATCCTCGGTGGTGATGATTGTGTCAATTTGAGTACCGAGAACCTTAACACCGAGGGACTCAAACTCATCCTTGAGCTTGATACCAACGTTAAGAGCAGTCTGACCACCAAACGTGACGTAGATGGCGTCTGGTCTCTCGTGCTTGATAACCTTTCTGACAAACTCTGGAGTGACTGGCAAGAAGTAAACCTTGTCGGCAAGACCCTGAGAGGTCTGGATAGTAGCGATGTTAGGGTTGATCAAGATGGTGTAGATACCTTCCTCCTTCAAGGCCTTGATAGCCTGGGAACCGGAGTAGTCAAACTCACCGGCCTGACCGATGGAGAGACCACCGGAACCAAGGACAAGAACCTTCTTGACGTCAACCTTGGGGAACTTAGCTCTGTTCTCCTCGATGTTGCCGCCTGGGAAGGCAACTGGCTTGTACTCCTTCGTCTTCTTGAAGTCAATAACGGCATCGATGAAGGTGTCGAACAAGAACTCGGTGTCTCTTGGACCTGGTGTGGATTCAGGGTGGAACTGAACAGAGAAGAAGGGCTTTTCGGTGTGGTAGATACCCTCGTTGGAACCGTCGTTGGCGTTAACGAAAAGCTCCTTCCAGCCAGAGGTGAGAGAGGCAACATCAACGGCAAAACCGTGGTTCTGAGATGTGATGTAACATCTACCGGAGATGGTGGAGGTACATGGAATGTTGTGACCTCTGTTACCAAACTTGAGCTTGAGTGTAGAGGCGCCAGAGGCACGGGCGAGAAGCTGGTGACCGAGACAGATACCAAAGATAGGGGTCTTGGCCTCCTTGAGAGCAACCTCCAGCCTGTTGACAACGTTGGACAAGATAGCTGGATCACCTGGGCCGTTGGAGATGAAGAGACCATCGTACTCCTCCTTCAAGAAGTCGTAGTCCCATGGAACAACCTTGAGCTCAACACCGCGGTTGACGAAGCATCTGATCTGGTTGTACTTCATACCAACGTCAAGGGCAACGATCTTGATGGTCTTACCATCTGGACCAACCTTGGCGTTCTCGGCAAGAGGCTTGTAAAGCTTGGGCTCCTTGGTGGAGACACCGGCAACGATGTTCTTGGCGTTGGGGTCGTTCCACTCGGGGATGTCGAAGCACTCGGTCCAGGTCTCCTGAGAGAGGGCTTTTTCGGTGGAGGATCCCTCCTTCTGCAGACAGAATCTACCCAGGGTGGAACCGTTCTCTCTGAGGTTCTTCGTCAGGGCTCTCGTGTCAACACCGTAGATGGCAGGGATGCCTTCCTCCTTCAGCCACTGTCCCAGAGAGGACTTGGCCAGGAAGTGGGAGTACTCCTCGGTGTAGTGGGAGACAACAAGACCTGCAACGTGGATTCTGTTGGACTCAAAGTACTTTGGGAGGCCCTCGACAAGCTCGTCCATGAGCTTGCGGTCGGGCACACCGTAGTTACCCACCAGAGGGTAGGTGATGACGAGGATCTGACCCTCGTAGGAGGGATCAGTGATGGACTCGGGGTAGCCCACCATACCGGTCTGGAAAACCAGCTCACCGGCAGAAGCAACCTCGGCACCAAAGGAGTAGCCTTGCAAGACAGAGCCGTCCTGGGTCTGGAGAGAGATGATTCTGTCGCCAGTGGACTCCATGGGCGGAGTGATTGGGTTGGAAAACTTGACAGCAGACATTTTTTGGGGTAGAAGCTGGGCGGTTAGAGCTATGCTGGCGGGTGGTCTACGCTTGTAAGAGGGGTCTTTAGAGAGTTTACGTGTTGTGTCTTCTCTATGACTCTTCTCAAGCGCTGGGGGCGGACTTACCTATCCTAATATTTTCCAAAAAGACCAGGTATCAATATTCTCAGGGCGGTCAACAGAAGTAGTATGTGTTTGTGTAAGTCTATGGGGAAGTAGAGATCACACAAAGGACAAGAAAATTTTCAAACAACTTCGGGGGGAATTTGTCAACCACGCGTAGAATTTAGAGAGTAGCTCTTCCTATTGCAAACCAACAGAAGTAGAACAGGAATATGGAAATATCAACAAGACAGCTCCGCTTGAGAAGAGAGAGAGAGAGAGAGGGAGAAAAGGAAGGAAGAGGAAAGAAGAGAAAAGGAGCAAAACCTACAACAAGAGGCCTCACAGTGGCTCTCACAAAAAAAAAAAAATTTTTTCAAAAAACAAACGGCCGGGTAACTCCACCGGGCCGGCATCTAAACGGTTTTGGTTGTATTTTGGGGCGTTTTGCTGCCGGTTCGCCGTGCTCTCTGCGTGGATTTGGGGGGTTCTGCATATCTACGGATTTTTATGGGTGTTGGGGGTAACTCTGCGTTGTGTATTTTGTGACTGCTTTTTTGTGCCTCCCAAACTAGCCCACACCGAGCAATTCAGCTTCACCCAGCGTTCCAGGTGGTTTTGGCAAAACGGCTGCAGCGCGAGAGACGTCATCTTTTTGGACGTGCGCCCACCAATGTTGTTTTGAGGTGGGACTGGCTTGTTAGGCGAACCCTTGTTTATACCGCCACTCTTCCCTTGTTCAGCGTCGCGTCCGATAATCAGAGAGGATGGTGTTGTCTCCAGTACGGGGAAGGGCCGTCTACAGGGACACCCTGGGATTCAGAGTGCGAAGGAGACTGGACAAAATCGAGAAGACGCTCGGCCCGTGGATAGTCAAGATTATACCCAGCTTCATCGTGGCCCACTACGTGTACATCCTCGTGTGGTGCATCATCGGCTCTGTGCTCATATACCCGCAGCGGAACATCAAGTACATCGATGCGCTCTTCTTTGCGGTGGGGGCCTCGACGCAGGCCGGCCTCAACACGGTCGACATGAACGAGCTCACCTTGTTCCAGCAGATAGTCACGTATGTGATCGGGATGCTCACCACGCCGATCTTCATCCACGGGTCGCTTACGTTTCTGCGGCTGTACTGGTTCGAGAAGTACTTTGACGACATAAAACAGAGCGCCAAACACAACTACAGGATGAGGCGCACGGCCACCCTGGCTGCGCTGCGCACCCAAACCATGGACTCGCGGCGGAGAACGCGGTCCTTCAACGAGTCTTCCGTGGGCGTTGGGTTCGACATATCGAAGCGGAATAAGTCCTACCAGGAAGCCATGCGTGCAGCTGCCGCTGCTGAGGCTGCTGGTACTGCCAAGGAAGAGACGTCGCCCTCGTCTTCGAGCACACAGAACGATATCGAGATGAAGGACCTGCCTCCCCTTGGTGACCAAGTGTCCATCTCAGAAAGCATAGACAGCGAGGCCGGAATTGTCCACGACAGCGAGGCCGAAATGGTCCACGACAGCGAGGCCGAAATGGTCCACGACAGCGTTGAGCACCTCACCGAACCAAGTGACTCCGAGGAAGAGGTGATCCAACCAATAACCGATGACATAGCGCTGCCCTACGTGAGGTCGAAGTCTCCCTCTCTGGAGTCGCCAGACAGCTCACCCGCAGAGCAGGAAAAGGATATCAAGTTTGCCAATCTGCCACACCCGAAGAGAGGTCACATAGAACCCAGAGACATGTACATGTCCATTGCCATGATGCAAAAGAACAAAGACCTGCGCGATGAAAACACAGAGTCTGGACCAGCACTTGTCATCAGCGGACCGGCTGAGAGAGAGTCGCGCCGACATCGTCACCGCCATCACCACCATGGTCGCCACCACACCTCGAGATCACCAGAACAGATAAACATCGACCATCTGACTGTGGAAAACACGGCTCACAATGCCACGGTTGACGATGCTTCGAGACAGACGCCAACCTCCATTCAGTTTGCCGTGCCGCAGCTGCCCAGAGGCCAAAGGAGAAGCCAGTTGGACGAGGTTGAGGAGGACAACTCGGAGGTTGACGAAGAAGACCCTGTTATCGCCCGAACTCAAAGTCACATGGTTGGCAAATCGGGATCGGGCAACAAACTGCCCAAAAGGTCTATGACGTTGGACCCTTCCTCCAAGACACCCAAACTTCTCAAGTCGTCTTCCTTTGAGAGGATGGTGCGCAGGAAGTGGAGAAAGTCTCACCCTCTGAGGAAACTCAGCCGCAGACTCACTCTTACCAGAACGAGATCTGGTCTCACCCCAAGACACCCGACAGATGACTCGTTCACCTCAGATGACGACACCGACTCTGACGATGAAGAGCAGGCCATCAACTTCACTCTACCTCCTAACAGAACGATGTCCACCAACTACTTGTCGTGGACGCCAGCCCTCGGAAGAAACTCCACGTTCATGGCTCTTACCGATGAACAGAAACAGGAGCTGGGTGGTGTTGAGTACTGCGCTCTGAAGCTGCTATCGACGATCTTGGTGATATACTACGTTGGTTTCCACATTCTCTCGTTCACGCTTTTCGTTCCTTGGATCGTCAAGCACACCAACTATGTCACGCAGCTGAGAGCAGACGGTATAGCACCGGCGTGGTGGGCATTCTACAGCGCAGCGAGTACTTTCAACGATCTTGGTTTGACTCTCACTCCTGATTCGTTCTTGATGTTTGCAGAGGATTGTTATGTCTTGCTCGTTTCGTCCTTCTTCATCGTTGTGGGTAACACGGGTTTCCCTGTCTTTCTGAGATTCATCATCTGGATAATGTTCAAGCTTGCGCCTGAGTTCTCCCAGTTCAAAGAGTCTCTTGGCTTTTTGCTTGACCATCCACGGCGTTGTTTCACTTTGCTGTTCCCATCAGGTCCCACGTGGTGGCTATTCTTCATCTTGCTCGTCCTCAATGCCGTTGACTGGATCTTGTTTATCATTCTCGACTATCGCAGCAAGAGTCTGGCTGGTTTGTCTGGAGGTTACAGAGTCCTCGACGGTCTCTTCCAGGCCTTCAGTACCAGAACCGCCGGTTTCCTCGTTGTCAATCTCTCGTTGTTGCACCCTGCCATTCAGGTAAGTTATCTCGTCATGATGTATATCTCTGTCATGCCGCTGGCCATCTCCATCAGAAGAACAAATGTGTATGAGGAACAGTCGCTAGGTGTCTACTATGACAACGATTCCGAGGTTGACCAGGACCTGAGTGCCAAGAATTTCATCGGAACCCATTTGCGTAAGCAGCTGTCCTTTGATCTGTGGTTTCTCTTTCTTGGTCTCTTCATCATATGCATCTGTGAGAACGGTAAGATGAGGGACGACACCAACTTTGGTGTTTTCCAGGTGATGTTTGAGATCACATCCGCATACGGTACTGTTGGTCTGTCACTAGGTTACCCTAACAGAGACGCCTCCTTTTGCTCCAAGTTCACTGTCATCTCCAAGCTGGTGGTTATAGCCATGATGATCAGAGGTCGCCACAGAGGATTGCCCTACTCGTTGGACAGAGCCATCATGCTGCCCAACGACAAGATGCAGCTGCGTGATGAGGTTCAGGCGCAGCATGCTTTCAGGAGAACACACAGTATGTCTAGAAGTGCTACTGGTTACACCGACTCTGGATCAGAGTACACCAATGGTGTGAGCATGGACGAAGGCCATTCGTTCTTGAGACGTGTCGGTCGGGCATCTTCGGGCATAAAACGCAAGCTCAACTCCTCTGTCTCTGGACGCAACAGCATACCCCGTTACTACGACTTCCCGCTACGTTCTGCCGAGACTCAGCCGATCATGAGACAGGTGTCGCGTAACTCTATGGCTAGACGGATGTCTCACGCAGACCACGGTCGTCGTACTTCGGTGTCTACTGCTGGATCAGAGGCTCGTCCTGTGTTCTCGTACCACGAGGACCAGTTCAGCGATAACGGAAACCTACTGGGCAGGATCCGTTCAAACCTGCAAGACCTAGACCCGAAGGCCATTGTCTCCAAAGGCGAGAAGATCATCAAGCTCGGTGGGAGTGCTTTGAAGAGAACGATGTCGCTGTGAGCTCTGTCTCGCCCATTCTTTAACGAACAATCTTTAGCATTTTACACGAATTTACGCGGTCAGTCATTTTCCAGATATCAACATGTTTCGTAGAGCTATATACACGGCTTGTCTCGCACCTCTCACTTCTTTACTGCTTCAAGAGCACCCATGATAGGGCTCATGGCCTCCTTGAAGGTCTTGCCGTCTCCGGGGATGTCTGTTATCTGTTCGCCGCCGAGCAAGTTTCTCAGCTTGAAGCTGAACTCCTTGGCGTTCGATATGTCAAAGTACCACAGCGAGCCCGTTATGAGCATGGAGAACGTCGACACGGCAAGCAGAGAGCCGTGCGTGACCGCAGAGAGGGCATCGCGGTAGAACGAAAACGAAGGCGGAACGTGGTTGTGCTGGTAGAAGTGGGGAACATCTGGCGTTGTTAGCAGGGTTCTGAGGACTGACCTGAGAGGAAATACTTACATCTTCTCGATACCACGCCCTTGAAGGCAACTTTGGAGCACAGGAACGTGGCCAGTGCGCAGCCGTAGAAGAGGGACATCTGGCGGAACCTGCGCTCGTTGTACTTGCGCACCTCGGGTGACAGGGACGAGGAGTCCGTCTTCCCAATGAGCTTTCCGAAATCGATGCCCGAAACCATGTTTTGATTGTTATTTGGTATTCTTCTTGCTGAGAGAAAAGCCTCGCCGTTTCCGGTGGACTTCGCCCCCCGTATTCTTTGGTCGTGTTTTACCCAAATCGTTAAACAAGGGCCTTCCTCCTCACCACAGAGAGGGGGAGACGGGGACCACGGTGGCCACTTGGGAGAAGCCAATCCAATGGAAGTTGACGATTTGATTGACAACACGGAGGAGTCTGTGAATGTGGTGCAGACGGCGATAGACGAGGCGCCAAAGACGAGCGACAGCAAACACTCGGTGGAGGACTACCGTAAGCTCTACACGTTTCTGCTGGCCAAGTACACCGCGAAGCTCAACAAGCTGAAGGAGCTGGCGGCCGCCGAGAAGAGCATACGGAACATTGTCGAGTACCAGACGTCCCGGAACAACGCGCTGATCGACATAATAGACCACGTGAGGGACATAACCCCCGTTGACGAACGCGCGAGACTCGAAGGCATAATAGCGAAGAAACCTCAGCTGGCACCCAAGGCGAATCAGATACTGGCTATCGATTTGGGCCATGGCGTTTCGGAGGCACCGCAGTCGATGAAGGAAAGGCTTTACATCACCGAGCTGGTGAACCCAGTGTGCAATCTCAGACCGGTGAGCCAAGAGATACACATGGACGAGAACGCAAACATCCTGCGCCGGGATACCAACGAGCTGGCCGAAGCAGAAGCCGTGTTCGTGTCGAGTGGACCTGATGCGGTGGTGGAGTTGCCGGAAGAGCCTCAGGAGTCGTTCCCGTTCACGTCGACAAAGATTTTGAGGGAGTCCAACCCGGAGATGTTCCACGCCGATGCAGAACCACACAATGAGTCGGAGCTCGCGGGCTCGTCGCTCGTGGCATGGAAGAAAGCGGCCGGTGTGGATGTGCCCAATCCAAAGAAGAAAAAGCGCGAGGACGAAGCTACAGAGGCCTCGAAAAAGCCCAAGATCGTAAAGTTCCCAGTTTCTTGATATCTATATAAACAACCCGTGTCGTTGCTTCACTCAGGTACGCGTAGGACTGGGCTCCTTGCGCTCATTGCTCGTCGGTGTCGCCAGTTGTTGTTTTCTCGGAGGGTTGTTCTGCTCCTTCTGCTTCTTCCTGTCGCGCTTGATCAGAGACTCCATCATCTTGCTGTAGTTGAGCAGCTCGAGCAAGACGTACTTCCTCGCGTTGGGCTTGTACTTGTACTTGGACAGCACCTCCAGCGCGAGAAGCAGCAGTATAGGCTCATTTTCAAAGGACGAAAAGTACTTGTGTTTGAGCTTCGTCAGCGCAGACACAGACTTCGACACGTTCACCAGCATCTCGATGAGGTTCTCAAACACCTGGTTGATGAGCACCATTTCGTGCGAGTTGCTTGAAGACGCCTGGCCGATGAGCGTAGACAGCGCGCTCGACGAGTTGGCCTTTGTCAAAACAAGCTGCGAGCGCTTGCCGTTCACGAGCTCGGCCACTTCTGAACTGTCGGTAACGTTCTCGGTGTGTAACTCCACCACGATGTCCTCTTCGGAGGGTTTCGCGGCAGAGTTGAAGAACTCAGTCATGTTCTTGGGCAAACACAACGGAAGAGGTAGCCCGTTTGCAGCAAGAGTGGTTGACCAACCGAGATCATCCAGAATCTCTAATCCCTCAGATGTTTGTGCTATCAGCCCAAGAACGTAGAAGCACGTTCCCTTGAGACTCCAGTCGAGTGTGTTGAGACATATGTACGATATGTCCTCCACAACACCACTGAGCTCGAGCATGAGAGCACCGTTGTCTGATGAGCCTATGTGGCCCACAGCCCACAAGCTGGCCTTGAGCTCTAGCATCGTGCTTTCTTGGTCGGATACAGGCGTGTACTTTGTATCGAAGAACTGGGTCTCTAGCGAATTGTAGATCTTCTGGGAGTATGTGCTGATAGCATGGCAGAACGAGTTGAACGTCTCGGTCGAGCTGATGATGTCCATTCCTGGTTTGGTCTTGACGAGTTCCCCGAAGAAATGTTGTGGGGCCCTCCTGAATTCTGGTGAATTGGATAAATCTTCATTGGGTGGGGTTGCGTTGTATATTTCACCGACGAGAACGCTCTCCACCTCGTAGACATACCTCAGATTCTTCGATTCGATCCAGCTCTCTAGCTCAGAGTCGATGAAGTTGATGTCTGAAAGGTACTTGAATCCAACCTGGGTCGACAGAATCCTCAGCAACAGAGGCATAGCAGCGTTCCCCAGATGGTCGAGGGACGGTCTCAGCTTGACAACCTGGTGTATTTTGTCCTTGTCCGAGCAGAAGTTGTCCAGAAGCTTGACTGCGATGTTGCACACCTCCATGTCAGGATCGCACAGCTGTGTCACCAAAACACTGCATGCAAAGTTTCTGCACTCCGGGATCGTCAACAGATTGGCCAGGTGACTCGTTGCAAAGATTCGCATGTTGGTATCGCCTGTGGTTGCTACTTTGCGCAGAATGATCTGGAGGTGACTCTGGTCGCGATAATCCATCTCCTTGATGAACAGCTTCACCAAATCATCTCTGTCTGTCCTTCTCTCCGTTATGTGATAGAACATGTTGTATATCCACCATTCTTCTAGCATCTGGAGTCCGTTCGGATCGGATGACAGAACACCCAGCATCTTGAAGTAACCTTGGCACATCGTGTGTTCCACTTTTTGTTTGGAAAACAGGGGCTCAGCAGCTGTGATACCACTGTAAGGATCAACCTGCGCTATGCACTCTGCAATCTGTGGAAGGAGCTTGTTCTCAGAGAGGTACCTGACACCCTCTGAGCATGACAAGAACATCTTAAATATCTCACAGCCAACCTTGACGTACTTCTGATTGGCCTTGGTCTTTTTAAGAACCGAGAATCTGTTCTTGAACGGGCGGTAGAAGGACATCAGTCTTTTCAGAAACTTGGTAGATTTTATGGTATCCTCCAATCTCCGTGGATTCATCAGAGGACCAGTGATCAAATCCGACAACAGATCCCAGTTCCACTTTGTGAAATCCGTAGTTGCCATGACCTGTGTATCGACGATCATCTGTTTGAACTTGGCATCATCAACGACAAACTTGACTCTGCTTCTGGCTTCTTTCGAGAACTGGTTGATGATATCAACCGGTCTTCCAGGCATACCCAGTGAAAACCTGCCCTTACCCTGTTTTCTGACATTGCGCTCGATCAGAAATGAAACCGCAGTGGGAATCTTCTTGTGTAGAATCTCGCTGTCCCTCATCAGAGGCAGCATTCCCATGTAGTCCGTCTCGTGGAAGAACTCTTTCGGTATGAGACTAGATGCCAACGTGAGCGACTCTGATAGAAGCAGGAGGGCCTTTCTTGTCGATTTGTCGTTGTTACTCAACACCACGGTCTTAAGCCTCTCCAAAAGCCCGCTCTCGATAGAAGCTCGTAACAACAGTGCAGTGTACTGGTTTGTCATTGAGACCTCTGTCTCAAGCAGACCCTTACGGGAGTTCCCCTTTGTTGTGTGTGCGACAGAGTATGAGAAGCTGTGGTACGTGTCTCCTTTGTTTTTCGGTGGTATTATCCATGGAAGCGTCCGTATCCTCAAAACGTCAAGAAAGATGTGAACAACAATACTTCGCAGACTTGGAACATCAAATGTCAAGCAGCTGACCAAGTTTCGCAAGTGGAAAAAGTTGTTCTCCGAGAAGGCAACCAGTCCAGGCCATGTTTTGAGAACAACTGTCACCAAGAACGCAACGTTACGCAGCTTCTCGATCTTGGCATGGCTGTCCATCAAGGGCGATATGATGGAGGAGATGGTGTACTCTTTGAGCACGTAGCTTCTCGTTGCCGGTAGTTCGAGCATCTTCAAGATCGTGGCGACACTTGCCGCGGAGAGATCGAACGGACCGTCCGTTATGCTCTGTATTATGACTTTGAGTCCGTTTGCCACATAGAGCGAATGCGGGTTGACCAGTGCCAACTCGCACAGAGTCTCTAGTGCAATCGGCCTCAGGTTATCGTCGTTTGTTTCTGCCACGGCAACAATGGCCCGTATACCACCGATGCTCAGCTGTTCTGCGCCCCCTTCTATGTCCAGAAACTTCCGCAGCAGCTTCAGCGCCTGTTCTCTCTCAGTTGTGAACTTTGCGTCTTTGGTCAGCGTGATTATGGCGAACAGATCAACTCTGAGTGACTTGAGAAATGACAGCGTTGATACGTCTGTGAGCAGATACCTGGCTATGCGGTACCCACAAGCTATCACCTCGGATGTGTTATGCAGCAAAATGAGCTGCAACCTGTGTCCTATCGATGTCAGCACCAGGTCTTCGCGTAGGGATGAGTGCTGCTGTAGAAACTCCACCAGTTCGTTCGACTTGTTGAGCAAGAACTCGGGCGAGCTGTCTTTGTCACCGAGACTCTGGAGTATGTCTGCAAGTATCCAGGTCGGCCCCGTCGAGCTTTCGTTTATCGTACGCGTGTCATCGCTGAACGAGTCAGACAGGTTGGTGGACAGTGTGCTACTCCTGATCCTCGTGTGGTCTTCCTCCTGTACCTGCAACCTCTTCATGGCCTCGATCCGCTTCTCGAGAGTCACGATGTTGCGGTTTGCCTCCTCCAGCTCGGACTGCGCCTTTATGCGCGCCTTGTGTGTGGTTGTCGAGCTGTGGTTCGGCAAACTCTGGTTGAGGAACGAAATCCCCGTTGTGTTACTGCTGGACAGCGAAACATCCGACACCCGCAGCAGCTTCTCTGCCCCGGCGCGGAGCCTCTTCTGCTTCGACAGCTCACTGTACAGGTTGTTGAGATTGGTGGATGATGGAGCGACTCTCAGCCTCGATATCGCGTCCGAGCTGTCTGATCTCTTTATGCTCTGGAAACTAGGCGTGCTCTGTATGGCCACCGACTGCATTGACTGCACCGAGTGTCCGCGTCGCAGAGGCAGACTGTCCGCATCCAGCTCATCCGGCTTGACCATTATTCTGACAAGCCCAGTGCACTGATCCAGGAAGAAAGAGAGTCAACAAGGGGAATCCGCGGTCTGCCCCGTTCCTTCTGGGTGGGTGTCGTGGCGCGGTATTAAATTTCCGCCGCACAAGATGCGCGACCTGTCGATCCAACGATTCATGGTTTTATCGTTTTATCGTTTTATCGTTAATGGGATTGGGATTGGGATTGGATTGACTATACTAACACTGATTCACACATTGGCCTGTCTCTCGTAGAACTCCACGATCTGCTCACTGCTGGTGGCATCCTCTGGTCCCTTGTCGTCTCTCACCCTGATGAACCTGGGGAACCTCAGAGAGATACCCTTGCCGTTGTTGGAGCCGGCACCGGCCTTGTATATAGGTGACTGTGACAGGTCTGCCGTGAGCACCTCAAACACTAGGGTCGGCTCAAACCACACATCCGGCACCGCGTTGGAGTTCCCCCTCTCGTAGACGTACGAGCTCTTGGCCTGCGACAGCTCTGTTGGCTTTAGCTGTTCAGAGAGAGATTTCAGAGCTTCCTCGCTGAATCCGGTTCCGATCTTGCATGCGGTTTCGTACTCACCGGTGTCCTGGTTGTAGCACGCGAGCAAGAACCCGCCGTACCACCCGGTTCTCTTACCCTTTCCGATGTATCCTCCAACAACAACAAGGTCCAGAGAATCTCCCACGCCTTCGAGGTAGTCCTTCTTCAGCTTGAGCCAGTTTCTCGATCTCTTTGAAGGCTCGTAGTGCGAGTCTTTGCCGTTGAGAGTCTTCACCATAAGCCCTTCGCAAGCATCCTTGACACTCTGGTCGAGGAACCCCTGGATCTCATCGACGTTGTTGGAGTCCATACCTCTGGCATACTGGAACTTGCCCTCTATCGGCGAGATTTGGTCTTTGAGTAGCGTTCTCCTCTCCTTCAGAGACTTGGTGATGAGTGGCTCGTCATTGAAGTACAAGCAGTCAAATGCGAACAGACACACCTGCACCTTGATATCGCTAGTCTGGACGTCCTTTCTCTTTCTGGTGGACAGCACCTGGAAGGGCAAGATCTTCTTCTGCTCAACATCCCACGCAACACACTCGCAGTCCAATATTAGGGTATTCACCTTGGGATTCTGTTTCTTCATCTCGGTCACAACATCAACTAGATCTGGATATCTCTCACTCATGTCCTCAGAGTTACGAGAGTAGATCTTGATTGCTCCACCTGGAAGCAGATGCAACTGCGCCCTTTCACCATCGTACTTGTACTCACACGTGAACTCCTCGCCCTGGAACTGGTCAAGGATCTCGGTGATAGATTTGGTTGGTTTAGCCAGCATTGGCTTCAACGGAATACCTGGCTTGAGCGTACAGTGTTCCACAATGTTCTGAATACCATACTGAAGCGCGTTCTTGATGATCACCTCGTAGTTGGGTGTCTGACTAAACGCGTCTTTGATCTTCTCTTCAGCAGACACGAGTGCCTCTGGAGACGTGCGCTTCTTGCCCTCCTTCTGAGTTTCAAACTCGACAAATGCCTTGGCCAGCGCGACAAGCACGGACTTTTCACCAAAGTTGATCCTCAGCTTTCCCTCGAGAGAACGCATCAGGAACTTTGCCTCCTGGTTCTCGCACGCGGTCAGCATCTTGTTGATTATACCGATCTTGCGGGCCTGAGAGGAGTTTCCCGTCATCTTGGCAATCTGCGTGAGGTTCTGGAACACCTCCGGCACGGTGAGCGGCTTGGGCTTGAACATCGTGGGCTGTTTTGACCTTGACTGCTGTGCCACCACGCCAATGTCACCGACCTTGTGGTAGTCTGTTTTGATCTGCGACTGGGAACGGCCTGTACCCTCGGCAATGGCCTTGAGCAACAGAGTCTCGCCCAGTCCGAGTTCCAGGCCCGGTTCATAGTCAGGACCAAGCCTGTTGATCATGAGGTACGTCACCTGTACGAGCCCTTCAGGGTGCTCGCTCTGGAGGATCTCCAGGAAAAACTCGCTTGCGATGGCCAGGTTCTTGAGACGCGCAGGTTCCTGTTCGAGTTTTTCAAACACATCGGCCAGAGCAGCGTACGGGATGGGTTTCGAGTTGTTGATGGACTTGAGCGTTGGCTTGTCTGCGAGCAGCTCCTTCGCCTCCTCGAATTCTCTCTTTGGTTGTGCTTCTTCCACCTCAGACGTGGATTCGGGCGTCATCTCCTCGAGCTTCTGCTTCTTTGCTGCCGGTGGGTTGGCCTCCCGTGGCTTCGCAGAGCTCGAAAAGAAAAAACTGCTGATTGACTGCTGTTTGGACATCTTGTATACGTATCTATGTGTGATGGCTGGACGTATTAGCTGTCTGAACATGCTCTGTTAGAGGAAGAGGGTGGGAAGAGAGGAAAGAAAGCGCACAGATTTTGGGCCACGACGCGCAGCGCGTTTGGGTCGTGTTTTCGGGAGAAGCTTGAGCCGCATATAGTCTCCGGATGATCTGCAAACCGTAAGTATCTCACTCTATTATACTCATATTTTCTGGTATGGTTACTCTGATATGATTGTATTTGCTGGTAGATGCTTTCGGAGGACAGGGAAGCGGGAATTGGCCTGGCATTGGCTGGCATTGGCCGAGCGGTCTGACAAAAACCGTGGTGTGGCTTCTTCTGGAGTCTCTACAATTCTGAAAAGTTTGGGAATACCTGAAATATCAGTTTATGCTTTGATCGGATAGAACATCCTCATGAAGTAGCTCTTGGTGCCGGGCTGCAGAAGCAGGTGGTACCGCTGGAGACGGGCCTCGCTTCCTGCGTGATCCATGGCCTGTTTGCGCCTGGCAGTGAGCATCTTGTTGATCTTGATCTCCCGCAGAGGGAGCAGACAGAGACCCCCCGCGAAGGCAGTGACTCCTGTGAAAATCTGGCAGTACAGAAAGGGCTTGGCCAGCGAGTAGTCCCTCAGTTTCAGGCCTATGATCTCCCCAACGGCGGTCGGGGTTCCTCCAAGCACACTCACCGCAGTGAACGCAGACGCAAAGCCGTGTTGTCCAGCAACATCCGCGGTGAACGTGGAGTAGCTTACCCAGTTGACACCCAGAATGAGCCCAGAGCAGAACGCAAGGGCAAGCAGCTGGGAGTAGGTGGTGACAAACGGCCAGAACACCAGGCTGTACAGACCCACGATGAAGGTGAACAGAATGGTGAGGTTGACACGGCCGTACCTGTCCATGATGAGTCCCATTCCAGGGCGGCCAATGAGCTGCGCGAGACTAAGGACCGTGTTGACCACGGAGCCCTGGCGCGAAGAAAGGCCTATGGATCTGGCGTATGCGCTCAGCGAGTAGAGGTAGATCATGTACGCAAACATGTAGAAGAAGAACCATGCGCAGATGAGGAGCACGGCCGGTTTGAACCACACTTTGAAGTCGATGACGGCCCTGACGTCGTCTTTCCAAGACCCCCCCTGTACCTTGATAGAGTGTCTTGGCCGGATGAGCGCAATCACACAGGTGCACACCACGAGAGACACGAGTCCAACCATGCGCAGTGCCCACTTGGGGTCTCCTGTGAGCTGTATGAGGGCGTTGGAGGAGTTGGAGAAGAGGATGCCGCCCACACCGGCCCCGGAGGTTCCCAGCCCCTGTGCGAACGCCCGCTTGTGGAGGAACCACGTGGGAAGCACCACAAACAGCGGAGAGGCAATGAGGGCGTATCCCACGCCGAGCAGGAAGGACTGGGTGATGAAAAACTGGGCAAACGTCTTCGAGAACGAGCCAAAGATCGAGCAACTGCACGCGATGAGCATCCCGGCAGTCATGACGGGTCTGATTCCGACCCGCTTGCACAGGATAAGCACGAACGGCGAAAGCACAAGCGCAAAGAAGAGCGACAGCCCACCCATGAGCGCATACAGCAGGTCTGTTCCGCCCTTGTAGTAGTCGTGCTCGAGGTAGTACGCCAGAAAGATGGCGAAAGCAGCATTGGCTCCCCACGAACACGCGTTGCCAAAGCACACACAAGCAGCACACACCCAGCCATAACCCCCGTCGGGAGGCGGGTCTAGCTGGTCGTCTCGGTGGTACTCTCCGTTGTCCTCGAAGTCCTCCTCTTTCGGTGTCTGGGACGGGAAAGACTGCGGATCTATAAACGAGTCGGCCACCGTGCGTGTTTCCGGCTCCTCCTGTGCCGTTATCTGGTTGTCATCGCGTACTGCCTCCACCAGAGACTGTGTCTTGGAGAGCAGGTTGTTCGAAGACCTCCCGGTATCGAGAAGCACACGCGGCACATCCGCCGACTCAGAGTCTGCCGAGCTCCTCGAATCAACACTCTTGATATCGTCCATGTCGGTTGTCCATGAAAGAAGAAGAAAGGAGAAGAATGCGGGAGAGAAGAACCTCTACCCCCGGATTAGTCATACCTGGCGGAAATTACCGCACGTAACGATTGGCCTCTACCACTGCCATTTTGGGCTCTTTGCGAGAATTGTGCGGGAGTCGCAGACTCTATACGATGACCCTCCAGATCTGATACTCTGCAGACTCAAACCAAACGACAGCCGCATAGATCAGCCTGTCCGCGTCCCAAGACATACCCGGACAAAGAGATTGTATTACATAATCCCATTTTTCACGGGGTTTGGGTCACGTGTTCTGTCGCACAAACCAAACAAAAGAATTTGAAAAATTTCACGGAAAACCCAACCAGCATGCGGAACGAGTCAAAGATCGCTGACTCGTTGAAAAAAGTCGTTTAAAGTAAACGTTTTCGCCACTTTTTGCTTTCCTCTTCTTCTCTTCTTCTTCTTTTCCTCTTTTTTCTTTCCCAAAGTTGTTATTCACAAACAATCTATTAAATTATAACAATGGTTGAATCATCTGTTCTTGGTTTCCCACGTATCGGTCCTCTCAGAGAGCTCAAGAAGGCCACCGAGGCCTACTGGGCCGGCAAGGTGGACAAGGCCCACCTCTTCAAGGTGGGTAAGGAGCTCAGGGAGAAGAACTGGAAGTTGCAGAAGGAGGCTGGTGTTGACATCATCCCCTCGAACGACTTCTCGTTCTACGACCACGTTCTGGATCTCTCTCTTCTCTTCAACGTGATCCCAGACAGATACACCAAGTACGATCTCGAGTCCATTGACGTCTTGTTCGCCATGGGCAGAGGTCTCCAGAGACCCGCCACCGAGACCACCAAGGCCGTCGATGTCACTGCCCTCGAGATGGTCAAGTGGTTTGACTCCAACTACCACTACGTGAGACCCACCTTCTCCCACTCCACCGAGTTCAAGCTCAACGGTGCCAAGCCAGTCGATGAGTACTTGGAGGCCAAGGCCCTCGGAATCGAGACCAGACCAGTTGTCGTTGGTCCAGTTTCGTACCTCTACCTCGGTAAGGCCGACAAGGACTCTCTCGACCTGGAGCCAATCTCCCTGCTCGAGAAGATCCTCCCAGTCTACACCGAGCTTTTGCAGAAGCTTGCCGCTGCCGGTGCCTCCTCCGTCCAGATCGATGAGCCAGTTCTCGTCCTCGATCTGCCAGAGAACATCAAGGCTGCTTACAAGACTGCCTACGAGATCCTCTCCAAGGCTGAGGGCTTGCCAAAGCTTGTCTTGACCACCTACTTTGGTGACGTCAGACCAAACTTGGACGCCATCAAGGGTCTTCCAGTCTCCGGTTTCCACTTTGACTTTGTCAGAGTCCCAGAGCAGCTCGACGAGGTTGTCGAGATCTTGACTCCAGAGCAGACTCTCTCCGTTGGTGTCATCGACGGTAGAAACATCTGGAAGGCTGACTTTGCCAAGGCCATTGCTTTCGT
This sequence comes from Kuraishia molischiana, assembly GCA_024271875.1. Lineage (NCBI taxonomy): Eukaryota > Fungi > Ascomycota > Pichiomycetes > Pichiales > Pichiaceae > Kuraishia > Kuraishia molischiana. Next base: position 198,282 of record JANBXH010000015.1, read on the forward strand.
TGAGAAGGCCATTGCCAAGGTTGGTAAGGACAGAGTGACCGTTGCCACCTCTTCTTCTCTTTTGCACACTCCAGTTGACTTGGAGAACGAGAAGAAGCTCGATGCCGAGGTCAAGTCTTACTTCTCCTTTGCCACCCAGAAGCTCGCTGAGGTTGTCACCATTGCCAAGGCTATCTCTGGCGAGGATGTCAAGGAGGCTCTCGCCGCCAACCAGGCTTCCATCAAGGCCAGATCTGAGTCTGCTTCTCTCAACAACGCCGATGTCCAGGCCAAGGTTGCCGCCATCGACGAGAAGCTCTCCACCAGAAAGGCTCCATTCCCAGAGAGACTTGCTGTCCAGAAGGAGAAGTACAACTTGCCACTTTTCCCAACCACTACCATTGGTTCTTTCCCACAGACCAAGGAGATCAGAATCAACAGAAACAAGTTCGCCAAGGGCGACCTTTCTGAGGAGGACTACAACAAGTTCATCGAGTCCGAGATCGAGAAGGTTGTCAGATTCCAGGAGGAGTGCGGCCTTGACGTTCTTGTCCACGGTGAGCCAGAGAGAAACGATATGGTCCAGTACTTTGGTGAGCAGTTGAAGGGTTACGCTTTCACCACCAACGGTTGGGTCCAGTCTTACGGTTCCAGATACGTCAGACCACCAATTGTTGTCGGTGACGTTTCCAGACCAGCTGCCATGACCGTTAGAGAGTCTGTGTACGCTCAGTCCATCACCAAGAAGCCAATGAAGGGTATGTTGACTGGTCCAATCACCTGTCTCAGATGGTCTTTCCCAAGAGACGACATTCCACAGAAGACCCAGGCTTTGCAGTTGGCCCTTGCTCTCAGAGAGGAGGTTACCGACTTGGAGAAGGCTGGTGTCACCGTCATCCAGGTTGACGAGCCAGCTCTCAGAGAGGGTCTCCCACTTAGAGCCGGTCAGGCCAGATCTGAGTACCTCGAGTGGGCTGCCGAGTCTTTCAGAGTTGCCACTTCTGGTGTTGAGAACTCCACTCAGATTCACTCTCACTTCTGCTACTCCGACTTGGATCCAAACCACATCAAGGCTCTCGACGCCGACGTTGTCTCCATCGAGTTCTCCAAGAAGGATGACCCTAACTACATCCAGGAGTTCTCTGAGTACCCTAACCACATTGGTCTCGGTCTTTTCGACATTCACTCCCCACGTATTCCATCCAAGGAGGAGTTCATTGCCAGAATCGGTGAGATCATGAAGGTGTACTCTGCCGACAAGTTCTGGGTCAACCCAGACTGTGGTTTGAAGACCAGAGGTTGGGAAGAGGTCAGAGCCTCTTTGAACAACATGGTTGAGGCCGCCAAGTTCTACCGTGAGAAGTACTCTTCCTAAGCTGGGAGATGACTTCAAACAATTAACTGCTGCATTTATTCAACATTAATGTCTGCATGATTGTCCATTTGGACCAATCAAAGAAACGAACCCCCCTTTTATTATTTTTCAGTTTTGGCCGTGGAGAAGAGGACATCCTGTGGGTCTAGAGAGACACTCTCTGACCTGTGCCTTCCTCTCTCCGGCTATCGCTCTGTTTTTCTATGCTTTTTTTTCTATTTGTGTTTTTGTTATTGTTTCACGGTATCATTTTGGGATTTCAACATCGGTATATATGTTTATTAAAAGATTTTTACCATCATATCAACGCTCGAACCGTAGGCCTGAAAAATCGAAGAATCGCTGGAGGTAGTGGGGAGCCCAAAATCACGGTGGCAAGGAAAGTGCTGGGAAGGACACCTGATCCGGTTGGGTTGGGCCTTCTTCTACGACTGAGCCAAAGCCATGAGTGACAAGGACACAACCCTCTCTCAATTCATCGCCATAACAAACGCGCCAGCCTCGGTGGCCACCAGACTGCTGGAGGAGAACGACTGGGACATAGAGACGGCGGTGGGAGAGTACTATCTCGAACAGGGTGCTCCACAGCCATCCGCCGGTCCCTCGTCTACCGCTTCCCAGCCGGCCAAGAAGCAGTTCAAGTCTTTCTCGGACCTGAGGAGCGACGACGAAGACGACGACAAGACAGATACAAACTTCTTCACCGGTGGCGAGAAGTCGGCCCTCCAGGTGGAGGACCCTAACAAGAAAGATCCGCTCGGGCTGGTGGGAGATCTGCTGAGAAAGGCACAGGAGTCTGCCAACGAACCAGACACGCGTCCGTCGGCTACCAGAGGAGCACAGCCGGCGCGCAATTTCAAGGGAACGGGTTACAAGCTCGGCAGCGACGAGGTTCCCTCGCAGACCATTCCCGACCCGAGTGCCGGCAGACAGCCTCTGGAGAAAGTCACGAGGACAATCACGTTTTGGAAAGACGGGTTCCAGGTTGGCGACGGTAAGCTCTACCGCTACGACGATCCTGCTAACGCACAGTACCTGCACGAGCTGAACAGCGGACGCGCCCCACTGGCTCTGTTGGACGTTCAGTTCGGCCAGGACGTGGATGTGAACGTGATGAAGCGCGTTGACGAGGACTTCAAGCCGCCCAAGCGCAAGATCGGCGGATTTGTCGGTAGTGGACACAGATTGGGCTCACCCGTTCCCGGTGAGGTCATCACCACACCAGAGCCAGAGGTTACCCCAAAGCCTGAGGAGAAGACAGAGGAGCAGATCCAGGAGGAGGTCAAGGCAAGCACCTCTGTCCAGGTGAGACTCGCCAATGGTACCCGCTTGACCCAGAGTTTCAGCGCCAGCGATCCCGTGAGCAAGATCTTTGAGCTTGTGAGAAGCAACACAGCCGAAGCCAGACCCTACATACTGTCTCTGGCGTACCCTATCAAGCCCATAGAGGAGTCGGGCGCCACGATCGAGGAAGCTGGTCTCAAGAACTCGGTTATCGTCCAGAGATGGCAATGAAGTGCCCTTATTGCTACTCAAAGAACCGTCTATTCGTCACACCCACCGTGTAGTCCCGCCATCGCTTCGTAACCTTTGTTCAGGATTGGGGTAGACGCACGACCTTTTTCGAGCTGAGTCACGGCCAAAGCGGTTTTTTCTGCTCTCTGCGATCTCTCGTCTCTGCTTGTGTCCATTGAATATATACAAATATGGTGGTAAGTGTGACGGTGTTGTGTAGAAGATACACGTACTAACCCTGCCATGCAGTCGAAAGTCCAGCCAGACTTCGAGTCTCTCTTCGAGATCATCGAAGCCGACAGAAGCTCATTCCCCGACAACGAGGCGCCCAACCTGTATCCGGTGCACTCCTACTTCACTGCCGAGTACATGACTCCGCACTTGGCCTACCTCAAGCTCACGAGACCGGGCGACAAGCGCCACGCCAGGGCCTCGTCGTTCTTGCTGGAGTCTGCCACCAACGGTGACCAGGTTGACCGTTACTCTTTCATGGGCCACAACCCTAGAAAGGTCATCAGGACCGGCCCCCAGTTCGGCACCGAGTCTGACCCTCTAGTGCTGCTTGAGAAAGACCTCAAGGATTACAGACAGGCCCAGCTGCCGGGTGTTCCCAAGCTTAGTGGTGGTGCTGTTGGATACATCTCATACGACTGCGTGAAGTATTTTGAGCCAAAGACAAAGCGCGATCTCAAAGATGTGCTGCAGCTGCCGGAGGCATTTCTGATGCTCTACGATACCATCGTTGCCTTTGACAACGTGTACCAGAGATTCCAGGTCATCAGCAACGTCAAAGTGGAGCCAACCGACACAAAACAGGAGATACAGATGAAGTACCTCGAGGCTGCCAAGGAGATTGCCAGCTACCAGAAGATCATATCTGACACAACAGGTCCTATTCCATACCCTCCGCAGGGCCCTATAGAGCCTAACCAGACCTTCACCTCCAACATTGGCCAGGAGGGCTACGAGGGACATGTTGCGAAGCTCAAGGAGCACATTCTGAAGGGCGATATCATCCAGGCTGTTCCATCCCAGAGGGTTGCCAGACCAACGTCACTCCACCCCTTCAACATCTACCGTCACCTGAGAACTGTCAACCCTTCGCCATACATGTTCTACATCGACTGTCTCGATTTCCAGGTTGTCGGAGCCAGTCCCGAACTGCTTGTCAAGTCTGACGCCAACGACAAGGTCATCACACATCCTATCGCAGGTACTGTGCGCAGAGGCAAGACAAGAGAGGAGGACGATAAGCTCGCAGAGGAACTGCAGTCTTCCACAAAGGACCGTGCTGAGCACGTCATGCTTGTTGATCTGGCAAGAAACGACATCAACAGAGTGTGTCAGCCTCTGACGACCAACGTCGACAGGCTGCTCACCGTTGAGAGATTCTCGCACGTGATGCACCTTGTGTCTCAGGTGAGTGGTACGCTCAGACCAGACAAGACGAGGTTCGATGCGTTCCGCTCGATCTTCCCTGCTGGAACCGTCAGCGGTGCTCCCAAGGTGAGAGCCATGGAACTGATCGGAGAGCTGGAGGGCGAGAAGCGTGGTGTCTATGCAGGTGCCGTCGGACACTGGGGTTATGACGGTCACACCATGGACACTTGCATCGCACTGCGTACCATGGTCACCAAGGACGGTGTTGCCTATCTCCAGGCAGGAGGAGGTATCGTGTATGATTCGGACCCGTACGATGAATACATCGAGACCATGAACAAGATGAAGGCCAACAACAACACGATTGTCGAGGCCGAGAAGATCTGGGTGGAGAGGCTCAACGAGAACAGAAACGATAGCGAAGCTGAATAAACATAGAATAATACATCTGCCGTGGTGGTCCCGACTGTTAAGCCCCGTAGAAATCGAGAGCTCCGTTGAGCCGCATCGACTTTTCGGTCGTGGATTCGGAGCAGTTTTTTCTGCGGAGCCTTGTTGAATCCGTGGCGCCGCCTCCTCTTGTTCCCCACGAAACACATCCAATCATGACGGATACGTTGGAGAAAGAACTGCTGAGAGAGGAATCTGAGTTCGCAAAGGTGAGTTGGCTTGTCGATGTTCATGGGAGCGGTCATACTGACGGGATGGTAGGACAAGGAGATACAGAGAATTCTCACGTGCTTCAAGCTTGACGCGTACTCGATACTGGATATCCAGCCGGGTGCTTCTACAGATGAAATCAAGAAGGTGTTCCGGAAGAAGTCGCTGCTGATCCACCCCGATAAGACGAGAAACGAACGTGCTCCGGAGGCGTTCAGCATGCTCAAGAAGGCAGAACAGGAGCTGATGGACACCGAAACAAGGCAGAAGCTCGACAACGTGTTTGTGCAGGCTCGCAGTACGCTCATACAAGACCGCAAGTGGGACCGTGACGATGTGCGGCTATCAGGGAAAGAGTTTCTGAAGGACTGGCGCGAGAAGGTCAAGGATATCCTGATCGAGGACGAGTTCCTCAAGCGCATGGAACGCAAGAGACAGATGGAGGAGGAGGGACGTGCCAAACAGGAAGAGGAGGAACAGCAGTCTGTGTTCAAGCAGAAGAAAGAGGAGAAACAGGCATGGGACGAATCGCGCGACAAGCGGGTCCAGAACTGGAGGAGCTTCGTCGAGTCCTCCGAAAAGAAGAAGAAGAAGAAAAAGAAAGTACTTGTGTGATATGAAGCGGTACATCTGTTATTCTTACTTAGACATCATCTTGGCGACTTCCTCGTCGGTGACCTCCATCTCCTTCCAGGTCTTGTGGAGATAGGTGTCCATCTCCTGGAGCTCCCGCATGACACCGGCCTTGTCAAAGGTCTTGCCGTCCTTGAGATCGGTGCTGACTTTGGTGGTGAGCAGGCTCATTCTCTCCTTGAGCAGGTTCATTCTGTACTCGATCCACTCGGTATAGAACTCGTTGTACATGGAACCATAGCAAATCTCCGGCTTGACCGTCTTGAGCACAGACATCTCTGGCTTTGTGACGTCCTTGGCTCTGAAAGAGGTAACGGCTGTGATTCTCTCGGTGTATCCGAGGGGAACAGGGGCCAGGTGCAGGATCTCGCGTCCTTGGAGGACAACAGCCTTGCCCTTGCTCGGACCAGGAGTTGGAACAATTTTGCCATTGCCCATCTTGAGCAGAGTCTCGCCGCCGATCATCTTTGAGGTGTCAGAGAGCATGAGGACGCAGACGAAGGGGTAAGAGTCATTGTGCCAGCCCACAACAGCGGGGATCTCATCGTCAAAGGCATCAGACATGGACTTCTTCCTCTGGGCCTGGACTCTCTGGTTCTCGGCATCCTCCTCGGATTTCATGGCGATGTTGACGTGTGCAACCTCGTAGTCCATGATGACCTCGAGCTCAACACCAGCCATGATACTCACGGCCTTGACTGTGTCAGGGTGAGTCCATGCGGCATAAGTGAAGGGCGAAGTGGACTTTGCGTATCCTCTGATGACACAGTCGAGGCCTGTTGTTGAGGAGAACGAGTAGCGGGCCCATTTCTCAAACACTTCGGCACTCAAGATCTCCGCGCGCATAATCTCGATGGCCTCTTCGGTAAACAGGTCGAACGGGTCCGAAACCCCAATCTCAGAGATTGCAGTCTCGCTGTGGATGCCCAGCTCGCTCATGGTGAGTCTCTTGACTGTGGAAACGCTCTCTGTGTCGAAGTTCAGGTGCTTCTTGGGATCGAATTCCGTCTTCGGCTGCTTGGGGATCTGCTCAAAGATCGGCTTGATGTTCGCCTCATACTGCTGTGGTTGTATCTTCTTGTCAGGGTAGCCCTCTATCAGGCTGGTGATGATCTCTGCTGAGGCCATTCTGTGTCTGCCAGTTGTGAGGAAGAGTGGCAGCAGGGCAAAGATGGGGGAATATTTATAGCTGCTGTCAATGGAGCGGGAGATAAGAAAAGTGTGAAAAGAATTACCGTATTTGGACTACGAAAGCAGCGCGGCCTTCGGTCGATAACGGAAAATGTGATAATTCCGAGGGTTTAGTCGATTTATTTAATCTTTTCCATCGGGCCATAACGGTTTCAGCCCGAAATTGATCACTATGCTGCTATCTGTGTTGATGATCACCCCTGGGTAGCCAACGGTCCTGTTGCTCGAGCTGACGGAGCCGTCCATACTGCTTTCCCAGTTGCTGACGTCCCACTTGAGTCCTTTCGTGCTCAGTACGGCCGGCACTCCCAAGGGCAGCATCCCGAGATTGTAATTTTGGCCCTTCCGTGGGGTCTGGACAAAGTTTGTGCCCTTCTTCAGCAGAATGATCAGCTCGTCGTACTCTGCGTTCCATAGCTTGACGTCGAGGTGGGGCTTCGTGGAAGAGTAGTGGTACAGCCGGTTTATAGAGTGCACGGTCTGGTCAAACCTACCGCCAACAGCACCAACCAGCAACACAGACACGCGTGGTTTGGCAACGGCAGTCGCGTCGTCGAGGCCGAAAAGCCCGTCCCCGTCATCCAGAGCGGGCAGATCGAGCTTCTCCAGGGAGAAGTGCAGATCGCACAGCACCATGGCCTTGTCGAGGTCGCTGTGGTACTGCGAGTGCTGCTGTTTGACCACGGTGCCCTTCCCCACGTATGTCTGTCTGGTCTCCTCTGTGAGAGAGTCGAGGTCCCCCACGATGTAGTCCGGCACAAACTCCTCGCCAAACGCCCTGAGGCGATCTGCGCCGCCATCAGCGCAGATCCTGAGGTCTGCGTTGCGCCAAACGGTGTCGAACAGCGGGCGTGGCATCGTGATGGCCTGGTTCAGAATCACCACACACCGCCGCTCCCCCGGCGTCTTGTCGCGGGTGATCTCGAACGGATCGAGTGTGTGCGCCTCCAGGGGCCTTTCCACAGCTATGCAATCCGGGTTCTCGATAACTTCCGCCATACCGCCAACCAAGACAGGCAGAACAGGCCTTTCTTCCCGTAGCCTCCAAGTCTCCGCACCCGTTTTTGGGGACTGGGTACACGACCTGCCATACAGGATCAACAAGGCCAAAAAGGGCGCGCCTCCCTGCTTTGTTTACCATGAGCGGCAATACAATGGAGGAAGTGGAAGTTCTGGGCCCCACCAAGGTGGTGACCACGGTAGTGAACGTGAACTCGTTCATATCAAGTAAGTGCGCATCGAATGTCGCGGGATAGCAACTAACAGGACAGCACTGGACCACCTACCGTGTGACATCGTGCGCTCTCTGTGGATAATACAGAGCCTCAACTTCAAGATCGACGGCGCAAAGACGCGGCTGGCGGAGTATCTGGCTCGTCCGCGCTCGAAAGAGGTGCTGGTGGAGCTGGTGCGGACCAAGGGCCTTCTGCAGCGGTGTGCCAGAGAGCTCGTTGCCGAATCACGCCACCTCAGCAACAAGCTCCAGTGGCACAAGAACTTTCTGGTCAACGACCGAGACACCATGAACAAGCTGGTGGAGATGCGCGCGCAGATAGCGAAGAACGAGAAGCTGGACTTTGAGCGGTTCAAGAGCGACTTCTTCAAGGACCTCGAGAAAGCCGCGTCGTTCCAGGAGTACTTCAAGACGCATTTCGGCAACCAGATGCAAGAGATACCGAGGACCCCGCAGAAGACGAGGACGAAGAACACCGGAGAGGTTTCGGCACACAAACCCAAGCTCACGCTGAAGATACCCGTTGTCAAGAAAGTCGTGCCGAAGGAACCCACCTACTGTGTGTGCCACGGGGTGTCCTTTGGCAAGATGGTTGCGTGCGACAATCTCGAGTGCGAGATCGAGTGGTTTCACTACAAGTGCGTGGGGCTTACGCAGGCGCCGCGCGGGAAGTGGTACTGTCCCGATTGCACAAAACAGAGGGCCAAACCGGGACAGCCGAAAAAGAAGAGACGCAAGGGGTTTTGAGGAGCGCTATATGTTTTCAACCTGGTTCCAGACCTCATCGTCCAGTAGATACAGCCACCACATGTTGTTCCAAGACGCTATGACTCCGATAGAACAGTACACGCTGTAGATCATGAGCTTGACAAACTCAAAGCGCCGCAGGATCTCGATCGAGTTGCTGAGAATCTCGAGGATGGACACCATTGCAACCATGGGCAGTAGACCCACGATGTATATCTGGTTGAATCTGTTCCAGAAGCCGTAGCGTGGCAGAGAAGGTGTTATCTCCTCGAACGACGCATAGTAGATCACGCACCACACAAACGTGTACAGCGTCTTGATTCCGTACTCTGAAGATTTGAACAAGAGAGGGAACAGGGACACGTATCCCGCAGATGTCAGCAGCTTGAACACCTCAAGCAGGCGTCTGTCGCGCGGCACTATGAACGTGAGCGGGACGATCATGAGCAGGACAGCCTTCTCGTGGACGTGCCAGCCAAACAGGAAAGACGCATATCCGCAGAGGGTGAGCGAGCCGATGAACTTGGTGAATGTGGGCGTGATCAGCACAGGAAGAATGGCCAGAATCTGGTAGAACACCGTGAGGAGGAACGTTATCTTTGGAGTGATGTTCGGCAGCACGGTGAAGTCCACAATCTGCACTAGCCCCGAGGTTGGGGACGCGTGGTTGTTTTCGACTATGGTGGAGATGCGTCCCAGCACACGGTAGTAGAACTGGATGAGCAGCCTGTCCAGGAAGGAGTATATGGCCCAGAAGTTTGGTGCCCAGTACGCGTGTGTGAGGCCACGGGCAAAGGGGAACAGGCGCTGTACAAGAGGTTCCATCACACCATAGTAGACGAAGGGACCAAACGCAATGGCCACCACCACAGTCATCGAGCCACCCAGCTTGACGCACTGAGTCCAGTTTATGCAGTTGAGCCACTGCTTGAAGGTCTTGGGGAGCTGGCTGGGCACGTTCAGACAGTAGTTTCTGAGCAGAAACACAAAGTATGCGGGTGCGAGGTACAGGAAGATGTGCTTGAAGCAGAGCAGGATCGTGTAGTAGACGGCACACGCGAGGTAGTTGTTGCGCTGGGCGTTGACGAGGGAGAGGCACAGCAGACCAAACAGCATGCCGTTGTACTGGAAGTGGATGTGGTCTATGAAGAGCAGCCCCGGTGACAGCACGATGGACGATGCCACGACAAAGTTCACGCGTCTCTGGGAGGGTTTGGACGAGCTGATGAACCACTGGAGCGCCCCAAAGAGGAGACACTCGGACGCGATCACCGTGGATCTCTGGAAGAACACGGTAGGCCACTGGATCTCGGGCGGAATGTCGGAGATCACCAGACAGTTGTCATCGCGCACGAACTGCGGCACGAACTGCGATAGCACGTACTCAAAGTAGGCGAAGAACGGCGGGTAGTCCAGCGTCCATATCGACGTGGCCTCGGTGTACCACTCTCTGACGGGCAGCGAGTTTGTGATGGAGAGCCAATTGCGGTGCACCTCAAAGTCTGTCGATCTGTAAGCCGGGAAGAGCAGCAACTTGAGCAGCGTGGATGCCACCCATATGTTCCACAGGGAGAAGTTGGCCTTCATTGGGGTTCAACAAGACACCAACACAGCGCCAGCCCAATTCAGAAGCGGTGCGAACAAGACCGATGTGTGTAGGGACACGACACCGGGGGCTTGACAGTTCGAGTCTGACGGGCTCGGCCGGCTCAGCCTGACGGGCTCATTTGGTCTCGGTCTGGGCTTTCTCGGGCTCTTATTTGGTCTCAGCCTGGGTTTCTTTGTTTGTCTTCCATTATGCTTGTGTGGCCGTTCATCTGTGCGCAACAGGGACGAAAAGGAGGCGTAGCACCCGCATCTCTGATCGCTACCTGTGGAGCGTGTTATATATATATATCCGCAAGCGAACGCCAAGTGGGCTGCGGTGTATCTTCGTAATTCGTATTATTTACTAACATTATTTATAACTTCGTATTATTGGGCTCCGTCCGCAGCAACCTTCAGCTGAAAAACTTGCCGGCTGTGTTTTTCCGTGGTGTTCTCGGCCCAGCGAACCCTTAACACCGACGGGCCGCTTCTGTCTGCGTCTCTTCCGGCTGTCTATTGTCTATTAATACCTGTACATATTCCCCCGGGGCCATACATCTGGCTGCTCATCATGACGTCCACGCTCGTGTCCAGCTACGTGTCCCAGTACACGAGGTACGCGGCGGACCTCGCCTCCATAACCGCTGCTCTGGCCACGGAGACACGCCATGTGTCTGTTGTCGTGCTGCAGAAGTCGCTTGAGCAGGTGTCTGTGTCGCTGGAGCTGTACTCCGACCTGGCGCTCGTTGCCACCGCCACCGACAGCGCTGTTGTTGCCTCTGCTGCGTCTGCGGTGCAGGCCGTCCAGGCGTCTGCCGTTGCCATCGAGAACTCCAACTCGCTGTACGGCTCTCTCAACCCCTCGCTCGGCGGAAACGCCGCCTGTGCCGCGGTCATGGGCGTGTTCCTCGTGCTGCACATCCTGCTGGGCCTCTACGGCCGGCAGTGGTGGATGCTGTGGTCCTTCTTCTGCGGCTGCTTCCTGGAGTTCATAGGCTACATCGGCCGTTCCCTGTCCCACGATCACCGCGAGAGCCTCAACCCGTTCCTGCTGCAGATCGTTTGTCTGACGCTGGCTCCGTGCTTCATCATGGCCGGCATCTACTACATGCTCGCCAAACTGGCCACCGTCTACGGCACCAAGTTCTCCAAGCTCAAGCCGATGTGGTACTCCAACATCTTCATCGCGTGCGATTTGGTAGCCATCATCCTGCAGGGTGCGGGCGGCGGAATCGCGTCCAGCTCGCTGTCTGAGTACGAGAGCACAGACTCCGGAACACACGTCATGGTGGGCGGCTTGGCCTTCCAGGTGGCCACCATGACGCTGTTCCAGTACTTCCTGTACGACTTCCTCTACAGGATATACCGTGCCGACTCAGGCGACTTTGAGCCGCGCTACGCCGATATCAGAGCGAGGAGGCTGTTCCGCTTCTTCCCCATAGCCCTCGTGCTCGCTGTGATCTGTGTGTTTGTGCGGTGCATATACCGTCTGGTGGAGCTCTCCGAGGGCTGGAGTGGCTTCCTCATCCAGCACGAGGTGTACTTCATGATCCTCGACGCTCTCATGATGTGTCTTGCCATTCTGCTCATGACGGTGTTCCATCCGCTCTTTGCGTTTGGGCGCAACAGCTACATCCCTGTGAAGGGTATGAAGCTCGGAAAGAAGAAAGAGATCGACGACAAGTTCAACGAGACCTGAGATCCCTCTATTTCTATATACAAGGCCTACCTCTTACTCTTCTGTAGAACTTCCCAAAGGGCACTGGCAGGGTCTTCACTCGCCATGATGTAGTAACCAACCAGTGGAAAATTCAGACCGAGCCCACCAGCCCTGGCATCCAGTCCAGTACTTCTATCGAGCCCCTTGATGTTACACTTCTTCATCAAGGCTTCGAGCCTAATGTCTCCGTCCTCAACCAGGTCGTCGATGTCAAATTCAATCTTGTGTGGAACGTGCATCGCGATCGTCAGAACGGCCAGCAACGCAGTAGCCTTCTTCTCGTCCACCTCTGAGAACTTCATGTCCTTGAACTTGACAGCGTACTCGTGGAACTTGACGCTGAACTTGCGGATTGCAGAACTCGCCGCGATGAGCGGAGACAGGAATGCCACGGTTAGCGAGAAGATCTCCTCGTCCACCACATCCAGCCACCCGGTCACCAGTAAGTTGTCCAGCAACACGGCGAGCACTTGGAGGAGCTTGTCAGGGTTCGAAGGCTGATCTTCCAGAAAACATGACATGCCAACGTAGAACTTGCTCAGAATCGTGATCCACTGCTTGTCCTTGTAAAGAAGAGCAGTCCCGTCAACGGTGCGCCATCCACGAAGCAGCTGGTGGATGTAGTCAATCATCGCCTGCGAATAGTATGCATTGGCTATCTGTGTGCATGCAACGGTGAAGTCTCCGGTTGCGAAGAGCTGGTCGATGAGAAACGTCCACAGCGACATGTCGCTCATGGAGATCATCTTCGAGGTCTGTGGCATCTTGAAGAGGGTGCGCAGTGGTGGCTTGAAGCTTGTCTTGGGGTCCCCGTGCATTCTGTAGAGTTTGGCCACTAGTTCTGTGCTGTTGAAAGGCTTTTTGGGATCGTCCGTGTAGGACTGCAGCTCCTCCTCCATCTTCTTCTCCACGCTGGTCAGCCGCGATTCTGTGCGGAAGACCTTGTGTTCGTGCATCTCCTGTTCGTCGTCACCGGCCTGGGGGTCGGGGAACTCGCAGTGGCAGTCTGGGTGTATCTCGAACTCTATCGTGGCGCATCCTTCCTCCTCGTCCTCCGACGTTATCTCTAGTTCGAACTCGAACATGTACTTGAGATCCTCTTCCACGAAATCGTCGTACTCGAAGTACTTCTCAAACTCGCCTGGCTCCTTGAGAACCTGAGCCGTGTAGCTGTCCACGTACTCCTTCACCGCTGGTCTCAGAGACCCGTCTCCCGTCTTGCGCGCCCATACGGATAAGAAGTTGTTCAGTGTTTCGTGTTTCAAGTCGTGCATGCGTTCGTCGAAGGAGTCGTTGAGGTATACCGACAAGATGTTGCGTATGGCGCCCATGCCCTTGGCAACGGCTAGTATCACGGCCGGCGTTTCCTCGCCGGTCTCCTCGTGGTGTCTGTCCACCTCGAGGCACAGAAGAAGAACTATCGTGACACACCTCCAGTACAGCGACCATTCCAGGACGAAGGGGCAGCTTTCGCGGTCGTTCCTGTACAGCTTGAAGATTGCCATCAGCGACACTATCACGAACTTGCACATGACTGTGAAGTCGTGGAACTCCACCACGTGCATCAGGAGCTGGCACTTCGGCAGCCAGTGCGGCCACCTCTCCATGGCTCTCTGATCCGAGGCGTTCGGGTACGACTTGAGGAGCAAGTCCAGGTCCAGGTTGGCGATGCGCTCGAGTGTGTGCCTCACCAGGAGGTTGAGCGCATACGCAAACCGGAACTGCGCAAACTGGGCGGGTGGCTTCCTGAAGGAGTCGGCGTTCAGCGCCAGCACGAGGTCCGACACAAAGTCGACAGACAGCATGAGGCGGTTGTCGTCGCCCGTGTCCGAGGGCTGGAGGTACGGATCGCACAGCGCCGTGATCGACCGCGCCAGCTTCAGCAGCACCTCCTTCTCCAGCCCCGGCGTGAACTTGTGACCCGACAGAACGTAGTGCGCCAGCACCTCGTGCAGCTCGAACGTGTCGAAGCGGTCCTCGTGCACCTGTAACTGGTGTAGGACGTCTAGCAGTACGCTGTAGAAGTCTTCTCCCAGGTCGTCTCGCAACCGCATCTCCTCGAGCAGAGTGGACAGTTTAGTGCCTGTGCCTGCATCCGCCATGCTCGCCTCGTATCTGTGTATGTTGCCCTTGTCTCTGGCCCGGTGGCGCTCGGTCTCAGGCCTTGTTCGGGCCCCCTCAGATTTTTCTCGCGGGCCTCTCTGTGAGCCGGGGCTCGCTAACCGGGCCCGGATCTTCCCCAGCCTTTGTTCGCTGTTGCCTGTTCCTTGTTGCTTCTCCACCCGTTGGTCCCGCAATATATCCGCGAAATGATCACCGGGCTGTTTATATTCAACCAGAGGGGCGACGTGATCATCTCCAAGCTCTTCCGCGAGGGCATACGGAGAAACGTTGCCGATGCCTTCCGCATACAGGTGATCACCAGCTCTGAGGTGCGTACCCGTCTCCGCTGCCATTAGGGCACACTAACCACGAAAGCAGGTGCGGTCGCCGGTTCTCACGCTCGGATCCACCACGTTTCTGCACATCAAGCACGGCTCGCTGTGGATCGTGGCGGTCACGCGGTCGAACGCAGACGCGAGCACCGTGTTTGAGTTCCTGCAGAAGTTCCAGGCGCTGCTGCTCAGCTTCCTGAACACAGACAAGCTGGACGAGACCACCGTCAAAAACAACTTCATGTTCATATACGAGCTGCTGGACGAGATCACGGACTTTGGATACCCGCAAAACATGGAGATCAACGCCCTCAAACAGAACATCTCCGCGCCCGTCGCGTTTGGAGCCTCGGACTTCCTGTCCAACGGGAACGGGTCCAACGGATCTAGCGGGTTCTTGGCCAGAGCCGGGACCCTTTCGCGGAGGCGCAGCTCGGCCGCTCCCCAGACGACCCCAGGCGCTATATCGTGGAGACAGTCGGGCATCAAGCACCGGAGCAACAAGGTGTATCTCGACGTGATAGAAGACGTGAGCCTGCTGATGTCTGCCAACGGCACGATTCTGCGGTCCGTGGTGGATGGCCGCATCGTGCTCAACAGCAAACTGTCCGGGATGCCTGAGTGCTCTTTCGGATTCAACAAGTCGGTCAAGGGCGATCGCTCGGCAGAGGACATACTCAAGGACTGCAAGTTCCACCAGTGTGTGGATCTCAAGACTTTTGACAGACACCAGCTCATCAAGTTCATTCCACCGGACGGCGAATTCGAGCTCATGTCGTACCACGTTGACGACGTGGACGTGCCTTTCAAAGTTGACGCCAGTGTCACGACGTTTGCAAACAAGGCCGTCGACTACTCGCTCACCGTGCGGTCGAACATCTCCGGCAAGACCGGGAACAGCTCACCCAGGCTCGGCAACTGCTCGGTTGTGGTGCGCATCCCCACCCCGCCGGGTACAATCAAGGCAAACATCGCCAAGGTTTCCAGCGGGAAGGCAAAGTTCATAGCAGAGGAGAACGTGATCGAGTGGAAAATCATGGTTTTTGCTGCCGGCAGCACCCACACTTTTAAGGGAACTGCAGACATAGCGGCTGTTTCGGAGCAGAAGAGCCTGTTGACGTGGACGAGACCACCCATATCGGTGAACTTCTCGGTCAAGACGCACTCGTGTTCTGGACTCACGGTCAACTTCCTCAAGGTGAGCGAGCCTTCGGGATACAGCGCCCTCAAGCTGGTCAAGTACGCCTCGCAGTCGAAGTCCTACGAGATTAGATACTAGAAAGAAGCAAAAAAAAAAACATTTTGTACGCAGACAATGAACGGGTTAACTGTTTGGAAAGGCTTCGGTTCGTGCGGCTGTATATTGGGTTGCACACTGCCGTCTGGCTGGCGGAGAGAAAATTTTGGAGGCCGCCACCACGGCGCTTTCCCGTGTGGACGGCAGAACATGAGAGATTTGCTGGTGTTTTCGGGGTCCTCCAACAAGAGCCTGGCGGAGCGGATCTGCCGGTGTCTCGGGATAGAGGAAGGCGAAGTGTCGCTGTCGAAATTCAGCAATGGAGAAACATCGGTCACCATGGTGGACTCTGTGCGTGAGAAAGACGTCTACATCGTGCAGTCTGGGTCTGGCCACGTCAACGACAACTTCATAGAGATGCTCATCATGATCTCGGCGTGCAAAATGGCTTCGGCTCGCCGGGTCACCGCTGTCCTGCCTCTCTTCCCATACTCGAGACAGCCCGACGTTCCGTATACACGCAAGGGCGCGCCGCTGGTGTCGAAGACGAAGAGCTCGTACACGTTCGAGAGCGTTCCCTCGACACCCAGGCCCAGCTCGCGCAGCCACACAAACCTCCTGGACGTGCAGAAGCTCGATCTGAACCAGCCGAGACAGGGAACCACACCCTCGATTCTGTCTCCTGCGCCGCTGAGTCCGGCCAAGTCTCCGTTCAAGCCGAAGAACGAGTACCACCCAACCGCGATCCCGACCAACGAGTCGAGTCCTGCGCTGCGGGGAGACGCAAGCGCCACCGGCTACAAGAACTGGGTAGCGCAGTCCGGCACGCTCGTTGCAAACCTGCTGACCACCGCCGGTGCGGACCACATCATCACCATGGACCTACACGATCCGCAGTTCCAAGGTTTCTTCGATATTCCGGTGGACAACCTCTACTCCAAGCCGCTGCTGCAGCACTACATCGCCAACTACATCCCCCACTACCAGAAGGCCGTCATTGTGAGTCCCGATGCCGGTGGGGCCAAGCGTGCCACCTCCATAGCAGACGCCCTCGAGCTGGAGTTTGCCCTCATCCACAAGGAGCGCAGACAGAAGATCACGCCCGAGACCTCTGCCTCCTCTGGCTCGACCGGACCGTACTCGTACCTCCACTCGAACCTCTCCACCGCCAGTCTGTCGAGCGTGACTGGCTCACCCATGCTACACGCAAGCAGCGTGGACAAGATGGTGGCCACAACGATGCTTGTGGGCGATGTCGAGGACAAGGTGTGTATTCTGATCGACGATCTCGTGGACACATCCTACACGATCACACGCGCGGCCAAGCTGTTGAAGACGCAGGGTGCCAAGTACGTGTACGCCATAGTCACCCACGGCATCTTCAGCGGAGACGCCATGCGCAGGATACGGTCCAGCGGTATCGACAAGCTCATCACCACCGACAGTGTTCCGCAGGAGGATCTGGTGAACGAGCTGGGCGACATGGTTGAGGTTCTGGATGTGTCGCGTATCTTTGCAGAGGCCATCAGGAGAATCAACAACGGTGAGTCTGTGTCGATGCTGTTTGACCACGGTTGGTGAAGACTCGTTTTTTGTACACACATTATCAATAGTTAAACATCCTTGTCAGTAACCTCGTTGACCTGAGCTCGAGAGACGTTAGTATCTGGTCGATCTTGGACGTGGTCAGACGCGAGTCCTCGTTGGTGTACTTCGAGGCCTTGAGCAGCTGCTTCGTGAAGGACAGGATCACAAGCGTGAAGTATATGCGCAGCACACTCACGCCGAGGGAGGAGGCCACGGTGATGAACAGCTCGTAGCCCTTGCTCGCAGACTGCGACGAGAGGTCCTCGCCACGCGACACCAGCGGGAGGATTATGTAGTCCTCAGCAGCCTTGATAGCGTCCTTGTTCCACACCCAGGTCTTATCCACAGGACCCATGGCCGCCACGTCTTCCTCGGGGTTGTAGCTCCTCCTCATCTTGTCCACCGCGTCTGCCGCAGGCGATCTGTTCTCGCTGAACCAGAGGTACGCAAAGTACACCGTGAAGAAAATCCCGCCGATCGTGTCTATGGCATACACCACGCTCACGAGCGACATCTGGCGGGCCCTGGGCTTCTTCAGAGAGAACATCCCTATCAGGTAGAAAGGCGTGATGATGAAGGAGGCCAGGTAGAAGAGCCACTGCAGGAAGTTGATCGGGTGTCCTGTGAACAGCGACAACAGCCCAAACAGACCCGACATCTTGTTGATGATGGCATACCCGAGTATGACCTCGACTCCGATGTACAACGGCAGAACGCCAAAAAACTTCTGCGTGGATTGTTAGTAGCGAACCCTGGACGCTCCGTCTCCAGCTCCAGCGGAGACGGTCCGGCCGCACGTACCTTCGGCAGAAGCTGTGCCAGAACCTGCGAGCTCATGATTATCCGAATATCAACCGCGTTTGCAACAGCAGCCAGGAAGAACAAAGGAGGAGGACTCTGGTCGTAAGCCGGAAGACCCTAAACAAGGCCAAGCCCACGACCCGGTGGAGAAATGGCAGACCGTTTTTTTTAAAAAAAAAAAATTTAGGAAGACGTTTGTGTTTTTGCAAAACCACAGAGACAACAAGCATGGCCGAGAGTTTGAGAGATTTGCTGGAGGACATGGATCTGTCTTCGGACAGCGACTCCGAGGAGGAGCAGATGCGCGAGTCCAAGACACAGCAGGCGAAGCGCAAAGTGGTGCAACACAAGGAGGAGATTCTGGCGAAATACTCGGACAAGATCAAGACGGACGAGTTTCTGTTCAAGAGCCACCGAGTCACGAGGGACAAGGCCGAGCGTGCGACCGTCGAGAGTGTGCTGGACCCACGCACAATCGGGTTCATCCTGAAGCTCTTCAAGAACGGCACCATCACACAGATAAACGGGTGCATCAGCACGGGCAAGGAGGCCAACGTGTACCACGCCATGAACGAGGAGACGGGGAGGGAGTACGCGATCAAGATCTACAAGACGTCGATTCTCGTGTTCAAGGACAGAGAGCGGTATGTGGACGGAGAGTTCCGGTTCAGAAACCAGAAGAACCAGCACAACCCGCGCAAGATGGTCAAGATATGGGCCGAGAAGGAGTTCAGAAACCTCAAGAGGCTGCACTCCAACGGGGTGCTGTCGCCGGAGCCGGTCGACCTCAAGTCCCACGTGCTGGTGATGGACTTCCTCGGAAAGGGAGACGGCTGGCCCTCGCCCAAGCTGAAGGACTACGCCTTCAAAGACGTCGATCAGATCGTGCGGTTCTACCAGGACATGCTCATCGCCATGCGCACGATGTACCAGAAGTGCAGGCTTGTGCATGCCGATCTGAGTGAGTACAACTCCATCGTCCACAACGACAGGCTGTACATCTTTGACGTTTCGCAGAGCGTGGAGCACGATCACCCCATGAGCCTAGACTTCCTGAGGATGGACATCAAGAACGTCAACGACTTCTTCGAGAGAGTGAAGCACATCCACGTGTTCCCCGAGCGTCTCATCTTCCAGTTCATCATCCAGGAGTGGCAGTCTCTCAAGGACGGCGCCGATGTGCCGGAGGAGGACCCCGAGTTCCTGGCTCACTACCTGCACGAGCTTCCTCTGAAGGGTGATGAAGAGGACCAGCAGGACGAGGTGTTCAGGAGTCTGCACCTGGTTTCGTCTCTGAACCACCTGGATGAGAGAGACTTTGAGAGATTCTCCAAGGGAAACGTCGATACTCTGAAGGATCTTGTTGGAGAGTCATCCTCTGCAGAGGAAAGCGAAGACGAGGACGAAGACGAGAGTGACGAGGAAGACGAAGAAGAAGAAGAAGACGGAGAGTGGAAGGAGAAAGAAACACAGCCCAAGGGTAAAAAGCATGAAGACAAAGAGATCAAGAAACAGAGGAAGAAGGAGGCCAAGGAACACGCAAAGGAGAAGAGAAAGACAAAGATGAAGAAACACGTCAAAAAGAAGCTTGTCAACAAGGCCCACAAGGGCAGTAAATAGATACCATCGCCTGTATATTGTTTCCCAAAACCCATTTATGAAAGAATCCAAACCGCTACATGCTGCCACCGCTTGCTGCATGACCACCAACCAAACCTGCCATTTCCAAGAACGCGCGTTCTTCACCGAGATTCTTCACGTTCACACGCTGTCTCGCAAGCGCCTCTTTTTGTTCCCACTCCCACTGCTTGGCCTGCTCTGCCAGATCCTTTTCTGTGCCGCACCCCCACACCTCGAGATCGGTTATGGAAAACCTATCCTCGTACTCGGGCAGTGGCGCGTCGTCCTCGTGTATGCTTCCCTCGTGGTACGTTCCTCCCCTGCCCAAGTGTCTAAACACTGCAAACTCAAGACTGGAGTCAAGCGTCAGGGAAACGTTTCCTGGCTGGTAGCGTTTCGTGTTGTTCTTCAGCAGCGGCTCGTCGTTGCCAAACCCTATACCTCCGCCGTTGGTGTTGAAGTACACATACCTTGAGTCCACCTTGCGTGCTTTGAACAGAGACTGGTGTGGAGATATCTGAAACAGCATGCTTTCCGAATCTCCAAAACAGTCTTTGTTGGATATCTTCCACGGCTGTGCGATGTACGCGCCAAAAGTGATCTTCTCGCCATCGTCATTATCGTTGGGGAAAGAAGTCGTTTCTGCATCTGTGGTTCTGAAATTGGGGAACTCGTCCCTGAAGCTTTCGTATCTCTTGTTCTTCCCCTCCCTGATCCTCGTACCGGATACGAACAGAATCGTTGGCGCGTTCCACTTGAAGACCTTGGACTGGAAAGAGCGCATGGAGAACCCAGCGTCGGAGGCCACGTACAGTTTCTTCATGCGTCCGTAGACAAGCTCAGCAGGGAGAAAAGTGGCCAGCTGCGACAGTACGCATCGATTGACGATCTTCGTCGTATCCTGCGATAATTTGAGTGACTGCCCCGTAGAGTTGAAGAAGAGGAGCGAGTTGAGGAAGTAGCTCAGAGGAGCAAACACATCTTTCATGGTTCCTGCGACGATGATGCGGAAGTGCGTGCACCCTACCTGTCCCGAAACCTGCCTCTTCGTGACCCCAGGCAGGAAGCTCCTCAGAAGCACGATTGCACGTTTGTTGTACGACTCCCAGTTCTGGAGCTCGGTGTCGAACGCTGACAGCTTGTCGTTGAACTTTCCCGGAATGGCGATCTCAGATATGGCGAGTACAAACGTCAGCACCTGCGACAGCACAGGTGCATCGATGGCAAGTTTCTCCAGGTCATACCCATCGTGGGTCTGCACAATGGGCATTCGCGACCACAGAACCTTGTTCTGTCTGTGCAAGACCTTCACCCTGGCCCTGTTTGTGTTTGCGGGGTCTTTCTCCGTTGCCTTTTCGCTGTCGGAAAACCCAGCAGCGCAGAGTGCCAGAAAGAATAGCTCCGTGAAATCCAGCCCGTCCACGAACAGCTTCTCCCGTCTGTCTGGGCTGAAAAGTGCTATGGCCTTGATGATCGCCCCACTGGTGATCTCCTGCTCATCGGCCTCGTAGTCGTCCAACAGCGGGAACTTGCCAAAGAACCGGATGCACTTGAAGAGAACATCCTTGGCAGGTAGGTCTTTCGGAGATGCAAGCAGCGCAAACAGCTGGTCTTTGGTGACAACCTCGTTGCCACGCAGTTCCTCTAGCGCAAGCTGTTGTTTGATGGAGTACAGCTCGATGGGCTGGAACGTGGAGAGACACGCTTTGACAAACAGCTTGTCGGTCTCTGAGCGCGTCACGTAGCTCGAGCCTGCGCTCTCGAGCCCCTCTGTGTCCTCGGAACTCCATGATTGACCCATATCCAGACTAAAGATACACGTCACAGAGAAGAAGAGTCGCCACCCCTTTTCGTGGGGCTTAACGAGTCGTGTCCGCGGAGTCGTGTGCGGGATAATCCCAAAAAAAATTCGAGTAAAAAAAAAACTCTTGAATGGGGCTTTCTGCTGAACAAGGGACACAAGCACTACAAGTACCACAATGGCACCCAAGGATAAGAAAGGAGCCAAGAAGACACCGGTCACCACGGATTCGCGTTTTGCGTCTGTGCATAACGACCCGCGGTTTGCGCCCGTGAAGAGAAACGACCTCAAGGTGAAAGTTGACAGCAGATTCTCCAAGGAGGAACTCGGTCTGCAGAACTCCAAGGCTAAGGTCGACAGATATGGTAGAAAGCTGAAGGACCAGAAGTCAACCAAGGACTTTGACAAGTTCTACGAGAAGTCCGAAGAGGAGGAGTCCGAAGAAGAGGAGAAGTCATCTGAGGAAGAGTCCGAGTCTGAGGAAGAGTCTGAAGAGACAAAGGTGATAGACAGAGCCAGAGGCGAAGGTCTTGCCAGCGAAGGCTCGAGCTCCTCTTCAGAGGAGTCGGAGTCTGAAGTCGAGGATGACTACACGGAGGAGTCAGAGGTGGAGATCGAGGAGGAGGAACCGGAAGAAGGAGACCCCACAGCAACGATTGCGGTGACCAACATGGACTGGGACCATATCAGAGCGGTCGACCTCCTGGCCACCTTCTCGAGTTTTGTGCCTGCCACCGGCTACATCGAGAGTGTGACCATCTACACCTCCCAGTTTGGAAAGGAGAGAATGCAGAAGGAAGAGGTGGAAGGCCCGCCCAGAGAGCTGTTCCAGTCCAAGAAGAGCAAGAAGGATGAGGAGTCGGACGATGAGGACTCTGATGCCGAGCTTGATCTCGCCACTGCCGCAAAGAAGCTGTACGAAGAGGGAGACGCACAGGACTACGATTCGAAGAGCTTGAGAAGATACCAGCTCCAGAGACTGCGCTACTACTATGCGATCGTCAGATGTGACTCTGTGTCCACTGCGAAGGCCATATACGACAACTGTGACGGGACAGAGTACGAATCCACTGCCAACCTGTTCGATCTGCGCTATGTGCCCGAGGGAATGGAGTTTGAGGAGGAAGACGCCAAGGATAGGTGTGCCAAGATCCCAGCGAACTACAAGCCACAGGACTTTGTCACGGATGCGCTGCAGCACTCCAAGGTGAAGCTGACCTGGGACGAGACGCCAGCGGAGAGAATGACACTCTCCAAGAAGGCGTTCTCCCAGAAGGAGATCGAAGATATGGACTTCAAAGCGTACCTGGCCTCGGACAGCGACGAGAGCGATGCCGAGGACATGAAGCAGAAGTACAGGTCTCTTGTGGGAGCCAAAGACGATGCGTTCATGGACAAGGGCGAGGAAGAGGAGGATCTGGACATGGAGATCACCTTCACGCCGGGTCTCAGCGAGGAGGCCGCTGCTGCAGCTGCTGCCGAGAAGAAGGAGGAGTCCACCATTGAGAAGATCAAGAACAGGGAGAAGGAGAGGAGAAAGCTGAGAAAGCTGAAGTTGAAGGAGCTGAAGAAACAGCAGGAGGAGGCCAAGCGCTCTGCCAAGAAGGAGCGC
Organism: Kuraishia molischiana; assembly: GCA_024271875.1. Lineage (NCBI taxonomy): Eukaryota > Fungi > Ascomycota > Pichiomycetes > Pichiales > Pichiaceae > Kuraishia > Kuraishia molischiana. The sequence goes on from JANBXH010000015.1 coordinate 221,396, forward strand.
AAGGCAGGCAAGGCCGAGTCCAAGCCTGACCAGGTCAGCCGTGAGGAGCTGGAGCTGCTGATGCTCGATGAGAACGAGGAGGACGCCAAGAAGGGAAGGTCCCACTTCAACATGAAGGAGATCATCAAGAGCGAGAAGGAGAAGAAGAGGAAACACAGCAAGAAGGCGGAAACCGGGGACGATAACGAGGCGGATCTGGACATCGTCGACAGCCGTTTCAGCGAGGTGTTTGAGGACCACCGGTTTGCCATCGACCCCACCAGCTCGGAGTACAAGAACACTCCGGTCATGAAGAAGATCCTCAAGGAGCGCTCCAAGCGTTCGCTCAAACGCTCCAAAGAGGACTCTCACAAGAAGCGCCGGGTGCGGTGATTACTGCTGTCTGTAATAATGTTTAGTTTTATTTTTGAAGATAGAAAAAGAATGTTCAAGAGAAAGCCTCGAAATCCTTTTAGAATTCTTATGAAATAATGAATGCCAAACGAAGAGGCTTCTTCGCAGGGGTTTCGGGGTTGGGTTTGATCTAAATAGATAAGCAGCTTTTTTTGTTTTTGTTGGTTTTTTTCAATAGTTTTCCGGATCTCGTACTCTCTGCATGAGGAGAGTTGTGGGGGTGACTTGGGTTTATCGTGGTGGTCTATTTCTTTGGTGGGTTGAAAGTGATCTTTCTGTGCTTGATTGGAGTCCACTTGAACTTCTTCACCCACACGGAGACAAAGTACAGACCGGTCACGACTATCAGGGCCTTGAGACCGAGTCTCTTTCTCTCGTCGTGCTCAGGCTCACAGGCCCAGTTGAGGAAGGTGGTGACGTCCTTGGCCATCTGAGAGGTGGTGGCCGGGGTGCCGTCGTCAAACTCGACAAGGCCGTCGAACAACACTCTGGCCATGGCGATGGATCCACCGGGGAAGTATGGGTTGTAGTTACCGCCTGGTGGCAGAACAACACCGGCAGGAGGCTCGTCTGGGTAGCCGGTCAGGAGAGAGAAGATGTAGTCGCAGGCACCGTGGCGGGCCTTGACGATGAGAGACAGGTCAGGTGGAAGAGCACCCTGGTTGGCAGCTCTGGCAGCCTGCTCGTTGGCGTATGGGCCGGGGATGTAGTCGGCGAGCTTACCAGGTCTCTTTCTTGGGTTACCCTGGTCGTCTGGCTCGTCGTCGTACTCGAACTCCTCGGCCATCTCTCTCACCTCAGAGTTTGTGTGGGAAACACCGACAAGCGTTCTCCAGGCAACTCTGTCGAGAGAGTGGCACGCAGCACACACCTCTCTGTAGACCTGGAAGCCTCTTCTGATGGAGGCATGGTCAAAGGTGTCGAACATGCCGTTGTGTGGCCAGTTGTACTCAGGTGGGTGCAGACCGTGCTCGGCAGCAGTCATGGCATCGGCGGTCTGGATGTCCTTGTAGAGGATGTACGAGGCGGTGAGACCGGTGGCGGCCACGGCTCCGGAAACAAACCTCTTCATCAGAGGAGAGGCCTCGGATGCCTGGGTGGAGAATGCTCTCTGTTTCCGCTTGGTTAGTGGCTGTGGACGGCCTGGGCCACCTGTGTGTATACTTACAGCATTGCTGGCACGCTTGATCGCAGGGGAAACACGGGCAAACATCTTTTTCTGGAATTCTCCCGCTAATACACACAGAGGGAATAATCGACAAATTAAAAAAGGTGTGGTGGGATGGGTGTCGAGAAAAAGACTTGTCTGTGTATCGAGGTTTGCAGAGTGAGCCCAGGAGCACTGGCCTCTTCCAAGCGGAACCGCCAGAAAAAAAAGCTCTGATTCAAATGCACTCTCATTGGCTGTACGGATTAACCTGCACACGTCCTGCGCGCTGGAGAAAATCCGAGTTCTTCCAGGATCACGTGATCGCACGACCGGTTACGCAGCGCGCGCGCGCGACGCGTCTTGAAGCGCCTCTTTGCCCGCGTGTGTGTGCTTGCTCGTTCTCCACGCCATGACAGCAGACTACGTGAATCTCGAGGAGCAGGCGTATCTCAATCTGTGCGACCGCATCATCCGGGAGGGCGAGCACAGACCGGACCGGACCGGAACGGGCACGTACTCGCTGTTTGCGCCTCCGCAGCTGCGCTTCAGCCTGCGCGACGGCCAGTTCCCGCTGCTCACCACGAAGAAGGTCTTCATGAAGGGCATCCTGCACGAGCTGCTGTGGTTTGTGGCCGGCTGCACCGACGGGAAGAAGCTGTCCGAGAAGGGCGTGAAGATATGGGAGGGCAACGGGTCCAGGGAGTACCTCGACTCGCTGGGGCTGACCCACCGCCGCGAGGGAGATCTCGGTCCGGTCTACGGTTTCCAGTGGAGACACTTTGGCGCGGAGTACTCCGACTGTGATGCAGACTACTCTGGCCAGGGGTTCGACCAGCTCGCACGCATCATCCACACGCTCAAGACAAACCCATACGACAGACGCATCATCATGTCTGCGTGGAACCCACCCGACTTCCCCCAGATGGCTCTGCCCCCATGCCATGTGTTCTGCCAGTTCTATGTCAACTTCCCGGAGGGCAAGAGGCCCGAGCTCTCGTGCCAGATGTACCAGCGCTCGTGCGACATGGGTCTCGGCGTTCCGTTCAACATCGCCTCGTACGCACTGCTCACCAAGATGATCGCCGAGGTGTGCGAGATGGAGTGCGGTGAGTTCGTGCACACCATGGGAGACGCGCATGTGTATGCAGACCACGTTGACGCGTTGAAGGAGCAGCTTTCGCGTGTGCCTAGAAAATTCCCGACTCTGAGGCTCAAGCGTAAAGTCACAGACATTGACGACTTCAAGTTTGAGGACTTTGAAGTCGAGAACTACGATCCATACGGTCCAATAAAGATGAAGATGAGTGTATAGCTACCTTGATTTACATCATGCTATGACGTCTTCCCAGTAATCCGCGCATGTCGTTCCCAAAACTAGTCTTCCGCTTTGCCGGGACGTAAAACTCTTCAGGGTTATCCACAAAGTCAAACACTGACATATCGTCAGCGCGAGCGCGTTTTTTGCCTGTGACTTCTCCCTGCTCGTCTGAGTATACTCCAAAGCTTGAGCTCTTGCGCGGTTTTGTGATGTTGTTCCGTTTCACGTTGTTGGAGCTTGTGACATTGGAAAGCGGCTTGCGCTCTGCAGATGCAGCTTTTTGGCGTGGTTTGGCGGGTATCATCTCCAGAGTCTCTGCGGTCTTGAGCGTGAGATCTGCAGAGCTAGGTCTCGAGTTCTCGTTTGGTGTCTTCAAGCTCTCTGGCTCTGCATTGGGGTCGAAAACAGCATCGACAAACTTCTCTGATTGTCTCCTCATCTTCTTTCTCAGCGATGGCAGTGCGTAGTTAACAGGCTTCCGACGCCTGCTCTCGCGTGGACCTTCGATTTCAGGAGTGACTTCCTTCTGTAACTCCTGCAACTCTCGCGTGACTGGCGCGGACCCCAGTGTTTTCCTCCGCTCCTTCTTCTTCTGCGGACTGGCTCGTCTGTGTGTCTGCTGCTTCTTCTGCGGTGTCTTCTGCGGACTGTGCGTTTCCTCGGGCTGGATCACGATGTTTGCCTCGCTCAGTCTCAGCTTCGGTATGCTCTTCTTCTTAGGTCTGGGGCTCTCCTCTGGAATGGAGTAGTCTGAAATAGACATATCGGTAGAGTAGTCCTGTAGCAGGGACTCAAATTTCTGTTGCGCGCTCTCGAACGCCTCTTGCGGACGTGCGCCCTTGGTAGGTTCCTCGGACTTCGTCTCCGTGGTTACTGGAGTGAGTACAGGGATGGTCTTGGCGTGCACCTCGGGCGTGTCTGGTGAGTGGATGAACAGAGAAGACTGTCTCCTCGCGGACGATTTCCTGCGGCGGTGAGACACGTTTAAAGGGAGGCTCTCCTGTACTCTTGCCACTGGTTCCGATGCATGTTCTTCCCCAAACTCGAGTCTGACTCCCGACGGTGGCAGCCCCTGTCTCTCCCTTATGTTGTCAAACATCGTAAACACATCTCTCAGTTTCGACACAATGCCGTTCTCAAGTATGGCCAGCTGCTCGTCTATCTGTCTCTTGTGGTCTGCCTCAGACAACTGCTGTTTCGTCTGCAGACTCACCACTGCTGTGTTCAGCTGCTGTACCTGTTTCTCGAGCTCGCTCATGCCATTCCGCAGCACAGAATTGGTTCTCGCCAGCGCTGTGTTCTGCTGTAGGTACCGTTTCTTGAGATCCTCCACGTCCCTTCTGTTGACCGTCTCGGGCTGTTGTTGTGGTGGTGCTGATGGCTGGCCGGTTCCGCGAGACCACGATGGCACCGAGAAGTCAAGCCCCTGTGACGGAGCAGGGTTCAGCTGTGGTCGATTGGATAATCGCACCATGATTCGTGTGTAGACCTCTGGAGCGCTGCGAGTGGAAGAGTGGATCACAAGGGCCAAAGCAGAAGGAGATGTAAACAAACCCAATCGTCGTGTCTGTGCGAAATCTAGTTTTTGGCGATGGTACACGACTCCCTAGCTCCGGCCCTCAGAGAGAAAAAAAGGTCGACGACGGCGACAGGAGGCGCTTAGAGGAGGCTTTCCACACACAAGACAAAAGAGTCGAAGCCGGTGATGTCGTTACGAAACCTGGGATATGCGTGTGCGCATCTGCAGAACTGTCTGAGGGTGAGCATGCCCATGACGTCTATTCCATTCACAAAGCTGCATCTGCAGATTGCCGTTGGTTTGTACAAGAACGGCTTCATAAACTCTGTCACCAAGGGATCCACCGCCGGACCCGACGCTGTTCCCGTGGAGGTGACGCCAGATAACATATCGTCGAGAAAGCTGTGGCTGGGTCTCAAGTACAAGAACTCCAAGCCCGTGATGTCCAAGCTCAAGCTTGTGTCGAAGCCCAACAGAAGAATCAAGTTCACCAAGCAGGAGCTTTCAGATCTCGCGCACGGAAAGAAGGTGCGGATCGTCGAACCGCTGGCTCCCGGTGAGGTTATGTTCCTGAAGGTGGACCGCTCCAACGACGTTGTCGAGCTGCACGAGGCCGTCAAGAAGGGATACGAGGGGGAGCTGCTCTGTCGCGTGAAATAATTACATACTTTGAAACTCTGTACATATGTCGTTTGCATGATGTAGCTGTGTGAACCCAGGTGGGTGAGCGTGAAGAGGAGGGGCACTGGCGGCGGCTGCTCTCTACCGCTTCTTCTTCTCCCGCAATCAATCAACATGGCGTCGCGGTCGGTTCTGGATATACTGAGGGCTAAGAAGGCACCGCAGATACACAAGAAGAGCAGCGCCAGACCGGTGTCACCGTCGCTGGGGCTGGACAGACAGTGGAGCGTCTCGAGCCAGACGTGTCTGGTTTACACGCCTGAGCGCTTCACGCCACCGGGGGAGGGCCCAGCCAAGATCGCAGCGTTCGACATGGACCACACGCTCATCAGGAGCAAGAACCCGGCGCAGAAGTTCTCGCGGGGCCCCAACGACTGGGTGTGGCTGTTCCCCGAGGTGCGGGAGAGACTGGAGGGTCTACACAGAGAGGGCTACAAAGTGCTCATTTTCACCAACCAGGCGGTCACCGTGGTTGCAAGAGACTCCAAGAGCATGAATCTGTTCACTACGAAGATGCACAACGTGTTTTCAGAGCTGCCCGTCAAGGTGTTCGCGGCGTGTAGGCTGCCGAAGAGCCAAAAGCCGGTAGAGATGAGGGATTTCAGGAAACCAAGCACCGAGATGTGGGAATTGGCCAAAGAACAGCTCGGAATCGAGGGTAGAGTTGACTTAGAAGCGAGTTTTTTCGTTGGTGACGCCGCTGGTCGGGCTGGGGATTTTAGCGATTCAGACAGCGTGTTTGCCCATCGCGCTGGCCTCAAGTTTTATACTCCAGAAGAGTTCTTTGTGTCTTCTGAATAAACCAATAAAAATGTCCGAAGAAGAATCTGAACTGTCCAAAGAGGAGAGATTGGAAGCAGCCAGAAAGAAGGTATGTTTCAATTGATTGGCGGCGGTATTGATGCTGACCTGTGCAGTTTGAGGAGTTGAAGAAGAAGAACAAGAAGGCCAAGAAGAAGGGTAAGAAGGCCAAGGAGGCTATAGAGGAGGCTAAGGAGGATTCCAAAGAGGCCGAAACCGAAGAACCTAAGGAGACGACAGAGGAGGCTACAGAGGAGGAGGTTGCAGAAGAACCCAAGGAGGCTGCAGAGGAGGAGGTTACAGAAGAACCCAAGGAGCCCAAGGAAGAACCCAAGGAAGAGCCCAAGGAAGAGCTGGTCGAAGTCAAAGAAGTGAAGGAAGCAAAGGAGCAGCCTGTTGAAGTCAAAGAGGAAGAGCCAGTCGAAACGAAAGATGTCTCCCAGGTATCCGATCTGCAGAAACAGGTAGAAAAGCTCACTCTGCAGCTCAAAGAGTCCCAGGATGCCAACTCCAAGCTCAAGAGCGAGAACAGCAAGCTGAGACAACAGAACGAGACGCTCGCCGCTAACGTCTCAAGACTCACGACTAAGGTCCGCCAGCTCAAGACGGACAAACCCGTTTCCGAGGATGAGACCGCCAGCATGGGCTCAGATGCACTCATGAACGACGAGATCTTCGAGTCTGAGTACTCGAGGCCCGAGATCCGTCACTCTCAGAGCTTCTCCAACTTCAACAAGTACAACGCCTCCTCCGACTATCTCGACATAGTGGATATGAGAGAGAGGTTACTCCAGTGGAAAGACTGGAACGTCGACATGCGCAAGTGGAGAAGTATAGGAGCAGGCCCAATACTGGAGATTTAAATAGTTATATCAGAGTACTCTAAATTAGTTGATCTGGCTCTTGAGACTGGCCAGCTGCTTGAGAACAGCAGACTTGGCAGTACCGCCGGTACAGGTCCTTCTCTCAACACTCTGCTCAAAGTCAAAGGTCTCAAAGATGTCGTCGCCAAACCTGGAGTCGATCTTCTTGAACTGCTCGAGAGTGAGCTGGTTGAGCGGAACGTTGGTGGACTCAGCCTCTCTGACACACTCGCCCGAGATGTGGTGGCACTCTCTGAAGGGAACACCCTTTCTGACGAGGTAGTCAGCAACGTCGGTGGCCAGCATGTCCATGGTGAGCGCCTCGAGCATCTTCTTCTTGTTGATGTTGAGTGTGGAGATCACACCGGTGGCAATGAGGATGGAGTGCTCAACGGTGACAAGACCGTCAAACAGGGGCTCCTTGTCCTCCTGCATGTCCTTGTTGTAGGTGGATGGAATAGACTTGAGAGACATCATGAAACCGGTGAAGCTACCGAAGACTCTTCCACTCTTTCCTCTGAGTAGCTCGAGAGAGTCTGGGTTCTTCTTCTGTGGCATGAGCGAGGATCCGGTGGAGTATGCGTCTGCAAGCTGAATGAAGCCAAACTCACCGGTGGAGTAGATGATCAGATCCTCGGAGAACCTGGAGATGTGGTTCATGAACAGACTCGACCAGAACAGAGTCTCAACGACAAAATCACGGTCGGACACCGCAGTCATGCTGTTTCCAATGACACCGTTGAAACCAAGACCCTCGGCAAGGAACTCACGGTCGATACCGTATGGGTGACCGGCAAGAGCACCGGCGCCGAGCGGAGACTGGTTGACCCTCTCTATGATCTGACCCAGTCTCTTGTAGTCCTCTGTGAAGTACGTGGCGTACATGCTGAGCCAGTGTGACCATCTGATAGGCTGCGCCTTCTGCAAGTGTGTGTAACCTGGCATCAAAACGTCGATCTCCTCCTCGGCCCTGGTAACGATCACCTCGATGAACTTGCCGAGAATGTCCTGCAGGTTAGTGAGGGCCTCGCGGACGTAGATTCTCATATCGGTGGCCACCTGGTCGTTTCTGGATCTCCCGGTGTGAACTTTACCGGCAATATCTTTGCCGATAACCTCGCCGAGTCTTCTCTCGTTGGCAGTGTGGATATCCTCGTCGTTTGGCTGGGCGATGAATTTGCCAGACTCCCACTCCTTGTGGATCTCTGTCAGTCCACGGTCAACCTCGCTGAGCTCATGCTCCGTCAGAAGACCGATCTTGTTCAGACCTTGGCAGAAGATCCTTGTTCCCTGCAAGTCGGCAGCGTACATCTTCTGGTCGTATGGCAGAGACGCATTGTACAGATCCATGAGCGGATCAGAGGCTCCGGTGAATCTACCACCCCACAATCTTGTTTCGGCTGGCTTCTCAGACATATTTGGTAATTTGGAGAAGAAAAGAAGAGAAGGGAAAGCTCTTATCCGCCCAGTTTTTTTTTCATTTCGGACAAAAGAGTCATGGGTAGTGCACAAGTTCAAGAGAGAGTTAAGCGCGGTCACGTGAATTACTTGTTTCGTACAAACGGAGTCGAGACTCGAGCTAGAGTGGGACACAAACTTTGGAGGAATCGTTCCTAGGAAATAACATCAAAAGAGCGCCAAAATCTCAACCTAACATTGAAGTCTCGAAATACAACGAAACAAGCTTGTGGTTAGGGGTATTCTCCGGCGTTTTTGAGAATCTGCAAGGGTGGGATCAGGTCGATTACCCCGTGAATATCCACTTTGGAACTGCTTTGAGTATAGACACAGATTTTATTATGATCATCCTCCTATAAAGGCTCAAGGCTTGCATCTTCCGGTGAAACGTGGGTACAGAGAACAGTCTCTGACCGTGAATCTCTGGCACAACCAGGCCAAGATTCTCTCGGTACCTAGACCGTATCCACCGTGTGGAGAAGTACCATACTTTCTCTGGTCGATGAACCAGTAGTATTCCTTTTCGTTGATTCCCTCTCTTCTCAACCCGGCGAGCAACTCATCCGTACCCTCAATGCGCATGGAACCACCGGTGATTTCACCAACGGTAGGCATAAGTACATCGACAGACTCGGTGACTCTAGGATCATCGGCACACTTCTTCATGTAGAAAGACTTGATCTCAACTGGGAATCTTGTGAGCAAGATTGGAACACCTATCGTGTCTGTCATCTTTCTCTCAGCTGCCTCGGCGATATCGTCACCAAACTTGAACTCTTCGCCATCCTCGTTTGGAATACCGTGCTCGTTGAGCCACTTGAGGGCGTCAATATACTCCAGTCTCATAAATGGGAGTTTTGGAGCAACGAAACCAGGGTGGAGTTTCTGAATGATAGGACCTGCCACAGGATCCTCCAAGACGTACTGGATGGTCTTTGTAATGAGAGTCTCAATGTGGGTGAGCAAGTCCTCGAAAGTGAGGAAACAAAGCTCGGCCTCGATGTGTGTATATTCAGACAAGTGGCGTCTAGTGTGCGACTTCTCAGCTCTGAAAGACTCCTGGATACAGTAGACATCACCAAGGGCTGGCAGACAGGTCTCCAGGTAGAGCTGGGAAGACTGTGTGAGGTACGCTTCCTGCCCGTAGTAGTCCAACTTGAACAGGGTAGAACCACCCTCAACCTGGGTCTGCACCATGCATGGTGGAGTGACCTCTGTGATGCCTTCCTCAGCGTAAACTCTTCTGACGGCAGCCAGAAGAACAGCACGAACCTTCATGACGGAACTGAGAGTCTCACCACGGAGCGCCAAGTGTCGCTGATCAAGCAGGATGGAAGGATCGGTGTCCTCGGCAATCTGGTTGGTGAAAGAGTCCTTACCGGATGGAGCAAGACCAACGATTTCGTAGAAGTCGGCTGGAACCTCAACGCCTCCGGGGGCACTCTTTCCCTTTGGGAGCTTCTCAACAACACCGTGGACGGAAATGGTACTCTCGACCGTCAGAGTCGAGGTCTGGTATGCGTTGGCGAGATCACCGCTGAGCACAACCTGGAGGTAGCCTGTACCATCTCTCAGGATGATGAAAACAAGACCCTTCTGGGTACGCAAACGGTGGATCCAACCCTGGATCTTGACTCTCTTTCCGATTGACGAGGCAATAGATCTTATCTTGATCTTCTCGGCTGTCGCCAAAGACTTGTCTTCGACGATGGAGATCTTCATGGCCTCCAGCTTCTTGGCGGCGTCTTCGGCGTCTCTCTTGGCCTTCTGCTCTTCCGCAGCCTTCTCCTTCTCGGCCTTCTTCTTGAGACCTTCGGCTCCCTTCTTGGCCTTCTTCAGAGCAGACGCAGAGATCTCAAGGTACGAGTTCTCCTCGGCCTTGAAAACGTACAGTTTGGCAGCCTCAGCGCTGACGTACAGAGCATACGCTGGTGTCTTGAAAGGCTGCTCCTTGGAACCAGATGTCTCCTTCGAGTCCACGCCCTGGGCCTCGTGTATGTATAATTCGGACATTTTTTCTCTTGTTTTGTGAGGAAAAAAAGGAGGCAAAACCGTCCGCTCCTCCTCCGTCTTCACCTCCTTCCTTGAGTCATCGAAAAAGGTCGTGTTCCAAGCGTACTGAGAAAAGTGCGGGGGTTACCCTCCCCTGGAATTTCGACGGTTTCTCCCATGGCGCTGAGAGAACGGAGGGTTCTCCCCGTCTTCTCCCCAAAGCCTCCGCAAACCAAACCACTAGCACCATAGAGATGTCTTTGGAAAGCTCGCTTGCGGCCCTGTCCCTGGCCACTCCGTCTCCAGAGGGAACCCTCTCCACAAAGACGCTTGTCTTCAAGCCCAAGACCGCGAAGACTGCCACTCCGGTCCCCATCGTTGTCGTTGCACTTGCCGATACACAGACCCCAGGCGGCGTCATTGCCAAGGCGTCTGGTCTCAAGGACCCCAGACTGGCCAAGGACGATCTCACCACCGAGTTCTTTGGCTGCTCCACCAAGGAGTTCACCATTGCCAGCATCACTGCTTCCCACGAGGGAAAGATCAAGCTGATCGTTGACTCCAAGCTCTCTGCTTTGGACAAGGCCACCAACCTGGAGTTTGCCTCGCAGACCGCCAAGCTCGTCCTGACTGCTGGTGTCTTTGAGGAGTACCTCAAGTCCACCGGAATTGAGCTTGTCTCTGTCGACTTCGCAGCTGAGGCCTCTGCTGCTCCAGCTCCAGCTCCAAAGGCTGCTGCCAAGCCTGCTCAGTCTGCTGCTCTTGACGACGCCAAGCTCATCGGTATCACCGTTGACAAGGACCTTGACTTCTCCGGCTGGTACCAGCAGATCCTCACCAAGGGTGAGATGCTTGACTACTACGATGTCTCTGGTTGTTACATCATGAGACCAGCTTCTTACGCAGTCTGGGAGCAGATCCAGAAGTGGTTCGACAACAAGATCAAGAGACTCGGTGTTCAGAATGCCTACTTCCCCATGTTTGTCTCTTCGAAGGTTTTGGAGAGAGAAAAGGATCACATCGAAGGTTTTGCCCCTGAGGTTGCGTGGGTTACCAAGGCCGGTTCCAGCGAACTTGAGGAGCCTATTGCCATCAGACCAACCTCGGAAACTGTCATGTACCCATACTACGCCAAGTGGATCCGTTCGCACCGTGACCTACCACTGAAGTTGAACCAGTGGAACAGTGTTGTTCGTTGGGAGTTCAAGCACCCACAGCCATTCCTGAGAACCAGAGAGTTTTTGTGGCAGGAGGGCCACACTGCACACCTTACATACGATGAGGCTAACGAGGAAGTGTTGCAGATCCTGGACTACTACGCCGGTGTCTACGAGGAGCTGTTGGCTGTTCCAGTTGTCAAGGGTAAGAAGACTGAGAAGGAGAAGTTTGCCGGTGGTTTGTACACAACCACCTGCGAAGGTTACATTCCAACCACTGGTCGTGGTATCCAGGGTGCCACATCGCACTGTCTGGGACAGAACTTTTCCAAGATGTTCAACATCACCGTTGAGAGTCCAGAAGGCCCAGAGAAGGGTAAGATTAACGTCTGGCAAAACTCCTGGGGTCTCTCCACCAGAGTCATTGGTGTCATGGTGATGATTCACTCCGATAACAAGGGTCTTGTCATCCCACCAAGAGTGTCCCAGTACCAGGTTGTCATCATCCCAGTTGGTATCACCGCTAACACCAAGAAGGAGGACGAGGAGGCCATCTATGCCGGATGCAAGAAGCTCGAACAGAGACTCAGGGCACAGGATATCAGAGTCACTGCAGACTACCGTGATAACTACTCTCCAGGCTGGAAGTTCTCGGACTGGGAGCTCAAGGGTGTTCCACTCAGACTCGAGCTTGGTCCCAAGGATCTCAAGAACAACTCTGTTCTGTCTGTTCGTCGTGACAACGGTGCCAAGGCATCCCTTTCGCTCGACAGCATCGAGACCAGAGTTCCAGAGGTTCTGGAGGAGATTCAGGCCACCCTGTTTGCCAACGCCAAGGCCAAGTTTGACTCGCACCGTGTTATCGTTAACGAGTGGAAGGATTTCGTTCCTACGCTCAACAAGAAGAACGTCATTCTCGCCCCATGGTGTGGTGTTGAGGAGTGTGAGGAGGACATCAAGGACTCTTCTTCCAAGAAGGATGACGGTGAGGAGGAGGAGGTTGATGAGAAGGCTCCAAGCATGGGTGCCAAGTCTCTGTGTATTCCATTTGACCAGCCTGAGTTGAAGCCAGGCCAAAAGTGTGTCAGGTGTGACAAGCCAGCTGTCAACTACACCATGTTTGGAAGATCCTACTGAATATAATCTAATTTGCTGAGAGAGAAAACAAAAAAATATCCGTAAAAAATGATGGGATTTATCATACGTATCTCCTGGACGCGTTCTCCAAAGGAGCCATCGTCTAGCCATTGACAATAAAGTTCGACGCTAATGAATCAATGACAAGCGTGGCTTGATTTTAGCTTCGGAAAAAGATAATTTTTTTAAACTTCTAAGCGCGCGATGGGGTTTTCTGACTCCTTTGGAGGAACTCCACGTCTATTTCCAGCGGCCCCTGTATGATGCACTTTTCTACAAGGCGACTACATACATCGTATATTCAGAGGTATACACCGATCACACGGGCTGGCATGGCATAGTAGGGCTGATATACAATGTATCTTCGCTTACAAACTGTATATTCCACAAGGAGTTTGAGCGTTACTCGCCGAGAAGAGTTTAAAACCCAGCCTCCCCGGAAGATCTGGTGAAATCATGCATTGATGCGTCTCCCGATTGGGAAGATACCCGCCATTTTTTTGCTTCAATCTCGGTGATCCAGGAGACGCGTATATATAAAACGATGGCATTCCCACCCATTGTGCGTAAGATCTCGCTTCCCATTCCGTCCTCGAACCCAAGTCTCTCCTTTCTGTCTCTCGTTTTTTTGCAATGAAGTTAAGCGCTCTTGTCAACGTTGTGCTCTTCCTCGGGTCCATGAACTCGGCCGCTGCCGAGAGTTGTGTTACCAAGCTGCACACCGTCACCGAGGTTTCTTATGAGACCGTCTACGTCGATGCCGCTCTGGCTGTGGCCCCCTCTAGCACGAGCAGCACCAGCTCCAGCTCAAGCTCCAAGCCAACTTCGTCTAGCTCCTCCAGCTCCTCCAGCTCCTCCAGCTCCAGCTCCAGCTCGAGTTCAAGTTCAAGCACCCCTGCAACAACCAGCAGTTCAAGCTCTTCGAGCAAAGCCACAACCAGCGCCACCAGCTCTAAGTTGACGACGTCCAGCTCGTCCAGCTCGTCCAGCTCGTCCAGCTCGTCCAGCTCGTCCAGCTCGTCCAGCTCGTCCAGCTCATCTGAATCGGCCACTGCCACCGCCGCTTCTTCGCTCTCGTCTTTCGCTTCCGCCATGCTCTCCCAGCACAACGTCAAGCGTGCTCTCCACGCTGACACGCCCGCCATGGAGTGGGACAGTGATATTGCCGAGATCGCACAAAACTACATCTCCACTTTCAAGTGCTCGGACGGTCTCAAGCACTCTGGAGTGTCCGGATACGGCGAAAACCTCGCGTACGGATACTCTGCCACGGGTACTGTTGATGCTTGGTACAACGAGATCAAGGACTACGACTTCTCCGATCCCGGATTCTCCGAGAGCACAGGCCACTTCACACAGGTGGTCTGGAAGGCATCCACGCAGCTCGGATGCGGCTTCATAGACTGTACCTCTGAGGGCTACGGTCTGTACGTGTCCTGTAACTACCACCCCCAGGGTAACGTTATAGGGTACTTCGAGGAGAACGTTGCGGAGCTGATCTCGTCGTGAGTGGTGCGGAACTCGTCCCCGATTGGTGTATATTAGGTTAATGTAACATTGGTGTATATTGGTAACGTGATGCACCGCTGTAGATCAGTGGCGGCGCGGCTGCTGTCCCGCCGACACGATGCGCGAGTTCAGCCGCGAGTCCATGGCCACCCTGTTGGGGATCTCCAGCTCGAAGAGCCCGCTCAGCTCGGTCTTGAGCGACTCCAGCTGCTTGGATGCGCGCGCGAGGTTCTCCACGTCTGTGATCTTGGCCACGTTCACACACGCCTTGACGAAGTACTTCCCTGCGGGGTCGAGCTCCTCCACCTCCACGGTTTCGCGGTCCTCGGGCCGGTCTGTGTCCATCGCGAACTCGTCCGCGACGTTTGACGCCACGGGCGTCGGGCTGGCGCTCTTGGGCTTCGCACGGAACACCTTGAACACCTCGATGATCACGTCGTTGTAGAAGAAGCGCAGCCCGCGCGTCCACAACTCTGTTTCCGGCATGTACCCGAGCTCGTCGAGGTACCCGATGATGTCGTCGGTGTCGCATATCGTCACCTCGTAGATGGTCTGCGACGAGGTGGCGCGCTTGCCGGCCAGCGGGATCTCCGACACCTGCAGCGTCCACTCGTCCGTCAGCTTGGACGCGTCCGCCGTGAACACCGTCCTCCCGCACAGCTGCTCGCCGGACGCGTCCCACACCCGGTTCATCCGCATGCGGTACTGCTCGATCTGGTTCACGCGCCCGGCCACCACCTCCGGGTTGAACGGGAACTTGGGCTTGAGCGTGACGGTGTGGGTCGCCAGCTCCGTCGGCTGCATCCCGGTCAGCGACATCAGCGTCAGCCGCGTGATGTCGTACTTGGCCGGCGTTATGCTCGCCATCAGCGACACCTGCTGCACCATGTTGAATATATGCGGTGGGCCAGATGGTCTGGAAGAGTAGCCGGTCTTAACAAGAGTGGAAGGGTAGCTTTTCTCCGGGGCCCGGGGCAGGGTAGTGGCCCAGGGCAGAAAATGAAATGGGCCCTCAATGCGCACGATAAGCGCCTTCCCTTGTTCTTCTGGGTGGCGAATCCGATGCTGTCGTTCAGAACCACGGGCTACAACGGGTACGGGGTCAAGTACTCGCCGTTCTACGACAACAAGATCGCGGTGGCCGCCAGCGCGAACTACGGGCTGATCGGGAATGGACGGCTGTACGTGCTGAGCATCGGCGACGACGGCCGCATCGCCCAGGACACCGCCTTCGACACCCAGGACGGGCTCTTCGACTGCGCGTGGTCCGAGAGCCACGAGAACCAGGTGCTGACGTCGTCGGGTGACGGGTCGCTGTCGCTGTTCGACATCACGCTGTCGCGGTTCCCTGTGATGAACTTCAAGGCCCACCAGCGCGAGGTGTTCTCGGTCAACTGGAACCTCGTCGACAAACACGGCTTCTGCTCCTCCTCATGGGACGGAACCGTGCGCGTGTGGTCGCCGCTGAACCCGGACCCGCTGCTGACGCTCTCCTCGGCCAAGGACCACTCCGTGCTGGCGCAGCCGACGCAGATGTCCTCCACCAAGCAGGCCGTGCCCAACGCAAACAGCGACTGTGTCTACAAAGCGGTGTTCTCCCCGCACGATGCCAACCTCATACTCTCGTGCAACTCGGCCTCGCACGTCCAGGTGTGGGACATCCGCTCCCCGCAGCCGCTCCAGTGCGACTTCATCTCCCACGGCGGTCTCGAGACCCTCAGCTGCGACTTCAACAAGTACAGAACGTCGGTGTTTGCCACCTCCAGCGTCGACAAGACCATCAAGGTGTGGGACCTGCGCATGATACAGAACCTCTCGCATCCTGCATCGCCCATACAACCGCACCACAACGCGGGGCCCACTCCCCTGAACCGGTTCATAGGCCACGACTTCGCCGTGCGCAACATCTGCTGGTCTCCGCACTCGGGCGACAAGCTACTGTCCTGCTCCTACGACATGACATGCCGCGTGTGGCACGACCACACCGACGACAAGGCCAGGTTTCTCAACCGCACCAGCCACGGACAGGCGTGTGTCAACGTGTTTGGCAAGCACAGAGAGTTTGCCATCGGCTGCGATTGGTCGCTATGGGGCGAGCCGGGCTGGGTTGCCACTACCGGCTGGGACGAGATGGTGTACATCTGGGATGTAAAGAGAAAGTACTAATGAATAATAGGCATATAAAGCATTCTGCAAACAAACCACCTTCAGTTGCCACGGATCCAGTTTCTGACGCCAGACAACCAGCCCTGGGAGGTCTGGTGCGCCTTGTCCAGACCTTGCTGCGTCTGCTTCACCAGCTGCTCCGAGTTCTTCTTGGTCCAGTCACTCCAGGCCTTGGTGGCCTCGTCGCTCTTGGACTGCAGCTCCTCCCACTGCTTCCTGGCCTCGTCCTGGGCCTCCTGCGACTTGGCCGACCCCCACGAGTACCAGTGTCCTCTCGTTTCGTCATAGCGTTTCTTGGCCTCTCTGGCCTGCTGGTCGTAAAACTCCTTGGCCTTCTGCGCAGCCTCTTCGGACGACATGAACAGGCGGCCCTTCTTGTTGAAGAGTCCCTCGTACTCCTCCTGCGCCGCCTCCTGAGCCGTCTCGCCCCACCCCTCTACAGACTTGCGCACCTGCTTGGCGAGCTCGGCGTCCGTGGCGATCTTCTCGCCAAACTTGGACGCAATCTCCTCCTTCTTCTTGTCGGCAGAGTACTGCAGCTCCTCGGCCTTCGACTTGACGCTCTGGTACGAGTCGTCCACCGCCTCCTTGATGTTGCCGAGGTGCTTCGACCCTTGCTGTTTGGCACCCTCCACCGCATCGTTCACCTGCTGGGCGCCGCTGGCCGCAGCCGCATCGGCAGCCTTCTTCCAGTCTCTCAGCTTTTTGTCCGCCGCGTCTATGGTGTCCTGACCCCACTTCGACAGTGCGTTTCTCGACTCCTCATAGTTGGCCTTGGCCACCTCCAGGTTCTTCTGGGCGCTCTTGTGCGCCTCCTCGTTCTGCTTAGCGCCCCACGACCACCACGCAGCCTTCGTGTCGTCAAACTGCTTCTGCGCCTCGTCCAGCTTCTCCCACGAGTCCGAGTACGCACGCTCGGCAGACGCACGCGAATCCTGGAACCACGACTTCACGCCACCGCCAACGGCAGCAGCCTTAGCGGCCCCAGCGTCGGCAGCGCCCTTTGCGGAATCGGCGACATTGTCAGCGCCCTGGCGGGCCTGGGAGCCCTTTTCGCCAATCCATCCGGCTGCAGAGTTCTTGGTCTCCTCAACCTTGTTCCACCCAGAGCTGGCGTAGCTGTCGACAACGCGGCCCGCGTGCTCGGCTGGACCCTGGTCGTAGCGCAAATCAATCAGTTTTCCTCCATTTCTCTGCTCGTAGAGGTAGTATCCGGCACCGGCAGCAGCCACTCCGGCTAGTAAGAATTTCGACGCTTGGGTAACCATTGTTTGTTCTGAGGATTAGGAGAATGCAGTTCGACACTCAACAAATCTACTTTATATAGTCAACCCACAGTTGCTAATAGCAATCGAGAATAGAGTTGGGTGGGGTGGGGACCAATCAAATTACAACATCGTGCATGAAGATTGCTATTCTCGAATGATCCAGCCGGGAGGGCATCTGGCGCCCATATGGGACCCCACAGACGATTAGATGGACCTACCGTTGGTTGTACACCCGCTTGGAGGTGTATGAAAATGGGTAAATAGACTCAGGTCCGAAAAACCCCCGGTGTTTTAGAAAATTTCAAAGATGGTGTGAAACGCCGCACGGGGCGGGCTTGCGTGATCCAAGAGGAACTCCAAACAGAGCAACATTACACGTGTTTCAGGCGTTTATCGGGCGTGATACACTTTGTCAAGATTACGCGTTGTTTGCGGTAGACCCAGCACCTTTTTCTGGTTTCTGTGGGTGGAGGAGCTGACACGTACGGACCTCTGAAAGGCCAGCCGTCAGAACTGAGTCACTGAGGGCCGTCTTGATAGACTGCTGTCCCACGGGATACCGAGGGCAATCTCCGAAACGCGCGAGAACCTCCGCAGTGCACATTTCCGTGGCAATTCGCGAATTGTCCCGTCGGCCGAGAAAGCGATACGGGATCACGTGATTGAAATTTTAGGCGTGCACCAGCCGATGTTTTTTGGTTTGGTTTAGTGTTGTCCACGACCCAATGCCCCAAAAGACAGGTTTCTTGTTTACATAGAGGGGTGCTCAGTGTCCTTGTATGGCATTTTTGAGGACGCGTCTTGTTAGCAGAATACCACACCGATCTCTGTTTTTTCAGTCGAGGTATAGCACGCGGAGCAAGATGGACGATTCTGATTTTGTGGAAGAGACGACAGCCAAATCCAAGCCCCTCTCCAACGCGCAGAACAAGGCTAACATGACGTCTGGTAAGAAGAGCTCAAACTCGCAAAAGTACCAGAAACTGTCTCAGTTGGACCATGTGCTGCTGAGACCAGATACTTATGTTGGCTCTGTTGAGAAGTTCCAGTCTGAGCAGTGGGTTCTCAACGAGGAGACGGAATCGATGGAGCGTAAAGTCGTGAGCATCGTGCCTGGTCTCTTCAAGATCTTTGACGAGATCCTCGTCAACGCTGCCGACAACAAGATCCGCGATCCCTCGATGACGCGTATCGATGTTGTCATCGACCCGGAAAGGAACCTGATCGAAGTCAAGAACGACGGTAAGGGTATTCCCATTGAGATCCACGAAGAGGAGAAGATATACATCCCAGAGCTGATCTTTGGCCACCTGCTCACATCGAGTAACTACGACGATAACGATAAGAAGGTGACCGGTGGAAGAAACGGTTACGGTGCCAAGCTCTGTAATATCTTCTCCACGTCCTTCACCATCGAAACAGCAGATAAGACGAACGGGAAGCTCTACAAGCAAAGTTGGAGTAACAACATGGGCTCGCACACAAAACCCAAGATCACACAGTTCAAGTCCGGAAAGGAGTACACGAAAATCTCCTTCAACCCCGATCTGGAAAAGTTTGGAATGGACAAACTCGACGAAGATGTCCTGGGTGTCTTGCGTCGTCGTGTCTACGATATCTGTGGTTCTGTTAGAGGCATCAAGGTGTCTCTCAACGGGAAGCTCATCAAGGTGTCAAACTTTTCCAAATACGTTGCCATGTACGTTAAGGCCTTGGAGGCCAACAAACCGCAGATAACAGAGATCAAAGATGAGGGCACCCCTGTTCCCTCGGCCCCTACTCCAACCATCGTTCACCAGGTGATCAACGATAGATGGGAAGTGGCATTTTCTCTCTCTGACGGTAACTTCCAGCAGGTCTCGTTCGTCAACTCTATCGCCACGACATCCGGTGGTACACACGTAAACATGGTGGCCGACCTGCTCGTCGATAAGATCATTGAGCAGACAAAGAAGAAGAACAAGAAGGCCATGATCAAGCCGTTCCAGGTCAAGAACAACATGTTCCTCTTCATCAACTGTCTGATTGAGAATCCTGCCTTCACTTCCCAAACAAAAGAGCAGCTTACTACGAGAGCAACACAGTTTGGTGGTAAGAAACTCGAACTTCCCGAAGAATTCATAAAGAAGGTGTTGAGGAGTGGCATTGTCGATAGCGTTCTTGACATTGCGCAGTCGAACGCCGATAAGGCTTTGAAGAAAGGTGACGGTTCTCGTAAGAGCAGAGTCACTGGATACCCCAAATTGGAAGATGCTAACAAAGCCGGAACTAAGGATGGTAACAAATGTACTCTGATCTTGACAGAGGGTGATTCTGCCCATGCTCTGGCTGTTGCTGGTCTGGCTGTCGTCGGTAGAGACTTTTACGGTTGTTACCCTCTCAGAGGTAAGATGCTGAACGTGAGAGAAGCCACGGTTGATCAGATCATGAAGAACGCAGAAATTTCGGCCATCAAACAGATTATGGGTCTTCAGCACAAGAAGAAGTATGATGGTTCGAATCTGAACACGTTGAGGTACGGGCGTATCATGATCATGACCGATCAGGATCACGATGGTTCTCATATCAAGGGTCTGATCATCAACTTCCTCGAGTCTTCTTTCCCCGGTTTGCTCAACATTCCTGGCTTTCTGATCGAGTTCATCACCCCTATCGTCAAGATCACCATTTTGACTGGTCCTCAGAAGGGGACCGTTATTCCCTTTTACAACATGCCAGAGTATGAGGAGTGGAGAGACTCTGTTGGTAACTCCTTCAGTTACAAGCAGAAGTACTACAAGGGTTTGGGTACTTCGTCTCCAGCAGAGATGAGAGAATACTTCAGCCAATTGGACAAGCACTTGAAGCACTTCCATGAGCTCCAACCTCCAGATATCGGTCTCATCGAGCTCGCATTCTCTAAGAAGAAGGCGGATGAGCGTAAGGAGTGGCTTAGAGGATTTCGTCCAGGAACCTACCTCGATCCCGAACTTCAGGTTATCCCCATCTCTGAGTTTATCAACAAGGAACTTATTCTGTTCTCAATGGCTGATAACATCAGATCTATCCCATCTGTTGTTGACGGTTTCAAACCATCCCAGAGAAAGATTCTGTACGGTTGTTACAAGAGAAACCTTAGTTCTGAAATCAAGGTATCCCAGCTGGCTGGTTACATTGGTGAACACACAGGTTACCACCACGGTGATGCTTCGCTCATTCAGAGTATCGTCGGTCTCGCTCAGGATTTCGTCGGAAGTAACAACATGAACGTTCTGATGCCTCTTGGTGGTTTCGGTACCAGAGGTTCGGGTGGTAAAGATGCCTCTGCTGCGAGATATATCTTCACGGAGTTGTCTCAAATCACAAAGAAGGTGTTTGACCCTAAGGATAACCCTTTGTTGACGTACCTCCAGGATGATGAACAGACTGTTGAACCTGAGTGGTACATCCCTATCATTCCCATGATCCTCGTCAACGGTGCCGAAGGTATCGGTACCGGTTGGAGTTCCAACATCCCATCTTACAACCCAAGTGATATCATCGACAACATCGTCAGACTTCTCAATGATGATGAACCGGTTGAGATGGATCCATGGTACCGTGGCTGGACAGGTAACTTCATCAAGATTGCTCCTGATAAGTACAGAGTCGAGGGTAAGATCGAACAGGTCGATGACAACACCCTTGAAATCACAGAACTTCCGATCAAGATGTGGACCGTTACCATGAAAGAGTTCCTGCTCAAGGGTCTCGCTGGTGATGAAAAGCAGAAGCCGTGGATCAAGGATATGCAGGAACAGCATGGTGTTGGTATCAAGTTCGTGATTACTCTGACTAACGAGGAGATGGCCAAGACTAAGGAAATCGGTCTCAAGGAGCGTTTCAAGCTCTCGTCTACCATGTCGACGGCGAACATGGTGGCGTTTGATGCCAACGGAAGGATCAAGAAGTACACCAACGTGAATGAGATTCTGAAGGACTACTACAACGTCAGGCTTAAGTTCTACCAGCTGCGTAAGGATCACCTCGTCGAGCAGTTCTCGAACCAGCTGGATAAATTGTCGGCACAGGCCAGGTTCATCAAGATGATCATCGACAAGGAGCTCGTTGTCTCCAACAAGAAGAAGAAGGATCTTGTCCTAGAGCTTCAGAAGCTTGGTTTCCCAACTTATGACAAGAATGGTGCTCCTATCAAAGAAACCAAGAGTATCTCTGAGGAAGACAGCGACGAGGAAGAAGTTGCCGCTGATACATCCATCATTCACAAGGCCGTCACCGCCTCAAACAGCTATGATTATTTGTTGGGTATGGCTATTTGGTCTCTTACCAGAGAGAGATACGAGAGATTGCTCCAGCAGAAAAACGCAAAGGAGGAAGAACTCACTGCTCTTCTTGCCAAATCGGCTAAGGACCTATGGAAGGATGACCTGGCTGGGCTCAGAGAGTCATGGGATCAACTTCTGCGCGATGACTTTGAGCGTCTTCTGAACGGTGTCCCCGACATTTCCAACAAGAAGAAGAGGGCTCGTAAGACAAAGGCCAAAAAGGATGAAGATGATGAATTCATGCCTAACAAGAAGAAACCCAAGGCCGCTCCTAAGAAGACCATCGATATCCTGCCGCCTTCGTTGACTGCGAAGAAGGAACCAGAACCGGAGAAGGATATCTTCAGCTCTGCAAGTGCTATATTTGGAAGTCCAATCAAGGTCGATCTCAGCGATGGAAGCGATGAAGATGTTGATGCTCTTGACCAGAGTTTCTCCAAGTTCGACGAGGTTGTGAATGCCTTCGAGAACAGCTCCAGCTCTCTCAACCCACTATCGGGTGCAGGTAAACCTGCTAAAAAAGCTGCTGCCAAGGCGGCTCCGAAGACTGCTCCAAAGAAGGCTGCTGCCCCAAAGAAGGCTGCTCCTAAGAAGAAGGTCAATGTCATCGTTTCCGACGACGAGTTCGACGATGATGATGATGCTCCAGCAATGCCACCTCCAAGAAAGGCTGCTCCTAAAAGGGCTGCCGCCAAGAAGGTAGTCAAGCTCGTCGACAGCGATGAAGACATGGATTCGTTTATCGAGCCTGAGTCTGAAGAGGAAGAGGAAGACTACGATGACGAGAGTGAGTTCTCTGAGTGAATCCTCGAGTCGATGTTGCTAGAAATGTTATCGTTTGCGTTTTATACTAATGAGTTGAAGTTTTTTGCTGTATCATTTGTTGGGAATCATTGGTTTCCACTGTTCCTTCTGTGTCTCTGATGTGGCTATCTTGTCCAAGCCCTTTGGTTTCGAAGGCACTAACGGTGGAACCTTGGTCGTTGCTGGTTTAGCCTCCTTGTGTATCACTGTAGATCCAGGTCTCGGCTGTGGTGGTTGTGGAGCCTCTGGCGTACCTGCAGAAGATCGTGTTGGCTGCATAGGTTTCCAACTTGCCGCAGGTGAAGACTGAGATGTCTGGGGCACAACAGCTGGCTTCTGTGGACTTGGTGCTGCTACTGGTGCAGGAGACGATGTTTGGGATCTCGTCACGGGCATAGGACGCATTGGTAAAGCTGGTGGTTTATCGGCACCGCGTCTCGCTGGGGGTGGCGGAGGTGGAGTTGCAGTTTCTGTGCTTTGTCTTGGAGGCAACTTGGGTTTCTCATCAAGGCTGATGAGCAACGAAGCTGTGCTTGCCGAGCTCCGTCCAGTTGATGAGCCGTAATCGTCTTCATCGCCGAGATCGTTGAGGTCGATCAGACTCGAACTGTCTCCGGCGTGCTGAGTCTTGAAGCGCCTGTACAGGTTGGCTATCAGCTCCTGCTTGACCTTGTGGTCGACGTAGGTCACATCCGCGACAAACGTGGCATACACGGGCTTATGATCTGAAAACACAATCGAATCAACGGCATCGTAGTTGAGTTGGGAAAGACGCTTACCTTTGTACAGAATACGATCTGTCCACGAGGGAACGCGTTGTTTCTCCGAAGTATCGTAAGCACTGGTACCCTTGTCGTATTTGTAAGTTGGTGGGAAATCGATTTTCATCTCTCTGAACTCAGAGAATGCACCGTCTCTGCGAGACATCTGTGACACAAGCTGGTCATACGACGCCAGCTCATCGTAGTTGCGACGGCTCACTTCGCTGCGAACACGTTCGTTATCGAGACCGATTCTGTAATTGAGATCACCAAGCCAGATAACAGCATCGTGGTCAAAAATGTTTCTGTTTCTGGTGAAGCGCATACCATTTTGAATTGTGACGTAGTCGTGGAATCTCTCTTCCACGTTGGTGACACCTGCCGCAAGATGGGAGTTCAATATGCAGAATGGGGTAGCTCCGTAGTCGAACCTTATTGCGACACCACCTTTGTTTGCAGTCATACCTCCAAGACCTGTCTTCTTGGAAGATCCCTCAACCTGAGTCACCTTGGACATGTTGTCGCTCTTGACGTACAGCAACAGCAGAAGAGACGCGAGCTTTTCAGCACGCAGTAGGACATACGAGGACTTCTCGCTGTACGAAGACAGCTGTTTCGTGACTAGTTTCTGCAAGTATGCAGACTTCGAGTGGTCTGTGTTGAGGATGTTGGAGGCGGTAAGTTCCACAACTTCCTGAAATCCAAGAAGAATGACATCTGGAGAGAAATCGGTTCCGCCATTCTCCAAGGGGAACAACCACGACTTCAGATCACCCAGGGCCGGAACACCGGCTATGTTGTACGTTCCTGTGAAAACACTTATCTTGTCGCTAGAGGTGAACTTTGACTTGACTTTCTCAAGCTCCTCAAACACGT
Source organism: Kuraishia molischiana (assembly GCA_024271875.1). NCBI lineage: Eukaryota > Fungi > Ascomycota > Pichiomycetes > Pichiales > Pichiaceae > Kuraishia > Kuraishia molischiana. The sequence goes on from JANBXH010000015.1 coordinate 245,553, forward strand.
ACTCCGATATCGGATCGAAGATCTCAACCGGTGCCTGGTTCGAGAGTTTCCCCAGAAGCATGTCTGTAGTGTTCTGTTTGCCTTTATCCGTAACGTTGTTGATGTATATTCTGCTCACTGACTTGGTCAGATCGCTGAGCGCACCTGCAAAGCCCATCTTGCCGCTTCTTGAGAAACTTGACTTGAGCGCGTTGGTACCCGTGTAGATCTGTGAAATCTGATCACCGTGGTCGGCCCACAGGTTGTTGTGCTTCGTGGATATATCATTGGCGTATCCACTGATGAGGTTCTTGTCCAACAGGAACTTCTCCAGTGCAGCCCACGAAATCACCTGCTGCACGAGATTGGTTCTGTCCAGACAGTCCAGACAGTTTGTTCTAAACACACCTTGCTGGGTGCTCACAACTCGGCGGCCAACGATATCGTAGCAGAACACGCCAAAGTCCTCCATGGAGTTCTCAATCATGGGCAGAATGTTCGACGCAAGCGCATAGGTCTTGGAAGTTTCCTGGTGGAAGTCAAACTCGGTGAGATAGATCTGCTCTGGGTGCTTCTCGCTGGCTGCGAGTACGTGTTTTCTGTAGGTGCGACTCAGCTCTATCTCCGACGACTTTGTCGACAGCAGGTTGACTATGTGTACGGGGCCGTACTTCTCGCTCAGTTTTTGAAAGTGTTTCTCAAACACCGGTTCCGTAGCCTCGAAACTCCTCGTTATCTGCACTTTGGGCGAGATCAGCGCCGTGTCCTGTTCCCAAAACACAGGGATAGAGCCGCGGATCTGTGTGAACGCGTATATGAATCTATCCGTGGCCAGCACCAGTTCCGTCTCCACAAAGTTGGCCACGTTACCCTCATCGTCCACACCGCGAACGTTGAACCGTGTGCCTGCTCTTTTCCACGACTGTTTCGATATTATGGTCATTTTGGCACGCATGCCCCTGATGTGCATATTGAACGACTCTGCAAAGCCACGGATGACAGTGGTGAGGAACATGTTCTCGTCGAGGACGCTTGTTGCCTGCTCCTCGAGGTTGTTTCTGAAAGACACGATGTCCTTCATCATGAACGAGTTCCACATGTAGTCTTCGTGGAATCTGTCCAGTGACAGCGAGTGTGTGCCTACACCGCGGCTCTGGAGCGTACTGGTCAGGTCGAATCCTGAACTGTAGAAGAACGAGCCATCCGACAACAACTTCCTGATCTCAAAGCACGGGTGCTGCTCAAACCGCTGCTGTGCAACCCCTTGCTCGTATGCATCTGCACTCCCCATCGACGGGTATCCGTTGGCATCCAGCTCCAGGAAGTCCCACGAGTTCCTGTTGAGACAGTGGAACTCGACACCGTAGATCTTGTACACGGCCTCGTTCGGGATGGGACTGGCGGCCTCTGTCTTGCCGGTGATGACCCCCAGAAACACATCCTTGCCAATGTTCATGAGACCTATGAATCCGTGTGCTCTGTGGCTGGAGAGGGGCTTGTACTGTCTGAGGTTGAGGTCTCCCTTGGGCACCAGCTCTATCCCACACTTCTGCTTGTCGGGTATCCATCTGAACAGAAGGGCGTGTGTCTCTGACACAAGCGCAATTGTCCTCGTCCTCTCGTTTATAAGCGTTCTCATATTCCTGGTTGGTGAGCAGAGGAGAAGCAGCTCAAACAAGGGATTCTGGCGTATTCTGGTGGTCTAAAAGGCCCGGGCTGACCGCTGCACGACGATTTTTCACTCTATTAACTATGTACACGCGGATCGGCTCAGGACAGGATCTGGCGGGAGTTTTCGTACACCACAAAGGTGATGCAGGTGGCGGGAACCACCCGTATGAGGTTGGGTATGACTCCCTTGTAGAAAGCCGGTATTCCCTCGTTCTGCACCAGCTGCAGGGCCACCTGCGACATGGTGCTTCCGGCGCTCGTGTAGCCTTGCAGCCTCGATCTCATCACCTGGAAGGGGTACAGTGCCACCGTGGACACCATCTTGGACACGGCAGACGTGTATATGTACTGGAATGTGGTGAGTGCCGTGTCCTGTGTGTCGACTATGCGTTTCTTCATCGAGTCGTACAGCGAGAACTGCAGCGCTCCCTGGGATACGCTGATGAGGGCGGGGGGCAGGCCTTTCCAGAACCCGAGCACTCCTTCCTCGCGGAGTATCCTGCGGATGCCGTCCATCGTGGAGGTGTAGGCCCCTGGCACGCGGCTCGAGGTGCTGATGATGCGTGTTTTGAGAACCCATATCGGGTTTGTTATGACGGAGGTGGACACTCCGGCCGCGAAGCCAGCTGCCAGGTACGTTCCAGACCCCAGTTCGCCGTACCGCTGCGCCATTGACTTGTACTCCGAGTAGAACATGAAGTAGAGCCCCCACGCCGTGGTGCTGCCCACCAGGTTGGGGGTTATCCCTCTGTAGGCCTCCTTGATCAGTCTGGCATAGCTGAGCCTTCCCCGCGAGTCGACAGACTCCGTGTACAAGTCGCGTATCTGAGTTCGTATGTGTCTCCAGGGGCTGTTGGACGTGTCCAGTTGCATCCGCAGCTTGAGCAGATCCAGCGGATGTGTGACCAGCGTGGTGATGAATCCAGCAGAGAGTCCCGAGATGGCCTCTACCGTCGGAGTGTTGAGCCCCGATCGTATTCTCTCCGACATTCGGTGGGTGTTTGTGCGGGAGAGGAGACGGCAGAGGAAGAAGGAGACGGCACGGGAGAGAAGACGAACAGAGGGCGGCTCTCCAGAACCACCCGACCCTCTCCAGGATCACCCGCGAATCTCTTCATAACTGACCGGGGTTACCGAGAGTATCTACAGCATTTAACGTAAAGTAACGGTTGTTGAGCTATATACACATACAAAAAACCCCATCCAACAGGATAACCAATGGGTGATATCCACATCACCTTGGAGCATTCATATCACCTTGGAGTATCCATATCACCTTGGCTCTCCCTTGCGGAAGACAACAGCTGCCTATAGGCTTTCTCCTTCATTTCCAATCATAAAAAGCCTTACATGCTAGGCAGCGGAGACAGAAGGTTAAAAACGCTTGGTCTCTCAGCAGTGGAGGTCCAGCCCAGATACAGGATGAATGGAATCCAGCCGTAGTGGGCAATAACCTTGGATGTATCCAACACCTTGACGATTCTCTCCTTGCTCTCCTCTGAAAGTGCGTATCCCGACATGTTTGTATTTTGTTTGTTGGTGTTGGAGAAAGAAGTCGGCGCAAAGCTCAAACGTCGAATTCACCGAAAATTCTCATTTGCTGCCATCGAATTAGCGTGTCAGAATGATCTTTTTCTTTAAAAAAATTTTTTGTTAAAACTCCTCAACCGTGCTGGCATACAAAGGCAGATATGGGATTGGCGGCTACTAGAGTTAAACAGAGGTTCGGACTGGACCCAAGAAACACAAACTGGTCCAACGATACGTCGAGGTTTGGCCACAAACAGCTCGAGAAGTTTGGCTGGAAACAGGGACAAGGACTGGGTCTTGTATCGCATGCAACCACAACGCACGTCAAAGTGAGCGTGAAAGACGATACGATGGGTCTGGGAGCGCGTCTCGCCAAGAAGGAGAAGGGCATAGAGAGTGACTCCACGGGACTCGACGATTTCCAGAGACTGCTGGGTAAGCTGAACGGGAGAGAAGACGCCATCAACAAGGAGCTGGAGAGGCAGAGTAAAGAACGTGTTATCAATGGAAGATGGGGGATTTCGTTCATCAAGGGAGATGTGCTGAGAAGCACGTGGGACAAGGAGAACAAGACTCTCATCAACGGAGAGCCCATACCGACAGAGGCCAAGAAGAGAAAGAGAGAGTCGGACGAGAAGGAGAAGAAGAGCAAGAAGGAGAAGAAGGAGAGGAAGAGCAAAGACAAGTCTGAAAAGAAGGAGAAGAAGAGCAAAGATGAAAAGAAGGAGAAGACCAAAGACAAGTCGGAAAAGAGCAAAGACAGGTCGGAAAAGAAAGAGAAGAAGGAAAAGAAGAGCAAGAAGAAGGAGAAGGAATCGCTAAAGGTGAAAGAAGCGACACCATCCCAGACGATATCCACGAGACTAGCAGTCAGACAGCGGTGGATCAAACAGAAGAGAGCTGCCGTTATGGACGAAAAGGCGCTTAACGAGATCTTCATGGTCACATCATAAACTACGCATAATCAACATAAAGCTCAAGACGTTAGAGTTTTCTCTATACAGCTGAGTATCCCTACTCCGTCGATGTATTCATCCCACTCATCCTGGACCTTGAGTTCCTCAACGTCGTTGTCCCAGTCGTAGCCAGCACCCAGAAACTCGTTGAATCCGGAGATGGTCTCGCCCTTGGCTTTCGCCAGGTTGAACTCCTGGGACCATATGGCTTTGTAACAACCCCCGAGCGCACAGGCATCGCTGAGATCCGCTTTGAAGTTCCCGTTCAGAGGTCCCAGAATGGAAGAGTACTTGGAAACAATCGACACGTTCTTCGAAGCGCCTCCGACGTAGAACGCCTTGTTTGGTCTGGACGAAAGTGCTCTCAAGTCCTGTTTCTTGCCGTCTGACTCGATGTCTCCGTACTTGGCCAGGATCTGCTCGATCAACGCATCGTGTTTGGGCTCTGCTGACTTCGCAGTGTTGGCAAGCATGGGGCCAGCACGCAGTCTGCAACTGAGCGCCTGACTTTCAACGATAGCGGCCACATCGTCGTCAACGTCCCATTCTTGAGTCGAAACCTCAACCAGCTCTCCGTTGTACGTGTAGCGCCTGGTCTGTGCAGAACAGTTGGGGATGATTTCTCCCTTGGGGAAGAAAACACCGAGTTTCTTGGGTTCCCCTCCAAGAGGCGTCGAAGCATCCAAGATGGCGTCAAATTTGTCCCAGGAGTTCTTGGGCTGTGCGTACTTCTTGTTGATCTCGTCCCTCACAAGTTCACGCGCGAGAGAACCGTTGCAGTAGCAAAGCATGCCCATGTACGATCCTGGAATCGTTGGGTGTTTGAAGATGTGGTAGTTGGGGGATGGCACGTACTGGTCTGTGATGAGAAGTACAGTGGTAGAAGTACCCATGGATACCAGAACATCGTTGTTGTCGAGGGGCAGCGCCAGGATCGTGGCGAGGTTATCTCCAGTGAACGAGAAAATCTGACAGTTCTTGTCGAACCCGTACTTTTCGACAAAGTAGGATGAAATCGTGGCCACGGGCTGTGGTCCAATGGGTTCGAGATCCCCCAACTTCTGTCTCAGCTCGGCAACACCCTTGGCTGTCTCATCTGGAGAAGATCCGTCGATTTTAGGGTGAACGCCTGCGGTGATGGCGAGGAGGTCTTCGTCGTAGTCGGATTTGGCAATGTCGTAGATGTTCATTCCACACCCATCAGCCTCTTCGATTCTGGTTATGGTTCCAGCAAGCAACGAGCTCAGGAAACTGGAGATGAGAGAAATGCGTGCTGTTTTGTGGTAGAGTTCCCTGTCCACTCTTGTTGCCAGTTTTCTGATCTGGGTTCCTGTGAATCTGTAGTGGGCACGGGACCCTGTGATGTGCGCTAGGGATTCAGCACCGCCCACAGCGGACTCGAAGATCTCCAGCTCGGGACCGGTAGAGTGATCCTGCCAGTTGGGCGAGTTGGGGAAGGTGAGTGCGTGAGGGCACAGCTGATCTTTGAGATTTTTGGGGGCACTGAGGCTGTTCAGCAGAGACTCGGCCTCTGCAGACCAGTACACGGATCCGTGCTGCTGGCAGGATCCAGACATACCGCGCACCTGTGCAAAGGGGAAGTTGTCCTCCTTCATGCGGGTGAAGACGAGGTCGAGAGCCTCGATCCACATCTCCACGGGCGCATAGATCTCACCCGTGGCTTCGTTGGAGTGGACGCCTTTCGAAACACCGTAGTGGGCCAGGTCCTCGTCAAACTCAACCCTGTAAGTCTTGTGTGGCTTGAGGTTGGCATACGACGAGATCACCTTGAGCTGCTGGGTCGACAGGTCAAAGCCCAGAAAGAGGTCTGTGTTCGAGGAATACATCAGTTGACGATTTCGATGCCCTTCTTAGCCTTGAGATAGGTTACCGGATGCGAATTGTACTGTTTCCAGGGAGGAATGACTGTGACAGCGGCAACGACGACGAACGCAGCAAAGACGTAGAGGGTGGCGAGGATGTTCTGAGATACAAAGCCGGCGAGGAGCGAAACGATGGTTCCCGCAGTCAGAGTTTTGTTCAAGAGAGAGGCCGAGAGTTCCTGTCCTTTGAAGTCGATAGAACCTTCAAATTTATCGAGATCCATGGGGAGGGTGGCGAGAGTTGGGTGCTTTATAGGGGAGCGAGCGGAGAACGACGTGTTCAGAAGCATCAATGGTGGGTGGATTAACCTAGCTTCCGGATTCGGAAACCTAGAGCCGAGAGAGTATTACATAATCTTATCTATTCAGGACCGTCGATTATGGCCTTGATGGCCTTTCCAGACTTGACACACTCGTAGGCCTCGACCGCCTGGTCGAACTTGAACCTGTGCGTGACGAGCGGCTTGACGTTCACCAGGCCCTGGGCGATGAGCTTGACTGCTGTTGCGTAGTCCCCGACAGAGTAGCGGAACGAGCCCTTGATGGTGAGCTCCTTCTCTCCGACGATGCCCATGGGGAAGATGCCGAGGTTCTCCTTGCCCATGCCCACCTGGACATACCGGCCCTTGGGGGCCAGCAGGTGCAGGGCAGACGCAATGCAGAACTCGTTGCCCGTGGCATCGATGGCCACGGTGGCCAGCTGACCGCCGAATGCCTTCTGCTGCAGCTCTCTGATCTCGGCGAGGGACTTGCCTCTGTCTCCGCTGGAGTTGTAGGTGTGCGTGACGATCTTCAGCGTGTCCTTGGCGAACTTGAGTTTGTCGTCCACGATATCGATGATCAGGATATCCGTGGCACCAAACGCCTTTCCCACGGCTGCTACCAGCAGACCAACGGGTCCGGCGCCAAACACAACAAGCTTGTCGCCAAACTTGACGTCGGCCAGCTTGTTTGCGTGAACACCAACGGACAGCGGCTCGACCAGCGCGCCTTCCTCGAGGTCAACATTCTCGGGGAGCTTGACACAGTAGTCCTCTGGCAGGAGGTAGTAGCGTGCCAGCGTTCCATCGTAGGGTGGGGTGGCTGCAAACGCCATGTCCGGGTCCAGGTTGTAGTCGCCGGCCTTGTACTCCTTCGAGTAGCGAGATGGCACACCCGGCTCGCACGCAACCAGATCCCCCACCTTGAGCGTCTTCACGGCAGAGCCCACCTCGACGACTTCGCCGCTGGACTCGTGGCCGAGCACCATGGGCGACTTGACGACAAACGAACCACAGCATCCGTGAACGTAGTAGTGGACGTCTGAGCCACAGATCCCCGTCTTTTTAATGGCGATCTTGACATAGTGTGGGTCCTCGATCTCGGGGACCGGTCTATCCTCGATGACGATCTCGTCGATCTTCTTGAGCACCACAGAGGGGTTGATCATATTAGCTTGGTCTGTTGGGGAAGAGAGAAGGGAAGAGGGGCGGGAAACCGTTGCTTAAATAGCCCGTCCGGGAGCGCTTCTGTTTTGGGAAGCGGGGCCCCACCAAATCTGCCCATCCACCAGTGCGCCCTCCCTGCCTCTCGAGCACCAAACAGCTGGAGCGCTAAACAGCGGTGGCAAAGTGGTGCTGTAGACTGGATATAGGATATTCCGCAATTTAATATCCAACACGCCGCGAGGGTACGCAGAAGGAGCTGGTTATTTCGGTTAGAAATCTGAAAAATTATGGATTTCCGTGAAAACGAGATCACTCAGAACTACACTGATGCCGACGGATTTGCCCAGACAACTCCTCGTAAAAGCGATTGCCCTAGAGATCTCCTAGATAACTCCTAGATAACTCCTTTCAAGCTCTCGTGAACACGCCCCTGCTAGCGATTTCTGAACACCACAGCCAATCGCGGAGATAGATAAAGGCCAATCATATCATTACATAAGCAAACGGGCAGGTATCACGTAATCAGTCAACTTAAGAGTCATTGAAAAAAAAACCCTTGATGGACGCCTTGCCTCCCCTTGTTTACCAGGACGAACGATGTTGACGAGCTCATACAAGGCTGTTTGCGCGGCAAAGAGGTTCTACTCGTCGCTGCCTATCCTCAGAAAGTTCCCGGACTTGAAGGAGGATGACATTCTCGCCAACGGCCGTCCCGACTACGTCAAGCTCATCCTGACGTCCAAAGTGTACGATGCGATCTCGGAGTCCCCCATATCCGAGGCCCCCAACCTGTCCTCGCGACTCGGCGTGCGTGTCATTCTGAAGCGAGAGGATCTGCTGCCGGTGTTCTCGTTCAAGCTGCGCGGAGCATACAACATGATCTCGCAGCTCTCGCAGAAGCGCAAGTCCAAGGGTGTCATTGCGTGTTCTGCCGGTAACCACGCGCAGGGAGTTGCGTTCTCCGCCAAGAAGCTGGGGATCCCAGCCACCATCGTGATGCCCGTGGCCACGCCGTCCATCAAGTACAAGAACGTGGCCAGGTTCGGCGCAGATGTGGTTCTGTGCGGAGACGATTTCGACGGGGCCAAGCTGGAGTGCGACAGGCTGTGTGCGGAGGAGGGAAAGACCAACATCCCGCCGTTCGACCACCCCTACATCATCGCCGGCCAGGGAACCATTGCCATGGAGCTGCTGAGACAGATAAACTCCGAGAAGATCAAAGCGGTGTTCTGTGCGGTTGGTGGTGGAGGCCTCGTTGCCGGTATCGGAGCCTATCTCAAGAGACTCGCTCCGCACGTCAAGATCATCGGTGTCGAGACCTACGATGCCGACGGAATGTACCAGTCGCTCAAGGCCGGCCACCCGGTCACACTGGACTCCGTCGGGCTGTTTGCCGACGGAACAGCGGTCAAGACCGTTGGATCCGAGACGTTCAAAGAGGCACAGCACTGCGTCGACGAGATCATCCGGGTATCCACCGACGAGACGTGTGCTGCCATCAAGGACATCTTCGAGGAGACAAGAACCATCCTGGAGCCCTCCGGAGCCATCACCGTTGCCGGTCTGAAGAAGTACGTCCAGCAGAACCCCGACCTGAAGGCAGACGACGTGTACGTGCCCATTCTGTCCGGTGCCAACATGAACTTCGACAGACTGCGGTTCGTGTCTGAGAGAGCTGTTCTCGGTGAGGGCAAGGAGGTGTTCCTGTGCGTCCAGATCCCCGACGTGCCCGGTACTTTCCTCAAGCTGCAGAAGATCATACACCCGAGATTCGTCACCGAGTTCTCCTACAGACTGGACGGCTCCAATAACGGCATTGCCAACGTCTACACCTCCTTCAGCGTCAACAACGGCAAGGAGGAGCTGGAGTCGATCTGCGAAGAGCTGCGTGCGGCTGGCTTCAACGCCCTCGACATCAGCAACAACGAGATGGCCAAGAGCCACGGCCGCTACCTCGTTGGCGGGTCTGTGGCCGACTGCAACGAGCGTGTGTTCTCGTTCGAGTTCCCCGAGAGACCGGGTGCGCTCACAAAGTTCCTCGAGGGCCTCAAGAGCTACTGGAACCTGACGCTGTTCCACTACAGAAACCAGGGCCACGATATAGGCAAGGTGCTTGCCGGAATCTCGGTGCCCAAGGAGGACTCCGCCAAGTTCGACGAGTTTCTGAACAATCTGCAGTATAAATACCAGGAGGAGACGGACAACGAGGTGTACAAGCTGTTTCTGAGAAAACAGACGCTGTGAAAGAGTTGTTTCCGAAAGGAGCAAATTAACCGAACATCTCCACCCCGTCATATAAATAGAAGAGCCATCCCCCCTTTTACTCCTTTGTTCCTTTAAACCATCAGCAAGTACGAAATGAGCGAGCTGCCCAGTCTGAAGTGGGGGATCATATCCACCGGAATGATCTCCTCGTGGTTCACCACGGATCTGGCCCTGGAGAACAGGGTCGACAAGAGAGCCAACCACATCATTGCCACCATTGGATCCAGCTCCGCGGAGAAGGGAGAGGCGTTCATCGACACGTATCTGGCGCACGTTTCTCCGCGCCCGCGCATCCAGACGTACGACGAGGTGTACGCAGACCCGGAGGTCGAGTGCATCTACATCGGACTCCCCCACTCGATGCACCGCGACCACGTTGTCAAGGCGCTGAACGCGGGGAAGAACGTTCTGTGTGAGAAGGCCGTGTGCATGAACGGGCGCGAACTGCGCGAGATGGTGGAGCTGGCGCGGTCGAAAGGTCTGTTCTTCATGGAGGCCATGTGGACCCGGTTCTTCCCTCTGATCCACGAGGTGCGCGAACTCATCTTCGAGAAGCGCGCCATTGGCGACATCAAGAGACTCATCATGGACATGTCTTTCGATGCCAAGCTCGACACTCTCTCGGACGACGACCGCATGAAGAACCCCAGGCTCGGGGCGGGCACCATTCTCGATCTCGGGGTCTACGTGCTCACGTACTCGCGTCTGCTGCTCGACGAACACGTCGGAGACGCACACACGCCTTTCAAGGCCACCGGACTCATGAAGATCAGGGCCGGAGTCGACTTCCTCACGTCCATCCTCGTGCAGTACGAGAACGGGCCGCACGGGGTGCTGACGGCTGGTCTGGACGTTGCTGGGTCTCAGCCATACCTCAAGCTGAGCGGCAGCGAGGGATACATCGAGATGTGGGGGGTCAACCAGGCCAGTCCTCGCAAGTACAGGATCACGTACAACAACGGAGAGGTGGTCACCAAGCGGTTCGACATCCCGGGCTACGGACTGTACTATGAGGCAGACCAGGTGGCCATCGACATCAAGCAGGGAAAGACCCAAGACGAGAGGAACCCGTGGGCCGAGACGATGCTCGTTCTCGACACCATCGACCAGCTCAGAAAGGACAACGGACTGGTGTACCCTGACTTCGACTGAGCCCTAAGCCTGAAAAATTCGGGCCCCCGTTTACGAGCGTTAGTTCCGCGCGGTTTTTGAAAAAGGGCGGGATTTTCGCGGGATGGCTTTCGCCCTACAAAAAAGAAAAGAATGACAGATCTGCTTTTAGTAAACAGACTCAATGGGCTAAACAGGGGTCGTAAGGGAGTCTTCGGAGAGACAAAGTCCGTATTCCGTAACTTAACGGGTTTACCGTTTCTATCTTGGGTGTACGTTTGGGCCTGCGAACCCGCGCGAACCCTGCCCGACCCAGCCTCTCCAATTATCGCTGCACCGCAATACCGCATACACCTGGATATACCGTATATCTGGATAACGCGCATAAACCTGGATAATACGTAGACCTGAATACTGATGCTACAATGGTAACACGTGGACTGTGCCTGCAAAACATCCGATAAACGGGTGGAAACTGGAAGAATTAGTTTATCCGGCCGCATCAGGTCACCCGTACATTTAAACCACACCACCCGAAATCCCGGGAAGGCGCCACCCACAGAGTTGCTTTTTCTTTTGTTGCTTCACCAGAGTTTGGTATAAATTGGGTTCTGTTTCTCGCCGAGTGCTGGTTCTCGTGAGGTTTCAACAAGTTCCAACAAGTTCCAACAATCGAATCGAATTGAACAAATAATGCCAGCGTCTACACTCCCCGCACAGATCCCCCTGGGCAGATACGTCTTTGAAAGACTGCACCAGCTGGGCATCGGCACCATCTTTGGTGTTCCCGGTGACTTCAACCTCGCGCTGCTCGACCACATCTACGAGGTGGACGGGCTCAGATGGGCCGGAAACGCCAACGAGCTCAATGCCGCGTATGCCGCAGACGGCTACTCCCGTGTCAAGGGCATCTCGTGTCTCGTCACCACCTTTGGCGTTGGCGAGCTGAGTGCCATCAACGGTATTGCCGGAGCCTACGCCGAGCACGTTGGCCTCATCCACATCGTGGGCGTTCCCTCCATCGCCGCCACCCAGAAGCAGCTGCTGCTGCACCACACCCTCGGAAACGGCAACTTCAAGGCCTTCAAGGAGATGTACGAGAGCGTCTCCCACACCACAGCCGTCATCACCGACCTCTCCAGCGCCCCGGCCGAGCTCGACAGGTGCTTCAAGGCCGCCGTCGTCAACAAGAGACCGGTCTACATCGGAATCCCCACCAACTTCTTTGAGGACCTCGTCGACAGCAAGATCCTGGACACAAAGCTGGACCTCTCGCTGAAGCCCAACGACAAGGAGGCCGAGGACGAGGTTGTCGAGACCATCCTGTCCATGGTGTCCAAGGCCAAGAACCCAGTCTGGCTCCTGGACGCCTGCTGCAACCGCCACGACGTCAAGGCCGAGGCCAAGACGCTGGTCGATCTCACCCAGTTCCCCGTCTTCGTCACCCCAATGGGCAAGTCTGCCATCGAGGAAGACCACCCCAGGTTCGGCGGTGTGTACGTCGGCACTCTGTCCAACCCAGACGTGAAGCACGCCGTCGAGACCTCGGATCTGGTGCTCTCCATCGGAGCTCTTCTCTCGGACTTCAACACCGGTTCCTTCTCGTACTCCTACGAGACCAAGAACGTTGTCGAGTTCCACTCGGACTACTGCAAGATCAGACAGGCCACTTTTCCCGGTGTCCAGATGAAGTTTGTGCTCGAGAGACTCATCTCGGAGGTTTCCGGCCACGTCAAGTCGTACTCTCCCGTTGCAGTCCCACAGTCGCCCAAGGCATGGAAGACCATATCCCACGATGCCTCCACTCCGTTCACCCAGCAGTGGTTGTGGATGCGTGTGTCTTCGTTCTTGCAGGAGGAAGACATCGTCCTTTCCGAGACCGGTACCTCTGCCTTTGGTATCATCTCCTCGCACTTCCCCAAGAACACCATTGGTATCAGTCAGGTTCTGTGGGGATCCATCGGATACACCGTTGGCGCCACTCTTGGCGCTGCCATGGCTGCCCAGGAGATCGACCCCAAGAAGAGAGTCATTCTGTTCATCGGAGATGGCTCTCTCCAGTTGACGGTGCAGGAGATATCCACCATGGCCCGCTGGGGACTCAACAGTTATCTGTTTGTGCTCAACAACAACGGATACACCATCGAGAGACTCATCCACGGTATGACCGCTCAGTACAACGACATCCAGATCTGGGATCACCACAAGATGCTGCCTCTGTTCTCCACAAACCACGAGTACGAGAACATCCGCGTTGGAAACGTTGCCGAGGTTGAGAAGCTGTTCAACGACGAGAGCTTCAACCAGCCATCAAAGCTGAGGATGATTGAGATCATGCTGGACGAGAAGGATGCTCCCGACAACCTGGTCAAGCAGGCCGAGATCACCGCCAAGACAAACGCTGCCCAGAACTAAGTAATGCCGAATGAATATAAATCTGTTTTTCAAACACAACGCGCGATCTGTCGTACCCCCGGGATTCCAGGCGGCGAGACGATGTGTACCAACCGATTCGTTGTAACTTTACAGCTCACCCGTCTTCGTCCTTCCTTTTCCCCCCCTTCTTTTGCCCCCCTTGTTTTGTTTTGAGTCTTTTGATTCAATTTATTCATCGATACTCACCAGGATAATCTCCACCAGCTTGAGCAGAGAACCAAGGATCATCCCCCCTCTTTTTCTGCGTGCGTGTGTTGATTTTTGTCCTGTCTCTTTTTTGCCCTCCTCGTTTAGCTTTGTTACCCATCTTGTTCGCAAAACATGGGAAATCAATCCTCTAAGCCGAAAGGGTCGAATTATCCTGCTTTCACAAGATCAGACACCTCAACCTCTGTCAGGTCTTCTCGGTCTCTGAGATCGAGAAAATCTATCAGCAGGGAGTCCCAGTATAGCGATGGCGCCTCCTTCAAAACGAGCCACTCTAACCACGAAGCACAACCGAGTATCAGCCGAAGGAACTCGGGATTGAACGCAGAGTTCAACAACCTGAGTCTACACGATCACACAACCGATATCAACGATGCTCTCAACGACGACGAACTACCGCCTTCGATGGTCCAAGTTGCTCCAAAATCGCCAATTCTGAAAAGTGAAAGATCAAGCACGTCGTTGCAGCACTTGTCAATAGATCAAATTTCACCACAACAGATGGATTCACAACAGGATGAATATGCACAGCAGGAACTGTCGCAACAACAGACATTTCTCATCCCACAACAACCGCAACAGCACCGATCCAACTCAAACGACTTTTCAATACGTTCGCATTCACCCAGTGTGTCCTCCAGGAGCAACCCTTCCACTCCGGTCAGTGCGAGTTTCAACTTGGACCCTCTGGATATCCCAGAGACACAGGAAAGACCCTCAAGAAACAACGATATCGATCTGGAGAACACCATACAGAGACTGTTGGATGCAGGATACGCAGGCAAGCGAACCAAAAATTTATGTCTGAAAAACAGTGAAGTTGCCGTCATATGCAGCAAGGCCCGTGAGATTTTTCTTTCCCAACCATCGTTACTCGAACTAAGTGCACCTGTCAAGATTGTAGGTGATGTACACGGCCAGTTCAGCGATCTCATAAGAATCTTCACCAAGTGTGGATTCCCACCCGCCTCTAACTACCTCTTCCTGGGAGACTACGTTGATAGGGGTAAGCAATCTCTGGAGACCATTTTGTTACTGTTATGCTACAAGATCAAGTATCCTGAAAATTTCTTCCTATTACGTGGTAATCACGAGTGTGCGCAGGTTACCAGGGCGTACGGGTTTTTTGACGAGTGTAAGCGCCGGACCAACTTGAAGACGTGGAAGATCTTCATCGATACCTTCAACACGCTGCCCATAACTGCCGTTGTTGCTTCCAAAATCTTTTGCGTTCACGGAGGACTTTCTCCGGTGCTCAACAGCATGGATGAGATCAGACGCATCAAGCGACCCACAGATGTCCCAGACTACGGACTGCTGAACGATTTGCTGTGGTCGGATCCCGCTGATACGTCGAACGAGTGGGAGGATAACGAAAGGGGAGTCAGTTACTGTTTCAACCGAGTTGCGATCAACAAGTTCCTCAACAAGTTCCACTTTGACCTCGTTGTGCGTGCCCACATGGTTGTCGAGGATGGCTACGAGTTCTTCAACGATAGGTCTCTCGTGACTGTTTTCAGTGCACCCAATTACTGCGGAGAGTTTGACAACTGGGGTGCAGTGATGAGTGTGAGCGAGGAGCTTCTGTGTTCGTTTGAACTCTTAGACCCACTTGACTCGGCTGCTCTCAAAAAGCTCATGAAGCAGGGGAAGTACGAGAGAATCGCAGCTGGGAACAGGTCCAGTCCCAGCCACCTCGGCCAATCGAACCAATCTTATTAACGAATCTTAATGAATTTTTCTTCTAGCGATTACCCACCAATTGTCCCTCTCGTAGCCGTGTTTCACCACCTCTCCGCCGGCAGCTATCACATCCTGGCACAGCTCTCCGTCCTTGTACAGGTGATAGTATCTGTTCTTGGTGACCTCCTGGCCCTCCACCTTGGTGACCCACGGCACCAAAACGTCCTGGTCCATTCCGCTCTTCCACCCGCGGCGTGAGCTGTCCTGTTCCAGCGCCCAGCAGTAGATGAGACACTCTCCGTCCTCCTTCAGCACCCTCAGCAGCTCGGCCACGGCTCCGACTCGGCGCTCAGCGGTGGCAAAGTGGTGTATGACGGCGATGCTGATGGCAAAGTCAAACACCGCGTCCGGGTGGGGTAGGCTGAGCGAGTCTGCCACGGCCACGTCGTCGGAGGCCCCGCACCTCGCAGCGGCAAACGACAGCAGCTGTCCCGAGTAGTCGGACGCGATCATCGTCACCTTGTTGTTCACCCCGATGTACTTCCCGTTGCCACACCCGGCGTCGCACCCAACGCTGTGCGTGGGCCTGGTCTTCAGGAAGCCCTCCACGATCGGCCACGGTTTGTATCTCGTGGCGGAGAAATGGCTGGCGATCTCGTCGTAGATGACATGGACGAGCTCCTGCTCCTGCTGTCTGGGGTCTTTGTATTCCAGCATGGTGCTTGGGTTTGTGCTTAGCCCAGAAAGAGCGCAAGCTTAAGCCCTAAAATTTTCCCAGGCCCATTCTGGCCCCTCCTTCAATCCCTCTCCTCTCCACCAATCACGCGCGCTGCACAGGCCATGGCCGAGGACAAGAGGAATACCATAAGGTGGTTCGTCTACCTCTGTGGGATAACCGCCATCCTGGTGCTGGCATTTCCGCTAACCCGTCCGACGCACCGTCTGCCCTACGGTGCCATAGACTATTACGCGGATCACCCGCTGGACGACATCCAGATCAGGGTCCCGGTGTACATTTACTGCGAGAACCTGCATCTTCCGGACCTGGCGGCCGCCGTTCAGATCCAGATCGACCACCAGATGAAGAGCTCGCGGCTGGAGCGGGTGGTGGACTGGACCATGGATGTACGCGAGGGTAAGCCAGACGGGCTGGACGAGTACGTGCTCAAGGTGCGCATCGGCACCGAGGACGCGATTTTCGTCGACAACTCGCTCAAGTACGCGGAGCTGTTCGTGAAGATGGAGAGTTTCGCGAACAACGACGTGCCCTTCTTCGTGACACAGACGCTGCTCTTCCACATCTTCAACGCCGAGATCGAAGCGCAGTTTGTCGATAACTACTCCAAGGTGTACGACAGCAGAGGCAAGTTCTACATCGAGCACGACCGGGATGTACTGGCCATCGACTACGGCACCGACCTCAAGGTGGTGTTCAGTCTGGTGTCCCCGGACATCGACTGGGAGGTCTCGGAGGCTCTTGCCGAGTACTTTGAGCCGTTCAACTACATGATCTCGCGCCTGGTCAACGTCACGGTGGAGTCTGAGATCGTCTACTCGAACCAGACGCTGGATGAGGTCAAGTCCATGCTTCCGGCCCAGCCTGGGCTGGTGAACTTTGTGGTGTACCCGATGCCGCAGGACCAGATACGCAGCCTGATAAACGACTCGAACAGCTTCATGATCCCACACTCGGCCATATACCTGGTGCCACTGGAGTCCATTGAAGGCGTCATACGGTGGCAGCAGATGGAGTTTGTGATGGAGGAGTTCGCCGCCAGTCTGTTCAAGTTCCTGAACGTTGTGAAAACGCCCAAGTCTCCCAAGCTGCGAGTGGAGATCACGAAACGGTCCAAGATCGTGTACAACCTGCTCAAACTCAGCGAGAACCTGCTTGCCATCTCGAGGCTCAAGAACAGAATACCCGACAACGTGGTGGAGCTCGTCTACAGCAGTCTGCTCGAACGCAACAACACGGTAACTGCAGTTCAGCTACAGGACTGGGACTCGGCCATATGGCACTCCAACCTCGCGCTACAACACTCAAACACTGCATTTTTCGACAAGAACCTGATCTGATAAAACCTAGTCATTAACATAAAACCAAAATCCGAAGCTAATACAACAACTACTTTCTCTCGATATCCTCAACCTGTTCGATGTCGGCCTTCTCGAAGAGACTCTCGTCCAGGCCCGGACTGATGTCCTGTGCTTCGATTCTCAGCTCCTTCATAAGCTTGGAGTGGGCCTTCCATGCTGGAACGTCTCCCTTGAACAGCCGGTCCATGGCCTCCAGAGGTATACCCTTTGTCTCGGGGAGAACAAAGAAGATATAGGGAGCTGTGAGGATGGAAATGGAGGCAAACAGCATGTAGGTCCCGTATCCCAGAGCACTGATCATCTGGGAAGTCCAGCGGGCAATGACAAACACAGAGGCCCACGAAAACGCAGCGTTGATGGCCTGCACGAAAGTTCTGATGTTCTGGTCGAAACACTCGGCTCCAAGCACCCAGGGGGTGGCAGACCACGACATCATGAAGATGAAGGTCCAGATGTACATCATTCCGATGGCGGCCTTGCCACCGGGGCTGGAACCACCGCCGGTGGACGCGAGCGGGTTGTCCAGCTTGATGAAAGCACCGATGTAGTAGAAGCATATAGAACAGCCAATAGACCCGGCAATGAGAGAGGGTCTGCGGCCAACACGGTCAACCACCGTGAAGATCCATATGAAACAGGTGACGAACTTGACCACACCGAAGAGACCAGACGACAGCAGCGTGGCGCTTGTGCCCGTGACACCGAGCGACTCAAAGATGATGGGCGAGTAGTAGTTGATGGCCTGGATACCGAAACCGTTCTGCAGCACAAAGATGGACGACGTGATGAAGATCCGGAACAGGACGTTGCGGGAGCGGATGCACTCCTTGAAGGGGCCCCACAGATCAAGACCAACGGTGCGGCGCTGCTCCTCGATGGCCTGCTGGATGCGGGACAGCTCGTACTGGAAGTACTCGTTGTTCAGGTCCAGGTTTCTGATGTAGGCCAGGTTACGCACCCCGCGCTCCGTTTGGCCGTTTTGCAGAAGCCAACGGGGCGACTCGATGAGGAAGAACGCACCGCTGAGAAAGATCACTGCTGGGCCGAGCTGCACGCCAAACGGGATCATCCACTGGGCCTTGCCCGCTGGGATGTGCTGCGACACACCGTAGTTGATCCAGAAACCACACAGGTCGCCGACTCTCCAGCCGACATCGTACGAGCCAGACAGCATTCCGCGGATGGCAGGAGGCGAGATCTCGGCGATGTAGATGGGCGCGAGGTTGGTTGTGGCCCCGACACCAAGCCCAGAAACGACCCTGCCTGCGAGGATCGGCCCGAGGCCACGCGACTTGGAGGAGCACATCATGATGACTGCGCCGAGAATGATGAGGAATCCAGACACCACCAGTCCGCGTTTGCGGCCAAACTTGTGGCCAACCGGGTACGAGAACAGAGCACCGAAAAAACAGCCGGCCTGGAACAGCGAGATGATGTTCGACTTCATCTCGGCGATGTCGCCCTTGGTACGGCCCTCGAAAAACTCGGCTGAGAACCCGGGCAGCGCAAGCGCACCGCCCACGAACCCGTTGTCGTATCCGATCATCATCGACGCAGACGACGCGATGGCAGTCGAGAGCATGATCTTCCAGTTGTAGATCTGCTTGGGCGTGGGTCTCTCCTCATCCAGGTTGAAGAACTTCATGGTCAGCGGGATGAATGCTGGCGCAAAACGAGAGCACCAGGAGCGGGGATCCGGACTTTATATATTAGGGTCTCGGACTATCTTTCGATCTTCAATTCCGCGCCCGAACCCCACACTGCCAAGTGTTTTTTCCCCGCATCCCACCTTTTTTCTGTTTTTACTCCTCTCCCGCCGTGCTAAATGAAACAGATTACGTCAATTTCAGGCCGCCCTGCTCGCTTTGCTCGCTTTGCTCCGCTAAAATGCTGATCCCGCGCGGACCAAACGCGCTGCTGCCTGCACCTGTGCCCTAAATGCGCCGGGGGTGCGGAGAAGTGCGAGTCGCGAGTCACGGAAATGGCACCACGTCAAATGGGGAAGTGTGTGGCGAGAGTTGCACGACGCACGACGTTTCTGGAGGGGCGTGCGGGAACCATGGTTGGGGTCAGGTTACAATTGCAAGGGAGCGCGGTGTGGACGGGAGCTGCTCCGGCCACCGACACAACATGGCTCTCAGATGGGGAATCCTGGGTCCCGGGAGGATCTCGTTCAAGTTCTCGCACGATCTGCTTGAGTCGTCCAAGCTGGACCACCAGGTCACGGCGATTGCGTCGAACTCCAACGTGGCCAACGCGCAGTCGCTGGCCACGAAGCTCAACACCAAGGCGCAGTGCTTTGGCTCCTACGACGCGCTGATCGAGTCGGACGCGTGCGACGTGGTGTATGTGGGAACGCCCAACTTCAACCACTTTGAGCTGGCGCAGAAGATCCTGAACAACGGCAAACACATGCTCATGGAGAAGCCGTTCATGCTCAACGCGGCTCAGACCAAGGCCGTGCTCGAGCTGGCCGAGCAGAAGGGCCTGTTCGTGATGGAGGCCATGTGGACCAAGTTCAACCCGGTGTTTCTCAAGACCAAGGAGCTTCTGGCTGAGATCGGCGACGTCACCAGACTCAGGTCCGACCTCAGCTACCCGTTCCCGCAGGGAGTTGCTGGGTTCGAGCGCATCTACGAGCGTGCGCTCGGCGGCGGCGTCCTGCTCGACATCGGCATATACGCGCTCACCTGGCCGCTGGCGCTGTTTGGCGAGCCCGACGAGATTGTCGCGCGCGGCGTTTTGACCGACACCGAGGTGGACATCGCAGACTCCGTACTGCTCAAGTACCCCAAGTTCATCGGCTACGCGACGTGCTCCGGGCTCTCCAACCTCGCACCCCCGGCCATTGTCATCGAGGGAACGGCGGGCTACATCGAGGTGGACCAGCCGGACCTGCCCAAGAAGGTCGTTCTCAAGGACTGGGACCACAAGGTGGTGCAGGAGTTTGAGTTTGACCCGGACGGATTCGGCATGTACTTTGAGGCCGATCACGTCTACGGGTGTATCAAGGCCGGAAAGGCGCAGTCTGAGGTACACACATGGAAAGACACGCTCACCATGACCGAGACACTCGACTCTATCAGAAAGCAGGTTGGAGTTGTGTTTGACGCTGACCGTTGATTACCCATATACATATAACTAAGCTAGCTTGGTTGGATTTCTCTTAGACTTGTAGTCCTTGATGGCGCTCTTGATGGCGTCCTCCGCAAGCATCGAGCAGTGGAGCTTGACCGGAGGCAGACTGAGCTCCTTGGCGATGGTGGTGTTCTTGACCTTGGCGGCCTCGTCGAGGGTCATGCCTCTGACCAGCTCGGTCAGGTACGAGGAGCTGGCGATGGCCGACCCGCATCCGAAGGTCTTGAACTTCACGTCTTCTATGACACCGGTCTCGTCGTTGACCTTGATCTGCAACCTCATCACGTCTCCGCACGCTGGCGCGCCCACGAGTCCGGTTCCGACGTTGGGCAGCGACTTGTTGAACGAGCCAACGTTGCGTGGGTTCTGGTAGTGATCGATCACCTTGGGGTGGTACTGTCTTATCTGCTGACTGACTGCTCTCGTTGATCTTACAAGCTGTCTTGTAAACATGATTGATTGTTGTGTGGAAGAGAAGAAACCGCTGGTCGCCACCCTGAGCCGTGGGAAATGAGTTTTGCTAATTAATAATCTCGTTCCTCCAATTGGTAGATGCACTCGAGAGCGATAAATACAACGGAAGAACCCATGTTGTGTCTTCCCGTTGCTTTATGTTTCGGAAACTGGCGGAATCAACACCGATTGGCTGTCCGGGTCTTTGCAGTCAGGTCTGGGCGGTATCAGTGGATGCGTGTTGGTATCAGCGAATGCGCGGTGGCCTGCGCGTATCTGGTGCTCTATCGGATATCTCCCATTATCTCGGGCCTGACAACACGCCCTTCTGTCGCCCTCCATCCATCCAGGCCCATCGTTCGATCCGAGAACACCATGAACGAGGATCGGAGGAAAGGGACCAGGCGTTTGAAGAGGGGAGGTGGGGAAGAATCGCTTACAAATCCGCACCGGCTAAATTCCCCTCTTCCTCGCTCACAGCAGCCGGGCCTGTTTTTTTTTCGTCGTCTTTCGCTGACTCCTCCTCGTCGTCCTCCTCCCCCTTCTTTTCTCCCTCCTCCGACTACGATTAAATAAAAGATGGCCGACACCAGACGTACGTATACGCGGGACACAGACCAGCGAGCCCGGAACTAACGAAACAAGCCCTCCCCTTCATCTACCAGTTTGCCGCTGGTGCCATTGCCGGTGTGTCTGAGATTCTCGTCATGTACCCGCTGGATGTGGTCAAGACCCGAATTCAGCTCCAGGTCGGAACAGGTGCACAGGCCGAGTACTCCGGCATCGTCGACTGCATCTCCAAGATCGTCAAGAACGAGGGCTTCTCCAAGCTGTACCGCGGTATCTCTGCGCCCATTCTCATGGAGGCGCCCAAGAGAGCCACCAAGTTCGCCGCCAACGACGAGTGGGGAAAGTTCTACAAGCGCCAGTTTGGCATCGCTGAGATGAACCAGCAGCTGGCCATCCTGACGGGTGCCACTGCCGGTGCCACCGAGTCGTTTGTCGTTGTTCCCTTCGAACTTGTGAAGATTAGACTGCAGGACAGAACTTCAAAGTACACCGGAATGGCCGACGTCATCACCAAGACCGTCAAGAACGAGGGTGTTCTGGCCATGTACCAGGGTCTGGAGGCCACCCTCTGGAGACACATCGTTTGGAACGCTGGCTACTTTGGTGTTATCTTCCAGGTGCGCACCCTGCTGCCAAAGGCCGAGACCTCGTCTGGAAAGACCGTCAACGACCTCGTCAGCGGTGCCATTGGTGGTACCGTTGGTACTCTGCTGAACACTCCGTTCGACGTTGTCAAGTCCAGAATCCAGAATACCGTCAAGACCCCCGGCGTTGTGCCCAAGTACAACTGGACCTTCCCAGCCCTCGGTCTGGTGTACAAGGAGGAAGGCTTTGCTGCTCTGTACAAGGGATTCCTGCCCAAGGTTCTCAGACTGGGCCCAGGCGGAGGTATCCTGCTCGTGGTGTTCACCAACTGTATGGATTTCTTTAGAGGCTACTACTATAAATAAGATATTCCGATTATGCCGCTTCAGCCGTCTGAGACGGTTGTTTGGACATGGTGACCTGTTCACCACTCCGTACGATCCTGGCTCCCTCGCTGTCGTTTTTCAGAGGAACCTCCTTGTTCTCGATCAGCTGTTGTTTCCAGAACAACTTCTCCGACCCAACCAGCTTGGCAATGCGCATGGTGGCCAGCAGGTTGTGCGCCGCGTTCGAGTGGTTGTAGACACCACCGTTGAAGGCTATGCTCGCATCTTTGCCCTCGGACTTCCGTATCAGAGACAGGCCACCCGGGTGATCTTGTGCAAACGGCGTGACATCGTGGACGATCCCGCCAACGACAACGAGACTCTTGCCCTGCTGAGAATACGCGGTGGCCATCCGCTTGAACTCCTCGGGCTTGATCAGCGGGAGTCTGTCGATTGGGATCCCCCAGTTGAGCTTTGCGCGCTTCATGTCCAGCAGCTTCTGCTGCTGCTGTAGCAGGGACTGGTCGATGTAGTCTCGCGAAACCGTGTGCAGATTCCACGTGATGCCAAACAGCGATAGCAGGTACAGCGCCCACTTGGTGGGATCCAGGTTGTACCACTCTACGCCGTTTCGGTAGTCGGACGCGAACTCGTGGTGGAAGTTGTGGTTGCCCTCGCCAAAGGTGACGAGCGAGAGCAGAAAGTTGTTTCGCGGAGATCTGCGGTTGTCGAAGGGCTGAGAACCAAACATGTGCGTGAGCGAGTTGAAGGTGAACACGGTCTGCTGAACAGCAATCATGCGCCATAGACCAACGTACAGGAGCCCGCCCTTGTAGTCGTTCCACAGCAGCCCGGGTATCACCGTCGGCAACACCAGTCCGTAGAACACCACCAACTTCATGTAGTTTTCGTACTGCCATATGATGACGCTGTCCTTGCCGAGGTCCTCCGTGTCAAACTCACGCACCGCCCGCTGCACCTTGGGGTGGTGTATCAGCAGCATCCACCCGAAATGGCTGTACCAGAACCCGAGCCTGTTGTTGTTGGGGTCTCGCTCGGTGTCGCAGTACCTGTGGTGCGCCCTGTGGGAGCCACACCACCACTTCGCAGACCCGATACCGGCACCGGCTCCAAACACGGCAAACAGCCTCTCCATCTGCTGCGTGGTCTCAAAGGACCGGTGGGACCAGTACCTGTGGTAGCCACCCGTTATGGCAAAGCACGACACCGCGTAGTTGACAACCGCATACTTCAGGGTGATGGGCTTCAGCGGAACTTCGTAGCAGAATCCAGCAGCCACCGCGACCAGCGGCAGCACCACGATGAGCAGGAAGTTCCGCCAGTGGATATGTCTGTACCAGTTCCGTATGGTCCATGACGACTCGGAGATGTGTCTTCTGAGAGAGCCGGCCGTGTCGCCCCGCACCACCTTGTGTTTGTGGGTTCTCGTCCTTTCATCCTTGAACACCCGCTGTATGTCCTCCTGGGAGTACTCAACGGAAGGCACAGACATCCTCCGTACCGGTAAAGCGTGGTGGAGAAGGACACGGCGGCCTTTCCCGGAATTATCTTGCTACGGTGCGGGTCCCAAAAGTCACGTGGCCACTCTATTTTCGTATTAACGGGATCTCTTAGACGGCGATACTATGGGCCCGCCGCGGTCGTAGCGCTGGGTGTTCCAGTACCCGGGGGTCTGGGCCACCAGCGGCGACGCGGTCTGGGGCGGGTGTTCGTAGTCTGCAGCGGTAGCGTCCCACCCGTAGTAGGACTTTGCCCTGAAGAAGCCAAACGAGACGTTGAACAGAAACAGGATGCCCATGATTCCCGCCAGGAACAGAAAGCTCTTGAGTCCTATGGGCTCCACCAGCGAGTTGATGATGACCCCAAGCGTCTCTGCGCTCACCGACGAGTGGGACCCGGAGGAGTACGGGTCGCGGTTCATGCACTTCTCCCATATCCCGCACTGGGTCTCCAGCGCAGGCACTATGCGGTCTGGCTCGCAGCCGTTCTCGAAGTAGTTTCTGCGGCAGATGGTCCCCTCCACCATCAGCTCGTGAATGTGCTCCTCCATCTTGGCGTTTATGTCCGACTTCACCGTGGATATGCACTTGTATATCAGTCCGCACGAGTAGAACGTCACGATGGCGTTGACCACCAGCTGCAGGTACGACGACAGCAGGTATGGCACCCTCTCCTGCGGGATTATGTTGCTCTGCCACGGCTGCGGCAGTATGACCTGTCCGCCCTGGGACGGCGGCGGTGCGGGAGCCTGGTGCTGCACCAGGTGCTGTGGCGTGTAGTAGTGGTGGTGGTGCATCTGGTAGCTCACCGGAGCGGGCGGCTCCCACGGTCTCGGCGTGAACGGCACCGTGTTGCCGAAGCCCTTGACCGGGGTGCTTGTCTCTGGCCCGTACGACGTGGAGTACGACGAGACCTGCTCGTCCTCCTCATCCAGGATGTCCACACGTTTCCGGTACGGAACCAGCGCCAGCTTGGCGCCTATCGCCGTCGGCGTCGACAGCTTTCGCGCGCTGCTTATGACCTGGGAGATGTTCTCCAGGATGCTGGAGTTGCCCTCCTCCTGGAACGAGTCGGCCGGCGTCATCTCCACGTCGCTGTTTTCGTCAACGTCCATTTCCTCCCGCATCGATACATCGTGCAGCTCCGGGTTGTCCGGATCGTCAAGCGACAGCCTCGCAATGTCCATGTCGAGGGGCTGGGCGCGTAGAAGAAGGGTGGCGGATCAGGTAAACAAGGCCCTCCTCATCGGGGTGGCGAGAATTTTCCCAAAAAAATTTCCCTCTTCGCCTGCCTTCCCCCCCCCTCTTCCCACGAACAAGCACCAACCATGGCCAAGAAAAAGACTGAGAAGCAGAAGGACTTCCAGGTGAGTATCCAGACTCGTAGGCTGCGGGACCAGTACTAACGGAGGCCAGAAAGCAAAGCTGAGGGTCGGCAAGACCGCCGCCAAGCCGTCCAACTACACAGACACATCCTTCAAGGCCAAGACCATCAGCCTGCCCACGCAGTCGCTGCTGAGACACACCCAGGGAGACGACGACGTGCACCGGTACATCTCGCTGCTGAAACACCACTCCTCCACCACGCGAAAGGAGTCGCTGCTGCACATCCAGCAGAACCTGCCGTCCAACCCGTCCGTCTACAAGGACCTCGTGTCTGGGATAACGCCACTCATCGTGGACCAGTCCAAGTCCGTCAGAGAGACCCTCCGCGGCCTGTACGTGGCGATCTGCGAGACCCAGCGCGGGATCATGGAGCTGCATCTCAAGAGCGTGCTTCTGTTTGTGCACTCTGCGATGACACACATCTCGCCCGACATACGACGTGACAGCACCGGGTTTCTCCAGGTGCTGATCGACTTCTGCCCCGTGTCGCTGGTGCGCACAGACTTCGTCAAGAGCCTCAAGTGCTTCTCGCAGTTGCTCAACTGGGCCCTGCTCGACACGAAGAAGTCTGTTTCGCTCGCGGTCACAACCGCATCTGCGGGGGTGAGATCCAAGTCCGACAACACATCCCGCGCCGCCCACCTCAAGACGCTCGCCAAGTTTCTGGAGGTAGCTCTCGTCCAGGAGACAGCCACCAAGAGCGCCGACGATCTGGCCGTGGGCCCACACCCGCTCACCATGAAGTACATGATCCCGTTCACGTCCCAGCCATACTCGAGCCTCAAGCTGTTCGATCGCAAGGCAAGCATACTCACAAACATGTCGTTTGTGTCCGCGACTGCAGAGACCTCTCTCGACCTGGACGGCATCACCACAGAGGACGTGCATGCCAGAAGAAACGTCTTCCGCGAGGTGTTCAGGCCCATCATGCTCAAGGAGCTCACCAGCTGTGTCAAGGAGGGTGGAGCCGTGGGAACGGAAGCAAAGACCATCCTGGAGATCGTGGAGAGTCTGAGACAGTACGAGGAGTGATAGAATCCAACCCCCATTGTTCCCATTAATAACCCATCTATGTAATATATACCGTTACCATGACTGTCCAGAGTAAGGATGCGCGCGGCTGTTCGATCTGTCGTTGCCTCTGACCGGCCCAGCAGATGATGCAACAGGAGAAGGAGAAGCCGAGCCTTCGGGCTCAGGCGTGGGATCGGCGTGCGGCAGATCCGTGGGAGCAGGCTGAGACGGGTCAGGCCCGGTTCTCTCCCCCCGCACGGGCACGGTTGTTGGGGCCTCCGACCCAAACACTATTGGCGGGTCCCCCGGCTCAGTGCCGTAGTTGGTCGACGAGTCCCGGGGCACAAGCTGCGTCACATAGTAGACGAACGACACCCCGTGCGGGATCCCGCCTGGAGCGACTCTCTGGTGGCTCACGGGCGTCGGATCAGCCTCCACCTCCGTACGACACATGGGACAGCTGGTGTTTTCGCGCAGCCAGCTGACAATGCACGATTTGCCAAAGACGTGGTCGCAACACGGCATCTTGACCGGTATATGGTCCCTCGACTGCGACAGGTCTTCTTCTGCTCCATCGGGCGAGATCTCGAATCCAAACTCGGACGATTCCGGATGATAGTCTATATCGTCCAGGCCCTGGCCTCCGGGAGGCACAAACATGATGGGCGGGTCATCCTCGTACACCCCCTTCCAGAAGCTGCCGTACTTGTCGAGCTCGGAGTCGCAAGCAGGCGTGCTTTCGCGTGGCGGTAGCGTCGATTCGTCAAAGTAAGAGTCCATGCATATTCCGCACGTCTTGTCTTCGAGCCTCGAGAGATCCATCTTCTTCAGCGAGTTGATAGCGCGCTGGCTGGCGTGGTGTTTGGTCTTCATGCCCGGCTGCAACTGGGTCCGGAAGTCCAGGAAATCCTGGAGGTTGATCTGCGGAAACACCACACGCGCGGTTCTAGGTGTATTGGCATTGTTGTTGTTGTTGTTTTCCGTCATGTTTGGTTGGTACGGGGAAGAACAAACAGGAGGGGGCACAGATTCTCCGCGCCTTCTCCAAACTTGCGGGAGAGTTTCGATTTCTAGAGAATTCTACATTTTCCGGAACGTGCGGCTACATTTCGGTCAACACACTATCGCGTATTAGTCAAACGAAACAGGGTCTATATCCATGGTGTGGTCCACCTTGTCTCTCACCTCCGAGTACGTGGCAGACGGAGGGGACCACGAGCCGGAGAACGGCTGGTCTGTGATGAACGGGTGCATTGCAGCCTCCTGCGGGGTCCATCTCTCCAGCGGATTCAAGTTCAGGATGCCCTGCAGGAAGTGAACAAGTATATCCCTCTGGTGCATTTCGCGCTCCACCATCTGTTCAGTCATGTTCTTCTTTGGTAGCTGGTAGTTCCGTATTATGCTTGGCAGATCCTTGTCCTCAAAGTACTCCTTTCCTGGTTTCTCGTCAACGTTGAACTCTCTCGAGTACTGCTCAGTGGTCTTCAGGTGGTAGACCCTGGACTGTTTTCCGGTGCGCTCGTCGTACACCGTCTCCTTGACGAAATAGTTGGACGCATTCTTGCCCATCTCGATCATCCAGGCGGGAGGCATGCCAAACATCTGCACAATACGGCAGATCTGGCCGTATTCGGTGGTCCCTGGTAGCAGTGGTGTTCCCAAGAACAGCTCCGCAATTATGCATCCCAGAGACCACATGTCGATGGAGCTGGTGTACGACAAACCGAGGATAACCTCAGGAGACCGGTAGAACCGCGACTGGATGTACGCGTAGACTATCTGGCGCTCGTGACACGCAGCACCAAAGTCAATCACCTTCAAAAGAGGCTTGTCCGGAGACACGAGCAGGATGTTCTCGGGTTTCAGGTCACAGTGTATGATCTTGGCAGACTTGAGAACGGTGAGGGAGTCGAGCAGCTGTACGGTGAACTTCTTGACCAGCTTCAAGGCCAGCCCGCGGAACATGTTCTGTCTGATCAACTCGTACAGGTTCGACGAGAGCAGTTCAAACACGAGACAGAGGTGGTTCTTGTGTATGAACTTGTCCTTCAATCTCAAAAAGTGGTGATTGTCCTCTGGGTCCACTTTTTTGTTGAGGTGCTCCAGAATCTTGACCTCCGTGAGCGACTGGTTCAAGAACGCAGGCTTCGACTTGATGACTTTGACAGCAACAATCTCCTGGGTCTTGAGGTTCTGACACTTGACAACCTGTCCGAAAGTTCCCTGTCCGAGAATGTCCAGCACCATGTACTTCATTCCGTCCTGCGAGCCGAGTACATCGTTCACATACAGAATGTAGTCGCTGTGTTCGTTATCGTGACCGTTGTTTGACTTGCCCTCGGATGGCTTCGTTAGCACTCTGCGCGGGTTCTTTGACGACTTGTAGTCAAAGTCGGGACGACACATGCTATAGGTGAGCGCCAGGGCCGTGGTCAGTGCATCGAGCGGAGATACAAGCGTGTTTGTAGAGGATGCGCGTCTGTACTTTGGCTTAGGGTTGACGTTTGGATGCAGGTCAGCCAGCGTCCTCACGCGCGACATGGTAGGAGCGGATAGTTTGGGGGGAGATGGCGCAACATACGAGTTCCTCTGTGACATCTGCGGTCTTGTGTAGTCGTAGCTGTCTTGGAAACTTGGAATGGTGCTGTATGGCGTGGCCACAGACTGGCGCCGTAACAGCTCGTTCGAGCGAGCGTTCGGGTCCACAAAGTAGTCTGAGGGAGGCCTTGGAGCCTGGGATCGCATCATTGGCAGGTTTGGCATCGCGGGCTGCTGCTGCTGCTGCTGCTGCATTCCCTCGTACTCGTACGTCGTCGGCAGCGCATTTGCGAACGACTGGGTTCTATTATTCGGCGACGCAAGCAGGAACGGGGGCTCGGCAGCCGGTATCCTGTTGGAGCTCTGGCCTGGAGTGTACCACGGATTCTTGAACCCTGTTCCAGGACCTGTGAACACGTTGTTGTCAGAGTGGTTTCTGCTCAGCGACGGCGAGATTTCCATGTCGGACATGCCCCTCATCTTGGGCTTTCCCGAGAAGGACTGGCGCGGGGTCTGCAGGGGCGAAGTGCCCGGGTTGAACGTCGGCTGTGGCGGTGGCGGCACCTGCGGTGGTTGTTGCTGCGGAGCTGGCCACGCATACCTCTGTTGGTAGGGCCCCGAGTTGTACTGTGTTAGCGGATCAAGCATGCTGCCGTTTATAGGGTCGATGTAGCTTCCCGGTGTGAGCGGTGGCAGCCTGTGGACCTTGTTGTGTATGGGAGTGGTGTTCTGCTGCTGCTGCTGCTGCTGCTGCTGCTGCTGCTGGGAGAGATCCTGAAAGTTGGGTTGGCTGCCTGAGCCAAAGGGGAATGCAGAGGATGACATCGGGGAAATATTAGACCAAAAAACACAGAAGCACACACACGGCAGGACCTGGATCGGTTACTTCAATTGGGCAACAATTGACTCTTGTTCTGCTCTTTTCAGGCTAAAAAGCATCTAGATTGTTGAGAGGGGCTTTTCTGGACCTTCGCAGAGTGACAGGAACAGGGGGTGGTTGCGCTTGTTTCAACGTCTGTGAGGCGGAACCGAGGCGGGCGTGGAACACAACAAAATGTATCTGCTTGGCTGGCGGATGGAAGCGCGCTGGAAGTGGGGATCAGCTGGTGATCAGTGGCGGGTGGCGTAGGTCCTCCTCATCAAGCTGGTGAGGGGATTTAATACTAGGAGGCCTCTGCCACCGGCCCACGTGTCAACAACGACCCCGTTCTTACATAAGCCAAAGTTCACCCACACACGACCCCGGTATGGCCAGTCAAAAGGACGTCGAGCTGGCGCTTGCACCTGGCCAGGAGTAGGGACAAAGATGAATGTATCTACGTCCACGGTTGCCACGCGGAGGAGGAGGGCCGCGAAGAGCGTCGAGGATGAGGAGAACGCCGCGGAGCTGAAACTCGGGCCCGAATTTCAGATGGAGCAGCTCGATCACTCGGGCAACGTCCAGCCCCTCATCACGCTGAACCTGTCGGAGGCGCGCATTCTGATCCGTGCTGCTCTCAAGGAGCGTCGCGACATGATATCGGCTGCGAACGGCGAGGACTACGACCCTGCCGAGAACGACGACAACATCGACGACGACACACTGGCCAAAGTTGCATCTGCGCCCGGAGCGAACGAGGTGCTGCGCAAGTCGCTCGACTACCTGTCGACGTTTGCGCGTTTCAAGGACGACCAGACGTGCACCGCGGTCGAGCAGCTGCTGAGGGCGCCCGAGAACGAGATCCTGCACCCGTTTGAGATTGCGCAGCTGGGCTCGCTGGCGTGCGAAGACGTGGACGAAGCCACCACGCTGGTGCCCAGTTTGAACATGAAGAAAGACGACATAGACCTACAGCGCATTCTGGACGAGCTGAACCGTCTGGAGAACCCGTTCTGATGTACTATATAAACAAACGAAACAAAACCAAATGCCAAAAAATGCCTTACGGTGCGTAGTCCTCCACGTGCGGGTTCTCGCGCAGGAAGGCCTTGCCCGCTCCGTACTTCCACCAGCGCGGGAGACAGCTGTGGCCCACCAGGTCGATGGAGTCGAGGCCCTTCTTGCAGACACAGCGTTTGCCCGCGGCGATCTGCTTGCTCTGCGGACAGGTGCCGAACGGGTTGTGGAAGTAGCCGATGTCCTCAAAGTGGTGAACCTCGTTCCTGTCCATCAGCAGCGCCACCGCGATCGAGTGCACCGGTGCGTCTCCCCAGCGCTCGTAGTAGAACCCACCGGTGCTGTCCAGGTGCTCGAAGTACCGGGCGTACGCCTCGGACCTGAAAAACTCCAGACTGCCAATCTCAAAGTTCGACCAGAAGTGGCACATGTTGTAGGAGTGCTGTGTTTCCGGGATCATGCCCTCGGGGCTTATAGCATCCGTGCTGGTGATGAACTCAAGCGAGTTGTTTGGGTGCAGCAGCTGCGGGTACTTGGCCATGAAGTCCTCCACCGTCGGCCACAGCGTCGGGATGGTGTCCTCGTACTCGAACAGCGTGATCACAAAGCCGTACTTCTTGCCGTTCTCGCGCATCACGGTGAACGGGTCGTACTGGAAGTCGCAGAAGTACTCCACGTCCGGCTCGACCCTGAAGTACCAGTCGTACTTCTTCACCAGCTCCTGCCGGTAGAAGTACCCGGAGTTGAAGCGGCACATGTTGCGGTAGGACTTGGAGCCGCCGTAGATCACGTTGTTGCCCTCCATCTCCGCCAGCTTCTCCTCGAAGAGCGTCTCGTTGATCCACTGTGGCCGGTCCCAGTGCGTGCTCGGGATCAGCCCGTACTGCGTGATCCCGCTGGCCATCTTGGCCGTTTCTCTCTTGAAGTCGTCCGAGAACGGCTTGTCGTTCAGGAACGTCCACGGGTACTTGTACTCGCGGTTGAAGCGGTC
This sequence comes from Kuraishia molischiana, assembly GCA_024271875.1. NCBI lineage: Eukaryota > Fungi > Ascomycota > Pichiomycetes > Pichiales > Pichiaceae > Kuraishia > Kuraishia molischiana. Next base: position 277,194 of record JANBXH010000015.1, read on the forward strand.
CTCCAGAGACCGCATGGACGCCAACACCCCGGGAAGCTCCCAGTTCCGGCACAGCATGAGGATGGTGGCGTTCTCCTTCCCCACCTGGTCTCTGCCCGGGAACACGATCCGGCCCTCGGGGAAAGCGCCCTCGGCATACGAGTTCGTCGCTGGTTTCAGCTTGATGATGTCGGATTCGGGTGCGAATTGCTCGATCTCCCGCTTCACGGCCTTGCTCCTCTCGACAAGCGCCTCTGAAATTTCATCCCTCAGCCCCCGACGCACAGCTTCGTAGCACACAGCTACCAGCAGCACCAGCAGAACTATATACCTCTGCTGAAGCATGTCCGATCCACCAACACAAACCGCTGGGGGGAGCCTCCTTGGGTTGGGCGGAAAGACAGCGTGGCCAAGCCCTAAGCCCAAAGGCACAGCGAGAGGGATCTTGGGATTACGTAAGTTTTCAGATTTACTCTCCTCCAGAAAGATGCTGGTTGTATTCTACGACTGTTCTATGGACAGCGGCAAACTGGTGCTCTCTGCGGTCTTGGTGTGGAGAGCACGTATGTCCTGTCTCGAGACAATGCCGCCAATGGGCCTGAACTGGGGGTCTGTCAGGTACAGCAGCACGTCGTTGGCGTTCTGGATGAGCTGGTCGGTCTTGAAGTCGGAGAAGCCGATGCGTATCGACATGGACGTTCCCGTGGACGGCAGGAAGTACGTGTTCTTGACTATGGACCGCACCTGCGACAGAACGTACCTCGCATCGCACCGCTCGTCCTTGAGCTTGTGCGACTTGCTCGTCTTGGTGAGCACCGCATTGGGGTCTGGCTTGGCCATCTGCAGCTTGCGCGGAAGCTTCTTGTGGCCCTTGTAGAACATGGGGCCCAGCACATCGGGCAGCAGGTGGTGCAGTCTGTGGTCTGCCAGTATGAGGTCGTAATCCGAGAAGATCCTCTTGAGCTGTCTCTGGCTCTTCGCCATGCTCTTGAGTTTGGTGAAGCTCACGATATCGGCAAACACGTCCTCCGTGGCAGATCCTTTGGCGCTGAGTGTCTCCCTGTAGTGTGCAGCTGGGTCCTTGGTGAACAGAAGGATCGACGTATCCCTCACGGTTCCCATCCTGTTGTGTACAGGTCTGTCGCGTTAGTGCTCGTTCAACTCTCCCACCCACAAGCGATACTCACAATATCCTTGGTATGTAGTCATCTTTGCGTATGGTTGGCTTGGCCGTGTTGACTACCAGATACACAACCTCTCTCGCCTTGCCTGTCTTTTCGAGGTGGCTCTTCAGCGCACGGAACGACTTCCGGGCCTCCTTGGCCGAGTCCCCTTCTATTGGCAGTCCCATCTGTTTATTCGAAATGAACGGGGTTCCAACAGAAAGACAGAGGCGCCGCGGAATTTTTATAAACTTTTTTTTTTTTTTGATGTTCCGGGTTTTTCCCCGTGAGCCTCATCGCTTTGAGGAGGCTGACACCTTGCTTCCCCCCTTTTCTCGCCAGCCAGAGTGATCAGATGTACATTTTGCCGTACCTATTGAGAGCATTGGAGTGGTCTCCACAGCAACTGAGGATCCATGAGACGGAGAGCTTGACCCACGAGGGAAAAGAAACAATGCCGCTGGTGTTCTGGCACGGCATGGGGGACTCGTACAACTCCAGCGCGATGCAGAGGGTGGAGTCTCTGGCCCGTGAGGTGTTCCCCGATGTGTTCATACACTCCATCCGGCTGGACGAGGACGATGGCAAAGACCAACAGGCCTCGCTCATCGGCAACGTCACAGCTGGCATATTCAGTGTGTGCGAGCAGCTCAACGCGGTGCCTGAGTTGGCCGGTGGCTTCAACGCGGTTGGGTTCTCCCAGGGTGGGCTGTTTCTCCGGAGTGCGATGGAGATGTGCGATATCCCAATGCGCACGCTGATAACCTTTGGATCTCCGCACAACGGTGTCAGGAACCTTCCTCCTTGCAAACCGGGCGATTTCATCTGCAAGAGCAAAAACGAGGTGCTCAAACGCCAGATATGGAGAGACTCTGTCCAGGAGAGTGTGGTACCCGCACAGTACTTCAGAGATCCGCAGAACTGGGATGCGTATCTCTCGCACTCGCACTTCATCGTCCGTGCGAACAACGACGATCGCGTCAACGCGACGTATGCGGACAACCTGGCGCGGCTGGAGCAGTTTGTGATGGTCATGTTCGACAAGGACGACATGGTGGATCCAAAGGAGAGCAGCTGGTTCTTCGATGTTGATCGCAAGACTGGCGAAACACTCGCGTTTGCCGAGACAGAGTCCTACAGAGAGGACAGGATCGGTCTGCAGAGGCTGCACAAACAGGGCAAGATCGCTTTTCTCAGCATTGACGATGTGCACATGGCCATAGGGAGCGACACCTTCAAGCAGATACTGAGCGATCACGTCTAGACGGCGCTGTACTTGTCTCCACCGGCTGGAGACGTCGGTTTCACCTTACCATCAGCAACTTCGACTGTAAACAAACCAAATATGCCCGTGCCGAGTCCACATACCCTTCATATAGCCATCTGTAAACTTTTCGCGACAATCATCGGTTTGCCTGTTCGTTTTGCCCTTGTCTCACGAAAGAAGAACAAGCCATACCACAACAAAGGTTTGGTGCCGCACGAGAACGGCGAAGCGGTAGCCGCACGAATGCGGGAGATTTCCCTCTAGTTCCCCAGGCAACCCACGCCACTGGACCAGGACAGGGCTGAATCCCAGTGAATTCATCGCGTTCTCCCATCTGAGCTGGTAAGTATCACTCTAAATCGAACGGAGCCCGCGGCGAGAAAAAAGAATGAGCCTTGCAACCCCGCAGCCGCAGGTGGCGTCCTCCCACACGGGAAGCAACGAGCCACGCGTCGCAGAATCGGAAGCGATCGCGGATGAATCCCATGAGCAGCCCGAGGTAGAGACAGAGAGACCGCAGATTGTACCAGGAGAAGCAGGAGAAGCAGAGGATCCAAAAGAATCAGAAGAACACGAGAATCCAGGAGAGACAGGAGACCCAGAAGACCCAGAAGAGCCAGAACAACCAGAACAACCTGAGAATTCAGAACAACCAGAACCATTGGACCGGCTGATTGAGCCCGCAGAGGGTGACAACCTGGAAGAGTCCAACCTGGAGTACGTGTCAGACGAAGAGGAGCAGAGCAAGGCCGAGCCAATAGATCTGACCAGTGACAGCGAGCACGAAGTGGTTGACCTTGATACCCCGAACGAATCTGCAGAAGGCTCCCCGTCATTGGAGATAACAGAGGTCCTGGAACCCCTGACCGAGAGACATATATACGTGGACCTGTTTTCCTCGCGCTACCGTCTGTTCCCAGTGCACGGCGAAGACGTGGAAGGGTGTCTGTTCGAAGACGCGGAGGTGTGCGAGGCCTCTCTGAAGGGTCTACTGGAGTACATACGGCAGTTTCTGGAGAGCAACAGCCTTCCCTTCGAGCAGGAAGAGGCGCTTACCGTTGAGTTCAGCAAACTGGGGCTCTCCATCTCCGAGGACGACATCTACGCGGATGATGTGTCGCTGTACGATATCATCTCGCTGTTCGAAGGGCTGCGACAGAAGTCTGCCGCGGAACATCAGGATGTGTTCCTCACACTCGTGGTAAGGTCGCAGGAGCGCTTCATCACCAAGTACACCAGGGTGTCGGGCCTGTTGAGCGAGGGGAAGGGGCTTGAGTATGTAACCTCCCCACCCCTCGAGCGCAAGAGACCTCTGGAGGAACCCAGCGCCGAGTAAACAAAAACCCTCCTAAGTAGCTATATAGTAACCACCTAAGTCTTCTACGGAACGGGCGAAATTTTTCATAAGTTTTTGTTTGTTGATTTTTCCAAGACATTTGTACATATTAACAACCCCTGAAAAACTCATCTCCTAACACACCTTCAAAGTTTAAGCAGCGGTCAAACGCTTCTGAGCGGCAAGACGGCCGATCTGTCTGGAGTTCAATCTAACCTTCTTCTCTTCCTTGGCCTTCTCGACAACCTCAGCCTCCTCGGTGAGGATGAGCTCGATGTGACATGGGGACGACTGGTAGGCGTTGATTCTACCGTGAGCTCTGAAGGTACGACGTCTCTGCTTTGGGGCCTGGTTGACCTGGATGTGGGAAACAATCAGCTTGGAGGTGTCCAATCCCTTGGCGTCGGCGTTGGACTTGGCGTTGTTGAGCAAGTCCTGGATGAACTTGACAGACTTTGTTGGCCATCTGGCCTTGGTAACACCAAACTCCTTACCCTGGGCAGTACGGCCGATGGAACCGTTGAAGCCACGGAATGGAATAGCTCTCTTGTGGTCCAAAACCTGCTCGAGGTACTGCTGGGCCTTGTCGACCTTCCAGCCGTTGATGGCCTGGGCAGTCTCTCTGGTGTTCTTGAAAGAAACACGGAGGTAGGAACCACGGGCAGCGGCAGAGCGAGCTGGGTTCTCTGGAGTAGCAGCGTAACGAGCCATCTTTAAACGATATGTATTTGATGTGTTTGATCAAAGGGTAGAAGGATGAAAGTTTCAAATTTTTCCGCAGAGGAGGGAGGTTTTTTCCTAGCAGAGGCGGCACTGCTCGTGAGTGTCGGTCCGCACACGACAAACGGAGGGGCAGAAAGCCAAACATCACGTGAACAGCACAAGGGTTACGCACCCTCGCAGGATTGGAGGAGCGCACGACCCTGCAACAGGCGGCTTTGTTGTAAGTAGCCGCTGCGGCGCATCCACGTGACCGATTACGTAACGCTTGAGAAGCCAGGAGGATGCGCGCGTGTTCTTTCCCGCCACCCGTCTCTCTCTTATCACTCCGCTTGGCAGGTAATATATTTGCGAAAGGCATCAATCCAGGATGTATGTTGTTGTTCTGCTCGCCTGGCTGCTGCCGGTCTCATTTGCATTCGACATAGCCATCCCGGCCTTCAAGGGCCGTCCTGTGGAGGAGCTCCTCGGCGCCCACACCCTCGTTCGGTCTGTTGAGACGTACCCGGCCACGGAGACCTTCACCTACACCGTGCTCGTGCGCGACAGCTCCAAAAAGACAGCTCTGGAGGACAGCGGGAAGGACGACTACGCGTGTCCGGCTGACTCGGACGTTTGTTTCCGCTCGGTGGCTACCACGCCGGACGGCAAGTCGCTTGTGACTGGTCTCTTTGCCATACCCTTCTCCGCGAGCCCTCGGATCGAGTCTGCCAAGGACCGCGTCCTCTACGATTACGGCGACACCTGGTGGAGTGGCAAACAGGTGCACGTGTCTCTGAACCTTGCGTGCTCGCCAGAAGACCGCAACATCTCACTAACACAGGAAACGGCCGGCGACAGGGTGGAGGTTGCACTGGACTGGAGCAGCTCCAAGTTCTGCGTCAAGGGCAAGGCCAGCACGCCTGGCGATGACTCGGAGTGGGGGTGGTTCACGTGGCTGTTCATCATGCTTGTGCTCCTGTTTGCAGCATACGTCGTTGGCAGCGCGTGGGCCAACGTGAGCAGGAACGGAGGCCACGAGTTTCTGAACGAGCTCGTCGACAGCGTGGTCGAGTCTGTGACAAAGCTTCCTGGATTTGTGCGGGAGGTGTTCGCCAAGGTCACCGGCGGTGGCGACAGGGGTGGATACAGCGCAGTCTAGGAATACATATGTCTATAAGAAAATGGAAAAAAGACACACAAGACATCTTATCGGTTGCTTATCGCGTCTCCACGTGACTCTTGTTTTGAGGGAATTACGGAAACCGGAAGATCGAGTTCCGGAGAAATCGCCAGCTGCATGCTGACCAATGGGAGGGAGGACGCTCCAAGAAGTCTAATTCGACGGTGGCAACATACATATAAAGGCAGCTGCCAGTCCTGCGAAGTTTTCTGAGGGTTCCCGTGGCCGAAAAGGAGCAAATCGAGCCGCAAGCGGGAGGACCGGCATCGTGCATAATGAAGCTTCGCTCGGTCTTGGCGATGGCAGCGACGTGCTTAGCCTTCGACATCAACAATCCCATTTTCGACGGCTTCCCGGTTGAGAATCTGCTGGGAACACATTTCTACACAGAAGAGAGTTCGTTTTACCCGGCAAAACATGTGTTCAACATGTCAGTGACGGTCACAGACAGCCGTCTCCCAGAGGAACAGCAAATCTCCGTGGAAAAGAAGAAACCCGACAGCCTCGAGTGTCCCAGCGACACCGAGTTCTGTGCCCGCCAGGTCACCACCAACGAAAACGGCGCGTCGGTTATCACCTTTTTCGTCTTCGGCACCGAGCCAGCCACTATCGCACACGATGAAGACGGAATCTTTGGCGGCTTCGAGTTTCGGTATCCACAGATCACGATGGGCAACCTGGTTTTTGATGTCACCATCGATGCAAGGTGCTCGCCAAACGAGGAGTTACACGTTTACCGCGGCTACCATCTGGGTAGCGTGCTTCGGGGTAGCCTGCTTCGGGTTAGCCATAGAGATGATGATCTTGCATACATAGAACTCACGTGGTCCAGCGAGAGCTTCTGCCGCAACGGCAAGTGGGTTGACCCGCACGCCACGAGCTGGGGCACCTACGTAACACTGGCGGTTGTGAGTGGCCTCATTGGACTCCTCGCTGGGCTGGTCATAGGACGTATACGCCGTGTCGGTATCAGCCAGTTTGGCGCCGAGTGCCTCGGACACCTGCACCTGGCGAAGCTCCAAGTGCTGGACACGTCCCAGAGACTCTTGCGCGCGACAAGGCAGCGGCGCAGAAAGACGTACGGCAGTCTTCTGGACGACTGATATTCACAGTATAGAGCTAATTAGCCTGTGTGTTCCCCAGGATCCGGTTCATGCTGTCCACGGTCTTCTCGAGCGTGGTCTCGTAGTACTGCTTCTTCTTCTCAAGCGCCACCGTCTGCGTTTCCAGCGTGCGCTTGTCCTCGTTGAGGGTGCTCACGTGTGTGGCTGTTGGCGTCTTGAAGAACGCCTTGCCCACTCCCTCCCACACGTGTTGCGAGTCCTTGATCTCTGCGATCGTCAGGTCCGCCACCTTGGCGTTTGTCCTGTTTCTGTTTATCTGAGAATCGCACACCGTCAGCTCCGCCTGTGTTCTCTGGAGCTGCGTCTGCATCTCCATCAGCATCTGAACGGTCAGTCCCCCGCGCCCATCCAGCCCAAAAGCACACAAAAACTCACCTTCTGTAGCGCCTCCTGTGGTACCGACATCGCTGTGTTGGATCAGATCGATTTGCTGAGGAGGAACACGCGTAAGAGATCAACACCTGGCCCGGCGCCACCGCTTATGGGAGAGGAGGAGAGCGGGTTGCGAGCCCCGCCGCTTTTAGCAGCTAAAAGGAGATCAGCCCTCTTTACCAGGGTGGCTACTTCTACGCCCCTCAGCTGCTTGTCTTGAGTATCATCATTAGCGGACAACGATGCATTTAGGGGTCCCGACCAAGGACAACTTTCGTCCCAGAAACAGGGCCGGGCTGCTACCGACAGGGCTGAAGAAGTACACCAAGCTGCGCAATTGGAAGCGCAGACAGATTGCGTTTGTGGTGGTTCTCGTGCTGTGTGCGAACGCCGTTGTGTCCAAGCTGTTTGACTTTGCGTTCCTGCCGGTGTTCGACTTCAGCAAGCCGTACAACTTCTCGCACCTGACGAGAAAAGACGCACTGACGAAGAAGCAGGACAACCACGGGCTGTACAAGCGCGAGATCAAGGTGAAGTCGCCGCTGATCTACCCGCCGGTCGAGCACGCGCCGCTGCTGAGGGAGCTGACGCTCAGCAGCCTGTTCAAGCACAGGGCCGACGCACAGGACCCGGAGAGACAGATCTACTACTACGAAGACGACATAGAGGACAAGAACAACGAGATCAAGGAGAAGACAAACGAGGACGAGAGCAACCCGCTCTACGTTGCCAAGAAGTCCTTCAAGGAGCACGGGCGCAAGGTGCATACGGGCAAGTCTCCCGAGATCGTCCTGGTCACGGGCATTGACTTTGAGAACTTTGAGCTCGGACACCTCACCAAGGTTGTGCAGAACAGAGTCGACTACGCACAGGCAAACGGCTACGGGCTGTACGTGAGGTGGACCCAGGAGTTCATCCCGCTGCTGCAGGAGTTCAACAGCGACAAGAGCTGGGCCAAGCTGTTCGTGATGCGTGCTGCAATCCACGCGTTCCCCAACGCCAAGTACTTCTGGTACCTGGACGAGAGTGCCTTCATCATGCGCAACGACATCGAGCTCAAGTCGTACATGCTTGACCCGGACGTGCTGGAGCCCATCATGCTCAAGGACATCTCAGTGGTGCCTCCATCGGGTGCTATCAAGACCTACAATAACGTCAAGGCCGAGAACGTCCGCTTCATGATCACACAGACGAGCTCGACGATAAACACAGACTCGTTCATCCTCGTCAACGACGTTTACGGAAGAGGGCTGCTTGAGTTCTGGTCAGATCCGCTCTTCAGGAAGTACCCTAGCTTCCCGGAGAGGGACGCCAGTGCCCTGATGCACATTCTACAGTGGCACCCGGTGCTTCTGTCCAAGACTGCCATTATCCCAGGAAGGACCATTGCGTCTCTGCACTCTGGAACCCCGATCGACGATCCCAACGATCTCATACACTACAGAGAAGGCGATCTACTTGTCAATTTCAAAGGTTGTGCAGAGCACCATACCTGTGAGCTTGTGCTCGACTCTTACTGGAAGAAGACTCACGAGAAGTAAGTTTCCTGAACAAAATTATCGTTTTTTATCACTTCTCCTTAACAGTAGGTGTTTCCGGCACAACAGTCTGTGGAACAGAAGAGGAGGAAACCGATCTGACGGGGAAATCGTCCTTCCCAACCCTCTCTTCCAGAACACGTAGAGCAACCTGTCTTCTGCGTTCTGCGATGTCTCTCGCACTGACGTTCTGGTCCTGCTGTGTGAACGCGTTGATTCTCTTTATGGCTCTGAGGTTTCCTGTTTCGATATCGTCATCGTTGAAGGGCTTGATGACGCTCAGGAGAACCGAGGTGTGGTATATGGCGCGACACACGGGCTTAAGAGTGGGTTTGATGAAGTCTGGGAAGAACTGTATGAGTGCAAAGGTATCGCTGGCGTCTCCTCTGATCACGGTGCCCTGTGTGACTGTGGTTGGTGTGATGAGGTCGTTCGAGAGCGTGGTCTTCTGGAAGAAGCGGAGGTACACCCATGATATGTAGAAGGAGTTGCAGATGGGCAGCAGCGGACACAGAGACCTCCTCACCAGCGAGAGCACGATGGACATGAAGAGGAACAGAATGGGGATCTGGCGGACCCGGAGCGTCAGCCCGCCCTGCATGATCTTGATTGTGTGTTCTGGCGAGAACTGCTTGAGCACCACGATGAACGCCATGAGTACCGACAGCGAGCCGTGTGTTATGGGAGAGGACAGCTCCTGGTCCGCGGCAAACGACACGTCGACCAGCGCGGTGATCAGCACGGTCGACAGGTTGGTGGCCACGGCCACCACGGTTATGTACACCACCGTCTCGGAGAACACGGCCTGGTTGACCATGCCTGAGTCGTTGTAGTTCCACATCTTCTCGCAGTAGTTCACGCCAAAGTACAGCACACCCAGCGCAAACACGTACCGCAGCGTGGTGGTCTCCACAAACGTGTTTGTCAGCAGCACCCACGGGTAGAACACAAAGTTCGAGGGGATCAGCTGCAGCATGGGAACGGCGATGTTGTCGAGATCCACCTCGGGACGCTGGCCCTCCGGCGCGCTGGCGAGGATCGTCCTGTAGGTCTGGTACTTCACCGTGAGCGTGATGAACGACAGCAGCGTGGTGATCCCCAGGTACGCCTTCACCACGGTGGGCAGACTCACCTTTCTCTGTATGGAAGCGCCCAGAAGCATGTTGATTCGGTGGGAGGAGCGCTGGGCCTGGTTGTTTACAGCGGGTAAATTTTGGATCTTCCGTTTCAGGAGACTTGGTCGTGTGCCCAACCCAAAAGTTCCGGCCTCTCCAGAAGAGCGGGGAGGCGGCGCAATTCCTCTTCTTCTCCTCGTCTTCTCCTAGAACACAAACGGGGCTCGTCAGAACACAAACCTCCGCGTCTATTCACCACAATCAGTCCCGGCAAATGTCATCACCGTCCAACGGGACGCAGCTGACCGCCGAGCAGAAGAAGCTGCACCACCTACAGAGCGAGCACAAACGCAGAGAGCAGATCAAGGCCACGTACGACCAGCTGGTGGACCTGGTGCCGGATCTGAAGCCGTCAGAGAACCGGTCTGAGCTGGCGGTTCTGTCCAAGAGTGAGTGTGGCCTGTTTCAGTCTATACGGCAGTGTACTAACCCCCGCCAGCAAGCGACTACATACGCCTGCTGCGAACGGAGAACACAGAGCTGCTGGAGATGGCCATGGCCAAGAACATAGAGATCCCGGAGGAGCTGCTGGCCAGGATACGGAGCGAGAACTAGGGCCACAACGATATTTATTTACACGGACTCAAGCGCATCTTCCGGCCACCAGGTCGGCACGTAGACCTTTACCCCCACCTGCGGGGCCTCCTCGCCCGGCACCTTGAGGAAGAACTCGTTGCTGCCCACCGAGTTGTCGAACTCGACGTACTTGAGGTTGACCAGCGCCAGCGCCACGTTGCCCTGTCTTCGGACGATGGTGCCCACGCTGGGCGGCCTGCGTCTCCTGGAGGAGGTGCCCGAGCTGCCGAACGGAGACGCGCTGAGCTGCTCCTCCTCCTGCACGTCGGTGGCTATCTTCGCCTCCTGGAGCGCATCGCCGTAGCTCTCGAGCAGCCGCACCACCTCGTCCTGCGGGTTCAGCAGGATGCAGTCGTTGACACACTCTGCGTCACCGTGGATGGCGAAGAACTGCACGGGCATGATGCGCTTACGCACAACGCCGCTGACGTGTGTTCTGATGGTCAGCTCCTGCCCCACGTAGCAGCCCTTGTTGTAGCTGATGCCGTTCATGAAGTCCAGGTTGTTCTCAAAGGGGAAGGTGTCGCTCTGCATGTCCTGGACCTCCGAGATGCCCTCGCAGATGCGTCTGGCGGTGTACTCCTCCTCGGAAACCACCTCGATGGCGCCCACCAGCTCGGCCAGCGGCGCCAACCCGCTCACGACGTCCGCGTCGCTGGGCGTGACGAACTTGAGCGCGAACTGCGGCGCCCGGTCGTCGAAGCTGAAGCCGGCAAGCGGCACCCCGGCGGAAAACACGCTGCCCTGCTCGACGAAGCGGCGGGCGCAGTCGGCAGCGACCGCGGGGCCGACGCTCCGCGCGTTGTCGAAGTACGCGTCCGCCAGGTTGGCGCACACGTCGCCGAACGCCTCTGTGTCGTTGTAGTAGTACCAGCTCTGCAGGTCCGGGACCTTGCTGACCTTGACCCTGGACGACAGCCGGTGCATCTGGAACATCATGAACAGCTTGGCGGCCTTCTCCCGCGACACCTCGATCAGGTAGCTGGGCTCGCTCGCGTCCTGCAGAAATGGCGTCGGGTAGATGAAGATGTCGGAAACCGCGCGGCCCTTCGGGTTCAGGATCATCGAGTAGATCCCGTCCCGCCTGATGCCCAGCTTGGCCGGGTCGCCCTCCTCGAGAAACGAGTCCTCGTGCAGGACCCCCCAGTTGGCGGTTTCGATGTCCTGCTCGCTCAGCCGGAGCCGCTCCTTCAGCGACTGCGCGGCGGCCTCCTCGTCGGGCACGATCGTGTACTGGTGCTTCTTGGTGAACGACGGCAGCAGGCGCGAGGTGGTGAGTCCGTTGAGGAACTTGGCCGAGTCCGGGCCCTGGATGCGTATCAGGGCCTTCGACTCCAGCCTGATCAGTCCGGACGTGTGGACCGCCCGGATCCCCCGTAGTGCGTTCCTGAAGATCATCCGGTGGCGGTGGATTGGAGGGCTGAGACGGTCACAGAGGGTGGATTGGTGGGTAGGGCGAGAATCGTCTTTAGCAGGCGGGAGTGTACCGCCCAAACGGGGGCTTGACACTGGGCCGGTTTCGGTTTCGCGGTTTCGCGGAAATGCATTTGGTTCGTTTTGGGTGCGTATATACGGGTGTGGCTACAGGACATCGCTAGCGCAGCTACAGGACATCGTCGGCGTGGCTACAGGGGCACCGCCAGCACGCTCAGTCGTCGTCCTCGTCCACTCCGTCGTCCAGAACCCGTCTCTCCAGGTCGGCGTCCTCCGTGTCTGCGTCCTTCATTCTCTGCGTGAGGAACCCGTTCACCTCGTCCTGCAGCGTCGTGAGCATCCCGCGCAGTCGCCCGAGCCGCGTATCGCGCGCCTGCGACGGAGCGTCGTTGTCCACGGCCCCGGCGCTCAGAACGTGCTCGCTCGGACCGGTCGTCTTTCCGTGGGTCGAGTGGGCCTGCATGGCGTCGACCGCGATCCTCCGCGACAGCCCCGGCGCGCTGTACTCGGCGTGTGGCACCAGCTCCGACATTTCGTACCTGGTAACAGATGTATCCGTACCCAGCGACCGATCTATTGCGAGTGTTAGAAGCCACTGGGAGCAATCCGGTGGCGATTCGTGTACCAACCCATTGGTCGGTACACCACCCGCCTGTCGTCCAAGAAAAATTTTTGAGGCCGGTGAAGCGCTGTGCCCAGCCAACAACAACGGCCACACGCGATAATCATGAGCTTTGCCATTGTCCTGGACAGGTTCTTCACCGAGTCGCTGTCCGAGTACGCGCTCCTGCTGGACACGTACACTGAGAGCACCGAGTACACCGACAAGTTTGCCGAGCTCGATGAGACGTCGCCAGATGTCTACGCCAAGGTTCTGGCGACGGTCCCCGTGCTGCACACCCTGAAGGACAGAGACTTCGAGTCCACCTACAACCTGCTCATCCACATACTCACATTCTCGGAGGACTTTGAGAAGCTGATAAGCGACAGCCGTCTGCTGCAGCAGCTGGTTGACCTTGCGCCCGAGTCCGACGGCCTGATCCCGCGCTCCAAGACCGCCAGCGTCAGAGCCACCACCGTGGTGCTGGTGCTCTCCAACCTCTTCAACCTCGTCAGGGAAACGTCTTCGCTCAGAACCGAGATCCTCAGAGCCATCATCTCCATCACCAACAAGTCCTCGGCCGCCTCTCTGCTCCTGCCAATAACGGACAACCTCCACAAGTGGCTCGAGGTTGCCGGTGCCTCCGAGGACGAGATCAAGGAGGTTTTGTCCGAGGTGGCTGCTCTCTTCGCCGCTGAGCACCCAGCCCAGTCCCTCAAGATTTCCAAGAACATCATCGGCCTGCCAAACGCCACCAACGACGACACCGTTACCCTCGTTGGCAAGGTGCTCAGATCCAGCGACATCACCAGTATCTCCGTGTACGCCGCCCTGCCACAGGTCCAGCAGCTCAGTGCCGGCTCTCCCGCTGACCAGAAGGTCTGGCAGCTCGTTTCGATCGTCAACTCGGTTGAGCTGTCGCAGTACGAACAGTTCCAGTCGTCCAACGACGACGTTTTTGCCAGACTCTCGGTTGAGAAGGCGCAGCTATACAACAAGCTCCGTGTGCTCGTCATCAGCAAGTGGGCCACCAAGCAGCAGACCCTGCCATACTCCAAGATCTCGTCGGAGCTGTCCATACCCGAGGATCAGGTGGAGGAGTACATCATCGACTGCGTCAGGGCCGGTGTTCTGGAAGGCAAGCTGAACCAGTCGGCCCAGGTCTTCTACGTGCATCGTGTTTCTGTGGTTGGTGAGTTTGGCGTTGAGCAGTGGAAGTTGATCAGATCCAAGTTGGCCGCGTGGAAATCCTCTTTGAAAGAGATCAACGAAACAGTGGAACAGGCCAAGTCGAAGAAACGTGTCCAGAAGGAACAGAAGGTGTCGGCATAGAATAGTAATACTCAGCAAAAGTTAAACTTTTCATTCTGTAGCTCTGCGCGTGGGGATTGGCAGGCCCAAAGGGTGGGGGTTGCGCCCTTCTTCTCTCTTCCTCTCTGGCCAATGCAGTTGAAGAGCATCACCGATATACTCAGCGCTTGCAAGCCCAGAAGCGGGTGTGTGGAGCTGTTTGGCATTCCCAAGGAGTACGCAGACACGACGGTGTACGCTTCCACAACAGGCGACCCTCCCTCTCCGCCACGCGTGCTTGCAGCCATCGCACAACAGGTCCACACAGAGGACATCCTGCACAGCAGCGAGGCCAGCTTCCACGATGTGGTGAGCGGGGCCAGTTTCCACGAGATTGGCGAGAGTCTACGGGATGTCAGCCCATTTGAAGAGGTCGCAGAGAGCAGTTTTGATCCTATTAGTACCCCGGACTCGGATTTTGTCGAGATTGTCTAGTTATACTTTGCGTAAAGACCAAGCGCCTTGATCGGGAAGAGAAACTTGTAGTTCGGATACTCGATTCCGCACGAGTGGTTGAAAACACCCTCGCAGGACTCGAACTTCCAGTTGCCGGCAGACTGCTGACGGCGCATGAGCAGCCTTACGCCGCGGTCAAGAACGTCGCGGTCGGGGTACTTGGCCAGCAACAGACCCACGAGGGCCCACGCAGTCTGTACGACGAGACTGGTGGGAGAACTGATGTACTCGTGCATCTCTGAGGACTTCATGGTTTCACCCCACCCACCGTCTGGCAGCTGTCTCGCCACAAGGAAATCGCATCCTCTGCGCACGGTTTCATCGTTCTCGTATGTGCGTCCCACCTCTGCGAGTGCCTCGAGCGCAAACATGCCTGCGTATGTGAAGCAGACTCCCCAGCACCCATACCACGAGCCGTCTTCGTTCTGGTTGTCGCGGATGTACTTAACTGCGTTGTCAATGGCAACGAGAATCTCCTCGCGGCGGTAGGAGTAGTGGTCTGCGAAGTACTTGAGGCCGAGCACCGCGGAGTCCGTGCACTCGATGTACGGATACTCAACCATGATGTTCCCGAAGACTTCGGCTGGGTTGAGCAACTCGAGCAGAGGCGTGGCTCTTATGGTCTCGTAGGTGGAGAAGGAGCCAAACTCAAAGTTCCCTCTGTTCTGCAGCCCGAGGAGCACGTTGACGGAGTCCTCGAGTTTCTTCTCGTCGTAGAGGTGGTGAACGTCCTTGTAGAAGTCGCTGTTTTTCACCATGACGATGGCCTTCACGGCTTCTGCGGTACAGTCGGCAACGGTGTAGCCTTGCTCTTTCGTGGAGAACGGCCATGCACCTTTGCGTTTGTCTCTGAAGGAGCCGTCCACGCAGTCTTCCGTGAACTGAGAGTCGATCAGGAACTTGTAGGACCTGACAACCATGTCTTTGAACTCTGGTTTCTCGGCAAGTCCGGCCATGAACAGGTACTGAACTGCGAAACTTGCGTCCCATACCTGGGAGCCGTTGGTGCCCATGATGGTCATTCCGTGGGGTCCCAGAAACGCAACCTCCTTGAGCCTGTCTCTGGTCTTTGTGAACGCTTCGGACTCAGGGCCCTCCTCGAGGAAAGTGACGATGGTGTTGAAGGCGGCGCTCACTGGTGCTATGCCGAGGTACTCGGTGTTCGCGAGTTCCTGCTTGACCATCTTGTATATCTCCTTGTTAACTTTGCGGTTCCACCACTTTGGCCGCAGGTACTTCTCGTAGAACACGAGGAGCTCGTTGCCGAGATTCAGCACCTTGGAGTGTGGGTAGTACAGATCAACACCGCACACGTTGTTGCGCTGCTTGGAGAAGTCGATCGAGTCGTATGGCCTGGTGTAGATCTCGGACCGGACTGCGCTCAGCAGCGGATCCAGGTCGCACTTTGCGCGGATGGAGCTCACGTAGCTCATTGCCAGGTATATGGCACGCGTGTGGACCCACCAGTTGAACGGGAACAGCGGCAGCACGGAGGGAAGCATGAACATGTCAGCCGGAGCCGGGTTGACGCCCTCCCACTCGTACAGGTTCAGCACCGCCAGCCACGCTTTGCCCCAGTGGGGGTTCGCAACCGCACCTCCAAGCCTGTGCAGAGTGTTGCGGGCCCGCACACAGGCCGGGTGGTGTGCCTCCAGTCCGAGCAGCCTCAGCACCACGTAGCCCATCGTCGTGCCGAAGCACGTCGACTTGTCCACGTTGTAGAGCCCCCAGCCGCCGTCCACCGGGTGCGACACGTTGATGTAGTAGCGGATCATCTCCTTCTTGTACGCGTCTGGGATGGGCGTCTTGGTGAAGTAGCACGCCGCGACGTAGCCCACGGTCATGAACATCGGGCCCTCGTACAGGTTCGGCCACGTTCCGTTGTCCGCCTGGATGAGCCTGAAGAACTCGGCTCCGCGGGACGCAGCCTCAAACGCGTCAGCGGCTGGCGCATCCCACTCGCGCGCTGTGAAGTCGGGCGATCCAATCAGGTACTTCTCCATCGGCGTCTGTTCCGCCTCCGGCGAATCGGTGTACTCCCACCACGTGGCACCCAATTGCGTGGTGCGGAGGCGCCAGCGGCTCTTGTCGGTGCCTTCGACGCCAAGCTGGTCCGAGTAAAACATAACTTATGCTTGTCTTTTGCAGAGAAGAGTGGCGGGGAAGGCGGTGGGCTGGGCCCTCGTTTAGAGTGCCGCCCCTGTTTGGGCCCGATGCGAACGGCTCTCCCATTTTCGCCCCCCGCCGTTCTTCTTTCCTCCTTCTTTTCTCTTCTCTTCCTCGAAAGACAAGCAAAAATGGCCCAGAAGCGAGAATTACTGCCAACAGAGCTGGTGCCCACGCACTACGCGCTGCGGATCTTCAACATCGACGTGGAGAACGACTCCTTTGGGGGGTACGTGGAGATTGCGATGGATGTGGTTGCGCCAACGGCCAGACTGGTGCTCAACGCCAAGCACCTCGAGTTCTCCAAGTGCGAGCTGTCGCACAGCTCTCTGAAGACCACCTCGAGCGTGGATGTGGCCAGGACCGAGGTGGATGCGGCGAAGGAGACCGTTGCCTTCCACTTTCCAGCTGAGGTTGCGGTGGGGAAGCTGGTGGCAGCCATCCAGTTCAGCGGGAAGATCCGCGATGACATGACTGGTCTCTACAAGTCTCCTTACTCTGTCGATGGCGTTAAGCAGTACCTTGTGTCGACGCAGTTCGAGGCCACCGACGCAAGAGCCGTTTTCCCCTGCTTTGACGAGCCCAACCTGAAGGCGACGTTTGACGTGACGATTGTCGCCGAGGCCGATCTCGTTGTGCTTTCCAACATGCCTGTGCTGCACTCCAAGACGCTCGACAGCGGCAAGAAGGGCGCTTCCACTCCCAACTCGCTCAAGGAGGTCAAGTTCGAGACAACCGTCAAGATGAGCACCTATCTTCTGGCGTGGGCCATCGGCAGGCTTGAGCACGTGGAGGAGTTCACCCAGACGCAGGTCAACGGCAAGCGCATCCCGGTGAGAGTGTACGCTCTGCCCGGTCTCATCAAGGACGCCAAGTTCGCCCTCGAGACTGCAGTCAAGGTGATTGACTACTTCTCCAGTGTTTTCAAAGTGGACTACCCCATTCCCAAGCTCGATCTCCTGGCTACCCCACTGCACGGTTCCAACGCCATGGAGAACTTCGGTCTTGTTACGTTCCGTACCTCTGTTATCATCTTTGATGACAGCTCTGCGGACTACAAGTACAAGAAGAGGGTTGCCTACATCATCGCCCACGAGTTGGCGCACCAGTGGTTTGGTAACCTCGTCACCATGGACTGGTGGGACGAGTTGTGGTTGAACGAGGGTTTTGCCACTTATGCAGGTTATCTTGCAATCGACAAAGTGTACCCTGACTTTGACATATTTACCGATTTTGTGTCTGAAGGTCTAGAGGCCGCTCTCGAACTCGACAGCCTCCGCAGCTCTCACCCGATCGAAGTCCCCATCTACTCTGCGTTCGAGATCGACCAGGTTTTTGATGCTATCTCGTACCTCAAAGGTGCGAGTATCATCAGAATGCTCGGATCTGCCGTGGGCGTTGACAAGTTCCTCGAAGGTGTGTCTATCTATCTGAAGAAATACGCCTACGGTAACGCAACCACTCAAGACTTGTGGAGCAGTGTCTCGGAGGCTGTTGGATATGACGTGAACAAGTTCATGGATGCCTGGACCCAAAAGCAAGGGTTCCCATACATAACAGTCATGCCAAAGTCGTCTGATCCTTCTTCTGTTGTGCTGTCCCAGCACCGTTTCCTGGCTAGCAACGACTTGACTCCAGAGGAGGACGAGGCCACGTGGTGGATTCCTCTGTTCTTGGACGACAACACCGGAGAGGTTCCAGTCTCCCTTAGTGAGAGACGTGTTGTTTTGCCCAGATCTCGTTTTGACAAGCTCAACAAAAACACCACCGGTGCGTACCGTGTCGTCTACGACTCTGACATCCTGAGCGAGGTTACTGCCAAGTTTGGCTCCCTTTCTGCGGGCGACAAGATTGGTCTTATCTCAGACACAACAGCTGCTGCATCTGCCGGGCTCATCAACGTGTCTTCAGTCCTGTCCCTTTTTAACGACATCAAGCCTGGCGACATAACTGAGTTCGCAGTGTGGTCAGAACTGGCCAAGCAGATCGGTGCCCTCAGTGCCGCTTTTGGCTGTGATCCAGAGACTGCCGCTCCTCTCAGAAAGTTCATCCAGAAGGTTTACGCAACCGGTAACCACCTTATCCAGGAGTGGAATGTGTCTGATGTCAAGCTTGGTGCCACTTTGCCCTTGCTTCTTGAACAATCTGGAACGTGCGGTGTTGCACAATCTGTCGCTCATGCAAGGCAGCTGATGCAGACCGAGGTCAAGCCAAACTTGAAACTCGCAGTCTGGTCGACAGTCCTTGCTAACAACCCTACAGCCGATGAGTTCGAGCTAGTGTACAAAGAGGCGGTGTCTCCAGAAACAGCTGCTTCTCACGAGATCGCACTAGTTGCACTTGGTAACATCAACTCGACAGATTCCAGTTTGGGAGAGAAGGTCCTCGGGTTGTTTGAGACGAAGGCTGTTCCTCAGATGGATGCTCTATTCCTTGGTCAGAGTCTTTCCAACAACCCGGCTATGCGCACCAGGTTCTGGACGTACTTCAAGGATCATTTTGATGATGTCTTTGGCGAGTACTCTAGCTGGACAATTGAGCGTTTCATCCGCGGTACGCTCGACAAATTCTCGGATGAGAAGATAGCAGGTGAGGTTGTGGCGTTCTTCAAGGACAAGGATGTGTCCTCGTACGAACGCAGGCTGAATCAAACACTTGAAAGCAACGCTGTTCGTGTTGCTTGGACAAAACGCTCTTCTGAAGACGTCAAGCTGTGGCTCACAGAACATGGGTACTGAGGTTTATGTTGATCGTTAGATTAATAAGAATATCAAGTCAAATAATAGGGGTAATCAAAAAAAAATTGAAAAAAAGTAACGAAATAAAGAGGAGATCACTCGACAGTGACGGACTTGGCCAGGTTACGTGGGAAGTCAACATCGTGACCCTCCTCTATGGCAAGGTAGTAACTGATAAGCTGCATGGGAACGATGTTGAGCAAACCTTGGAGACAGTCGACGGTAGTTGGGACGTGGAGAGTAGCCAAGACCTGGTTGGATGGCAAAACTTCATCACCCTCGTTACAGACGATGATTGGACGGCCATCTCTAGCGGTGACCTGCTGAATGGCAGACTGAACCTTAGGGAAAAGAGAGTCTCTAGTGGCAAATGCAATGATTGGAAGATCACCATCGACAAGGGCAAGAACACCGTGTTTCAGCTCACCGGCAAGAACACCCTCGGAGTGAATGTAGGAGATTTCCTTGATCTTCAGAGCACCTTCCAAAGCAGAAGCATACTGGTAACCTCTTCCGAGCAGCAACAGAGACTTCTGGCCCTTGAGGTGATCCTTACACAGCTGTTTGATCTTGGCCTCGAGCTTGAGAACCGAAGAGATCTGCTCTGGGATCTTCTTGAGTCCCTCGATGATCTCGTTCTGACGTGGAATCTGGGAGATACGATCGTTGGCGATCTGGAGAGCCATCATGACCAGGGCGATGTACTGAGAGGTGTAGGCCTTGGTAGAGGCAACTCCGATTTCCGGACCGGCATTGATGTGGATACCACAGTTGGTCTCACGAGAAATGCTGGATCCGACAGTGTTGACGATACCAACAGTCAAAGCACCTCTGTCCTTGCAGTACTTGAGAGCAAGTAACGAATCGGCCGTTTCACCGGACTGAGACACAAACACGCAGATATCGTCTCTGAAGACAGGAGATTTGCGGTCGAGGAAATCGGATGCAAGTTCAACAGAGACGGGGATCTCTGTAAGTTCCTCAAAGATAGATCTCGTGGCGAGACAGGAGTGGTATGAGGTACCACATGCAATCATGATAATACGTCTAGAACGTCTGATAACGGGCAGGTATTCCTGCAAGCCACCCAGCGTAACCTTGTGGTTGGCAAAGTCGACTCTGCCTCTCATGGTGTTGAGGGTCGACTCTGGCTGTTCGCAGATCTCCTTCAGCATGAAGTGTGGGTAGTTACCCTTCATGATCTGGGTGAGCTCGAGCTCCAGGGTCTGAATCGAACGGGTGGCAGACATGCCCGAAACGTTCTTGGCTCTGTGGATGTGGAACGCACCGTTGGCAACGTGGACGATGTCGTCGTCGAGGAGATGCATCACCTTGTTTGTGTGCTTGATGACGGAGGAAGGGTCAGAGGAGAGGAAGAACTCAATTGGGTTGGGGATACCGTCTTCGGCAAGGAAGGCTCTGGACTGGGAGGCACGGTAGCTTGGAGCAGAGGGGGCACCTGGAACCGCGAGCGTGGTGGCCTTATCCTCGGACTCGAACTCCACGTCGATGAAGTCGGAGGTGAGCTTCTTGTCGCTCTTGAAACCGATGAGCAGCGGCGAACCCTTTCTGGTGGCAACGAGCTCGTCCGGGTAGTGTGGAGAGATCACGAGCAGACCGTAGGAGCCCTCGAGCTCGTGCAGCACCTGCTTCGTCAGCTCGTAGAACTCGAGGTGGTGGCCGTTCTCGACGCTTGTGTCGTAGATGTGCTTGAACAGGGCGGCAATGACCTCGGTGTCGGTGTCGGAGTTGAAGTGGAAGCCCTTGTTGACGAGCAGAGTCTTGAGCTCCTTAAAGTTGGTGATGATACCGTTGTGCACCACGACAAAGTCGTTCGACGGGTTGGACGTCTGCGGGTGGCAGTTGGTGCGGGAGACCCCACCGTGGGTGGCCCATCTGGTGTGTGCTATGCCCACGTGGCTCATGAAGGACTTGGACATGTCCGGGGCCTGTGCCTTGATCTCCTTGACCAGGGCGTCGACCTTGCCGACCTCACGGTAGATGGAGATGTCGCCCTCGTTGTCGCCGGAGATGGCGATTCCCGTCGAGTCGTAGCCTCTGTACTCGAGACGCTTGAGGCCGTCGACGAGGTTCTCGACTATCTCGGCCCTGGACTTGTCCACGAGGTAGTTAACGTATCCAAAAATACCACTGTGCTGCGGGTCAGTACTCGATCGCCACCGGATCAGCCAAAGAACACGTACCACATGACGCGTTGCTCTTCAAAAAAAAAGGATGTTTCTGGGACTGAGTGATGCGCAGGAGAAAGCAGAACACACTCTATATATACCGCGGGTCACGTAGCAGAAAACAAAAACAGAACACGAGGTGAAACAGAAGAGAGAAAAATACCCAGAAACTCAACGGAGCCCACAAGCTGGAATGCGACAGACCAAAACAAAAATTCTCGAAAAACGCCTAAACAAAGTTGACGTGCGGTTACTATTTAAGCCGGTTTGCTATTTATAAACACCGGCGATTTGGGCGCAGTTTCGGGCGCAGTTTTGGACGGAATTTCGCGGGGTTTCTCGCGTTCGGTTCGCATTGTTGGAGCCTGGCTCCCCATTGTGTGCCCCATTGGCAACTCATTGTCCGGCTGGTGCGCGTATATGCTCCAACTGCTGTCTTCGGAACGGCGAGAATACGCATGTGGATTTGGAGTGCACCGAACAGAATGATTTGATCGGCGCACGCCTGTGTGAATCCAGTTCATCGCGGAGGCGCTGCAGACAGCACTCAGCCAGGCGGTAAACAAGGGATGCACGAGGTTCTGACGGTGTCGTTTTCGCAGCGGTCGAACCACCTGAGCACACACCTGTTCAACTCGCAGGACGGGTACCTCGATCGCCGGAATGGAGCCTCCAAATCGGCCATAGACCCGGAGGTGTTCTTCCGGCCACGCTTCACGCCCGACGGCAAGTCTGTGTCGTATACACCGCGGTCGCTGCTGTGGGACGTGCGGGACGGGTTCGGGGCCGCGGGCCAGTTTGAGTACGTCGAGGACAGCGGCAAGATCGACACGAAGGCCGAAAGGGTGGAGACCGCGAAGCGCATACCGAAGAACGCCTACCAGCGCGGCCTGGACGGTATGGCCAGCGAGCTGCCCGGGCTGACGGTGCGGGACACCCGGTACTTCTCGGACTTTGCGCGGGTGCTGTACGAGCCACTGAGCTTCAACAGACTGCAGAACTGGACTCTGGGCGCGGACTTTGCCAAGAGTGTGTCTGTGACGAGCGACTCGATCGCCTTTGACAAGCACGACACCGGAGTTGCCGAGTGGTCGGCCAACGGAGCCGAGTTCATGGACGAAAACTTCCGGAGGGCGCTGGAGAGCTGCGATCTGCTGAACGGCATCAACATCATCACCGAAATAGACTCTGCATGGGGCGGGTTCTCATCCGAGTTTCTGTCGGACCTGCGCGACGAGTACCTCGCCAAGACTACGTGTTTCACATGGGGACTGTTCGACGGTCCGGACTGTGCGCACATGTCCCGTGTTGGCGGTGTGTCGCGCATCCAGAACACGCTGGGCTTCCTGAAGGACGAGTCCTCGGTGTTCGTGCCCGTTGCGTCTGTTCCCGAGTACCCGACCATCGACCGCACAAGTCTCTGGCACACGAGCGCCGTGCAGCATGTTGTGCTGGACTCGTGGGCCACGCTGCTGTCGCAGAGAGAGAACCGGGTGTCCATGTCAGACTTTGAGATGGGTCTCACCATGGGCACGCACCGCAGGATCGTCGGCGAAATAGGCTTTCAGCTTTCCGATGGGAGAAACCACGCAATAGGCCCGGCGTTCATGCGCGGGTCCCACCACGTGTTTGCAAAATCGGTAATAGACAGATCCGATGGAAAGCTTAAACCTCCGCAAAACTTTAGCGGAGACGAACGCGGACTTATTGAGTACCGTTGCGGTGTCCCGTACCAGCAGCCATCGTCCTACCCCATCGAAGCGATCGGGTTAGCGGAAGATGCGCAGGTCGTATGCGAGATGGGGGTCAGCGATGGAGCCAAACACTTTCTCAACGACATGGCGCAGTACGCGAAAAGGAGACTGCCCGCAAGCCTGGCCGAGGAGTACGTTGAGGACCTCAGTACGATGAAGCAGGAGTACCAGTACGGCTACGAATCAGACTCTGACGAGTACGACTGAGAAAGTGAAGCAGTCCTTGTAAATAAAAAAACCTTTATAAAGCCGTGTCAACCGGGAACCAGATAAGTGATAGTCAAAATAATAAAACGGAGGCTGATCCGCTTTAGCGCCAGATTGCTGGGAAGTGAATAGAAAAAGAAACCAAGGGGGGACTTATCCGGGCCAGAAGTCCAGCCCGGACAAACGTTGCGAATTGAAGTGGAACCAATTCCGAGAACAGAACCGAGAAGTATGATTGGTTCATGTGGTAAAAGAAACAAATTCCCACCTCCGATCGATGGGGAAAGGGGGGAGGAAAGGCACAGATCGCTGTGATTGGGCCGTTGAGAAAAAAACGTTTTTCCGATCTAAAAAATCAGCCGCATGCAGTGCTTCGGCTAGAATGCCAATTAGACCAGAATCGGAAGAATTGGGCGTGAAATTTTTTCGTGTTTTTTGTCAAGATAGACTCGCCATTGGAGTGAGAAAAGGGGGAGAGATCAAAAAGGAGCGTACGTCTTTGGCAAATGGCACTGAGCATACCATTCGTTCTGCGTAGAGCACTCAAAGCCGTGCTGGCACTCCTTGTGTCCGTCCCAGTTCTTTCCACCACACTGTCCGTACAACGTCTGGTACCCGGACACAGGAGCGCTGGTGACGCACTGGGCGTAGTAGGCATCCTGGGTGGAGCAGTAGCAGCCTGGAATGCACACGCTGGGACCGGAGTATGTGGTTCCGCCACACTGGTTCCAGAGACTGGCGTAGCCAGAAGGAGAAGGACCAGCAGCGACGGCGGAAAGGGTGAAGGCGGTCGTAGACTCGGTTGTTGGAGTGGGTACCGTAGTGTTCGAGTAGTGGTGTGGAGGAGGAGGGCCCCTTGGTGGGATTCCCGAGGGCTTTGGTGGTGTACCGCCGCCGCGTGCTGGAAATGGGCCAGTGGTGTGTTTTGGCACAGGCCTCAGCGGTTGACGAGGGTAGGCTGGGTTCGGAGCACCAACGTTAGGCTCGGCGATGGGCTGTGCCGTGACATAGAGTGTGAAGAGGGACAGAAGGGCCAGGAACTTGAACCACTTTGAAATCATGATGGGAAGTGTGTAGGGAATGGGAGAGACAGAGGCAGGGGCACAGAGGGCGGACACAGTGGGTATTTTATAACGAAAGACGACTACGAGCACCAAGATAATGCACGAAAAAGAAATTGGCGAAAAATCCAATCAAAAAAAGGAGCGGTTACGGCCGAGCGCACAAACTGTCCGATTGCGAATCAGATCTGGAAAATGTCAGTCCGTTTCTGTCTCGCCCCAAAAGCATAAAGCACGGCGAATTTTTTTTTCCAGGCTCTTGCACGCTTCTAGATCAACTACACTAGTCGAAAAGCTGAACCCCTTTGGTCGAAACGCCCAGGCACAGTTCTAGATCTGCCCGTCTTTGGCGCCATGTTCTTTATCTCCTTGGAATGCAAGCCTGGGGTCGTGTGTGAACGGAGCCTCGCGGACCGAAAGCCGGCAGGTTAACGGAAAAAGAAACGGAAAAATGCAGACTTGCATCCCACGGCGACGAGCAATTAACATTCCCTTGTGAGTACGGCTCGTTACCTGAAGGGGTATTGTGTGCTGGGTCGAAGGGGTATTGTGTAATGGAAAGGGATGAAGGTGGCGGAGGTGCGAAATAGCCGTGTGACACTCGCCTAGATTGACGTATGCTTTACGAAAGGCGGGCTCCATAATATCTGGGAGGCCCGGATCCAAACGGGAATTAGATTAGACGCTGGTGGATGCATTGGGAAGCCTGTGCTCACCAAAGGGGGCACTAGTGGGACACATGGAGTGTATTATACAGCAGGCTGTGTATTCCAGAACACTAAATTCCAAACTAGCACGATCTGGAATGACAAATAATAAAATGTGGGCGTTTGATTGCTGTGATTTGGGAAAAGGAAAAGCTTATTGGGGAGACGGCGGCGCGCTTGCCGATAGGGCCACGGAACGACAGGGGCAAGATCGAGGCGCAATGAGCGAAAACGGAGGGCCTAACAATACTCAACAACGGACTATTATATGGCGACAATTGAATCAATGGGCGCATTCATGCGAACCCATTCTGCTCAACCATGGCAAGCCGGAACCAATAAACTTTGCGAACAAACCCGATAGGGGTTGCCTTGTCGTAATAAAACAGAGTTTGTCCCGACCCGATGAAACAGTCCGCTTAATTGAGCTCCTTTAGTCCTGGCTGTCTCTTCCGGCCCACGGACTGAATGTCCCGCTCGCTATGATCCGCAGAGTGATCTAACGGAGAAAGTACCCCTTTCGAGGTGGAAAAGCACGGCGCTTAAGTCTTTCGATCGGATCTCGCGCCGTGTTTTTTTCAAGCCTCGAGGCAGTCGTCGTACAGACCGAACAGACCTGGAACAGACGCCCATTGTCCAACAAATAGCCTGTTCGCGCTGCCGCCTCAGACTACATGCGCCTGAAATTGACTCATTTCAGCTTTGATTTAAACTTTGCGAATCTCACTTTTTTTCCTTGCAGGGTCGTGCGCGCCACCGTGACTCAATACGCTTACTTAAGATCTTATGTCATCAGTTTTTTGCTAGAAATCGTGTCCCAACCAGCCGAGCGCTCACAGCTTCAGCCAATGGCCTTTCTCTAATAGGCGCTGCTGGTAATCATCCTGTCATCCCATACATCCCGCGCATACAATGTCCACGTCGATAGCACGTACTCTGAAGAACATCTGGAGGTCGGGAATCAAGCGCTCTGCCAAGCAGATCGCCACGCTCAACGACACCAAGAGCGGTGTGCTGGTTGGGGTGGACGACTACGGCAACAAGTTCTACGAGACGGAGAACCCGGAGGAGATCCACATGAGAACGAGATGGGTTGAGTACGTCGACTTCTGGAGGTTCGACATGTCGCACGTCGAGCCCGGCTGGCACTACTGGCTGGCATACGGAACGGATGTGCCCCCCAACAAGCTGAAGGACGAGGACAAGCCCGTCAGAGCATACCCTATGCCCGAGGTGCACAAGACGAACCTGACCTACACGAAGAGTGCCTACATCCCATACAACACTGCGAGACCCAAGTTCAGCAGCTGGGCGCCCGAGGTGAAGGAGAGAGTCACTGTATAGGAGAAGAGAGTGATATTTATTTACTGGCAAACGTAGCCGCCACGATGAGCGGGAACACGAGCGTGACGTCGGCAAAGACCTTGACGGAGCGGGCCTCGGCCTTGATCTTGCCCCAGGAGACCGCCTCGTCCGGTCTGGCACCGGCGTCGGAGCCGTCAAACTCCTGGCCCGTGTTGATGTAGACGGCCCAGTCGGCACCGTTTCTCATCAGACACGCGTTGGCGATGTGGTGCTTGACCAGACCGCCGCCGAGGATGAGCATGCCCGCGCGGGAGGCCTCCATCGACATGGAGTTGATGCGGCGGATGTCCTGGACGATGTCTATTCTGAGCTGCTTGGGCGAGGCCTTGAACGTGTGGAAGAAGAGCATGTCGCCGATGGAGCCGTCCGTCAGCGCCGGGCAGAAGATGGGGATCTTGTTCTTGTGTGCCCAGTACAGCACCGAGCTCTCGTCGTCGATCTCCTGGCCCAGTCTGTCGATGACACGCGAGGGCGTCCAGAAGGGAGCGTCGCCGTCCAGCGCCTCGGACCCGCGCTGCGCCACGCTGGCCTCCTGCTCCTCGAGCATCTTGTCCAGCACGGGGACGATCCACTCCTCGAACTTGCAGTAGTTGTCGTTGGGCACGATCAGGTTGCCGATACGGTTCATGCCCTCGTCGCGCAGCTTGTCGCCTCTGAGGTGGAAGGCCCCCATGTAGGTGGGCGCAAGACACTTGATGAGGTCCTCCTCGATGCCGCCGGCACTGGCCACGATCCCGCTGACCATCTTGTTCTGGACCAGGTAGCGCAGCGTGTCTCTGAGGCCCGAGCTTATCAGGTTGGAGGTGTAGCCCATGAAGATGGTGGTCTTCTGGTACCCGTCCTCGTCGAACTCGCCCTTCTTCTCGTGGTCCTCCAGCTCGTCGATGTGTTTGCCCCTCCACGCTCTCATCTCATCGATGATCTCGCACGCCTCGCTCAGAGACGACGCCTGGAACCCCATCGTCTTCATCGACTTGATCAGGTCGGTGGCCTTCATGTCGCGCGATTCCGGCTTGGAGTAGTCAACGCCCTTGACCTCGACAAAGTTGTCGGGCACAGGCACAGATGTCTTGAGAACCGCATCTGCGGCAAGTCCAGGTAGTTGTCCAGACATGTTAGCTCTTGTTTAATCGAGTGCAAGGCGAACAGAGACGGAAAAAAATTTATCGAATTTATCATTCCGCCTTGTTGGTACACGCTCGGCGAGCGGATTACGTAATATATTATGTAAAGCGAATTTCAGGCCGCGAAAGGCCGACACGCTTGTTCCGCGCTCGTTCCAGCGACCTTTGGCTGTACTTGCGGTCTCTTTTGGCTCGCATTCTGGCGCTGTAGCGCCTGCAGCGCCTGCAGACGTGACACAACACGCGGTATTCGCTTGGAAAAGTTCCAAGAGTTTTATTTTTAGCGGCAAAGGAGAAGCGCGATATTGATCAAGGCACTAAGGGAAGAGAGCCAAGTAAAAAAAAAAGGAGGCGCGCTCCACGCCGGATCAACGAGTCTCTTTTCCCACGAAAAACGTTGTAGCGAAGGAAAACAATGAGGTTCAACTGGGGGATACTCGCACTGTGTGTGGGATTAGCACGGGGCATTGATCTGGACATCGACGATGACGATTCTATCAGGAAGGCCGCCTCCCTGATCTCCACGGGTCTGATGGACTACTACTGGGGCTACGACTACGGTGGCACCATCGGAATGTTCACGAATCCGTACTACTGGTGGGAAGCCGGCGGAGCGTGGGGGACGATGCTGGAGTACTCGTTTCTGTTTGAGAACGACACCTGGGACGACGTGATCATGGCTGCGCTGCAGTACCAGACGGGCGAGAACAACGACTACATCCCGCTCAACCAGAGTACCGTGGAGGGTAACGACGACCAGGCCTTCTGGGGCATTGCGGCCATCACCGCGTGTGAGCGCAACTTCACAAACCCGTCGGGCGACGACCCGCAGTGGCTGTACCTGGCGCAGGCCGTGTTCAACACGATGGCTCTCAGATGGGACTCTGAGGACTGCGGTGGCGGTTTGAGATGGCAGATTTTCCCGTGGAACTCGGGCTACGACTACAAGAACTCGGTGTCGAACGCCGGTCTGTTCCACATCGGCGCGCGTCTGGCCCGATTCACCGGCAACGACTCGTACGTCGACTGGTGCGAGGAGATCTACGACTGGATGTACGGAGTGGGCTTCATGACCGAGGGAGACTGGTGGTTTGTGTACGACGGAGCGTCCATACTCGACAACTGCACGCTGGTGACGAAGCTGCAGTGGTCGTACAACGCGGCCATGATGGTTTCCGGGTGTGCGTACCTGTACAACTACACCGAGGACAGTCTGTGGCTGGAGCGTACCGAGAAGCTGGTTGCCGGGTGCCAGGTGTTCTTCAAGAACAACTCCATCATGTACGAGGCTGCGTGTCAGGGAAGCAACAACTGCAACAACGACCAGCGTTCGTTCAAGGCGTACCTGTCGCGGTTCCTGGCATACACCTCCATCCTGGCGCCCACCACGTGGGACACCATCAGACCGTGGATCGAGAAGTCGGCCGTGGCGGCCGCCGAGTCGTGTTCAGGTGGTTACGACCAGCACACGTGTGGGCTGAACTGGTTCTACGGCGGATGGGACAACTACTACGGCCTCGGCGAGCAGATGTCTGCGCTGGAGATTGTGCAGGCGCTGCTCATTGCCGAGAGGCCTGCGCCCTACACGCAGAAGGACGGCGGGTCCTCGCAGGGAGACGGTGCTGCCGGCACGCAGTCCACCACGTCCATCGACTCGCCGCTGAAGCTGGACAAGGGCGACACGGCCGGCGCGGCCATCATCACCGTGGTGATTGGGGTGTCCACCATCGCTGCCGGGCTGTGGCTGGTTCTGTAACAATGTACTATTCTTTTGTGTCTCATATACAGGGTTCTACTCGCGTACCGCGGCGGCAGCGGCGGCGGCGGCCTTCTTCTCGGCCGCGCGCTTGGCCTGTTTCTGCTGCTCCTCCCTCAGGATCTGCTTCCAGTCGTCGTCCGTGTCCACCTTCTTGAGGTTGTGGTTCTCCTCGTACATGCTGAGGCCGATGGTGCCGAGCAGCAGTCCCACCGTTATGAACTGCGCGTACATCCTCGCCTGCACCAGCTTCTGCGTGGTGGTCATGATCTTGTCCCTGTTGACAAACACCCACGACCCCCACATGGACAGCGCCCACAGCCCGGTGATGATCTTGTACTTGTGTTCGCTGAGCACCTGGACCGACTTGTCTGTTATCGACATGGCGTGCCACTTGCGGAACTCCTCCAGCGTCTTCTGCTGGTCGTAGTCGGACGAGTACATCATCCGGTCGAACGCGGACGACGCCTCCTCGGCCCAGATCGACGTGGCCAGCGTGGGTGGGATGATGGCCACGGCGGTCCGGATCGACCACGGCAGCTGGAACAGCTTGGGGAACTTCTTGGGCGCAATGGCGTATATGCCGATGGACACCAGCGTGCCGGCAACGGCGCCCTTCAGGCCTCCGTGCAGCGTGGCGGTCTTCTGGGCCTGGATCTCTTCCTCGGTGAGCAACTTCATGTTATCGTATGCGTATCGTATGCGTATCGTATGCGGATCCCGGCAGTTCCACAGATTGGCGAGAAGAAGCGGATTTATAAGAACCCGTCTTGCTCCTTTTCTTTTTAGGGCCTCCGCCGCCGCCGCTGAGCGCTCCGATTGGCTGGCGCCACGCCGCCCGGGCTAACCCACTCACGCGCCTTTTCTTTTCTGCCACCGGGATTGCTGCGTGCTCCCGATTCGAGGAGGCGTGTAGGCCATGAAGAGCGACCAGCTGCACCTGTTCTTCAACGACCCGCGCAGCGTGCTGGCGTGGAACCGCTCGTGCGGGCTGATCGGGTCCGTGGGCCAGACGGTGCGGATGGACGTGGACCACCGCGGGGTGGTGCTCTCCACGCTGAGCCAGGCGAACACGACGATGGTGGTGGCGCGGTTCCCGGCCGAGTTCTTTGGCGAGTTTGCCGTGGCCAAACCGGTGCGTCTCGGCATCAGCGCGCGGCTGCTGTCGATCCTGTTCAACGGCAAGCGCAGCAACATCAACGGCAACAACGTGTCGGTGCAGATGGACCTGTACCGCGCGACCGAGCTCACGATCGAGATCATCACGCGGCGGTGTGTGATCAAGACGTACTGGCTCGCGCTGCTGTCGTCGGTGCCCGCCAACCCGCACTACGACGACGCCCTGCGCAGGCGCGAGCGGTACAGCGGCGACGCGCGCATCAGCGAGATGCAGATCTCGACGTGCATCCTGCGCGACTTCTTCCGCGTGTTCCCCTACAAGCTGGAGGACTTCAAGTTCGAGCTGGACCCACACAGGCAGACGGTGTCGTTCTACGGGTTCAACAGGAACTTCACCATGAAGAGCAAGGACGCCGACTCGCACATCACGCGGCTGCCCATGACGCTGTCCATACAGGTGAGCTGTGCGGACCTCGCGTTCCTGAGCCACCCGCACGAGTCCGTGTTCGGGCTGAGCTTCAAGCTGCGGGACTTCCGAAACGCCGTCGGCGTGATCGACCGGCTCGCGAACGTCAAGGACGCGACGGACCCGCGGGGCAATGTGACGGTGCTGTTCGGGAGGCAGGGCGACCCGATGGTGGTGTCCAAGGAGTTTGAGAACCACAGTCTGGAGGTGACGATGCTCACGGACTCGGAGTCGGTGTCGACGGGGCTGGTGCGGCCCGTTTCGCGCAGCGTCCGCGAGCAGGCTGCCCAGGCTGCGTCCAAGAGGAGACGGGTGTCTGCCCGGCTGGACGGCATTGACGGGGCTAACGACGACAACGACCACGACCAGGTGTACTGGATAAACGACAACTACGTGCTGGACGACGAGATCGGGCCTACGCAGGACGTGGCCAGGGCCAGGGGGCTGTTTGACTAGGCCAAGGGGCCGTTTGATTGAATCCATGGAGTGTATGACATATATAAGCTTATTTCTTCTTCTCCTCGAGGTAGTTGAAGTTCACAAACCGGTAGAGCTGGCCGAGCTGCGCAAACTCGTTGACAAAGTGGCACCCAAACAGCAGGTAGTTGGCCGGGGTCACCGCCATGGCGTACCTCATGAAGACGGCGGAGTACAGGACGAGCGAGACGGTCATTGGGCCGGAGATCACGTCGGGCGGCTTGTTCTGGAGATCCATGACCGCGGCGATAGGGATGCCGAAGTTGGACACGGGGCCCCAGAAGTGCGTGGTGAAAACCATCTTCAGCGTGTCCTTGCTGAACACGTTCTGGAAGAACTTGGAGGAGACGGGACCTGCTTTCGAAGACATGATTGATCTGTCAGATACGTTCAGAAGGTGACGGCACAAGAAGAACCGCCAGGCTGCGACCAACCGGAGTATTGATGTTCCCCGTGAGGAGACCGGTGGCGGTACACGACCAATCACCACAATTTGGCGGGGAACGACCTGTGCGTCTGTTTGGGACTGTCTCTTGTCAGCAACGCCTTGCAAGGAGGCCGATCACCGCCAGCGCCATGTCATTTCAACCAGAGGTTCGGGCGAGGCTGCGGCCGTTTGGCATCTCGTTCGAGAAGTCGCTGACGGATCTGATCAAGGGTATCCGGTCGAACAACTCGAACCCGGAGAAGCTGTACCGGTTCCTGGAGGACTCGATACAGGAGTGCAAGAACGAGCTCAAGACCAACGACATCGAGCTCAAGTCCATGGCGGTGCTGAAGCTGGCGTACCTGGAGATGTACGGCTTCGACATGTCGTGGTGCTCGTTCCAGGTGCTCGAGGTGATGTCGTCCTTCAAGTTCCAGCACAAGCGCATCGGCTATCTCGCTGCGCTCGAGATCTTCATGGGCAATCCGAACGACGATGCGCTGATGCTCATGACGAACCTGCTCAAGAAGGACCTGCACTCGAGCAATTACGTCGAAACAGGCCTCGCGTTGAGCGGAATAGCCACCATAGTCACGCCGGATCTGGCCCAGGACATATGCGAAGACATCGTCAAGATGCTGAACCACTCGAAGCCGTTCATCCGCACCAAGTCCGTTCTGGCCATGTACAAGATCTTCCTGAAGTACCCGGAGGCCCTGAGAAACTACTTCCCACGCCTGGAAGAGAAGCTCAAGGACGAGGACACCAGCGTTGTCAGTGCCACGGTCAACGTCATATGCGAGCTGTCCACAAAGAACCCACGCAACTACATAGAGCTTGTGCCGCAGCTGTTCGAGCTGTTTCTCAACTCAAACAACAACTGGATGATGATCAGACTGCTCAAGCTGTTCTCGTCGCTGTCGCTCGTCGAGCCTAGACTCAAGTTCAAACTGCTGCCCGAGATAGTGAAGAAGATGCAGAACACACAGGCCTCGTCTCTGGTGTACGAGTGCATCAACTGCATCTTGACGGGACAGATGCTCGCTGCGCAGGACGGAGATATCGCAGAGCTGATAATCGAACACCTCGTCCAGTTCTTCAGGAGCGAAGACCAGAATCTGAGGTACGTCTCTCTGCTTGCGTTCATCAAGACTCTCAAGATCTACAAGAAGTCCATATCAAAGCACGAGAAGATCGTTCTGGCGTCAATTGAGGATGAGGATCTCATCATCAAACAGAAAGTACTGGATATCGTAGGGTATCTGGTGACTTCCGACAACATCGTCATGGTGGTTCAGAAGCTCATCTTGCAGTTGATCCCGCCAGAAGACCTCGTGAGTGCCACCCCTCACTCTTTTAAGCTACAGGTTGTCGTTGAAATTCTCACCATGTGTGCTTCTGAAAACTACGCCAAAATCCCCTCGTTCGAGTGGTATCTCGCCGTTTTGAAGGACATCCTTCGCTTGAACAACGTTAGCAAAGTGGAAAACGTTGACAAGATCGTGTCAGAGACGTTGCTCGACATAGCCGTAAGAGTGCCATCAATGAGATCTTCGGTGTACCGTTTGTGTGTCGAGAAAGTCACAGATACAGAGAACTTGGCAAACATCAAGGACGGACTCAGGAACTTTGTGTGGATCATCGGAGAGTACTACAGTGACTACATCAACGACAATGATGAGGAGGACGATGACCTGAACGGATATCAGATCATCACCGAGATAACCTCGCAAGAAGAGGTTGTTGCAGACGTGGCAGTATACATACAATCGCTTGTCAAGCTGTTTGCCATTTTTGCAAATGAGGGACTTGGTGGACAGAGCTACGATGAAGATCCGGAATCGTGGAATCTGACACGATATGAGATGCTGATCGAACTCGATACAAAGCTCATCAACTGGTTGTCGAACTTTGAAAGCAATGTCGATTTTGAGGTTCAGGAGAGAATCTGCTCGTTCTTGGAAGTGCTGAAGCTGCTGCAAGAGTCACTGAAACAGCACATCACGCAGCCCGGTCCTCCTCCACCTCCCACTTTCCTCACGCATATCCTCCCGTCTCTGTTCAACATGTACCCTCTCAAGCCGATCGGCGTATCGGTTCAGGCAAAGATTCCAAGGCCTTCTGATCTCGATCTCGACAGTGTCATTGACAGCGGCGCTTGGGAGCAGCTCACGGCTCTTGCTCTGACGCCATCGGACCCCGTTGACTCGGACGAGGCGTCTTTGTTCTCGCAGGATTCCGCAAGCGAATCGGAAGACGAGGTTCCCGAGCAGGTTTCGGAATCCGATGTGTCCAAGCGCAACATGGAGAGACTCGCCAGGCTCAAGGACGATCCATACTACATATCTATAGACTCGGACGTGCAGACTACCGCCACACCCAGATCTTCCACGCCCGATGAAGCTAAGGATACGGTCAAGAAGAAGAAGAAAAAGACCAAGAGCGTCAAGAGAGAAAAGGTTCTCGTGCTTGACAACGAAGAGGGAGACAACGATGAGGTTGCGCCTGTGGTGAACCCAGTCAAACAACGCAAGAAGAAACTCATGATTGACTCGTCGAACCTGGACAACTTCGACATGAACTCTGAGCAGCCACAGGTCAACTACGAGGTTGAGCAGATCAGACAGCAGATCAGCGAGGCTCCCAAGAAGACCAAGAAGAAGAAGTCCGGTGACAAAAAGGTCAAGAAGAAGAAGAAAGCTGTTATTATAGAGGAGTAAATTAGGCTCTAAAGATCTTTCCCTCGATGAAATGAGCGGCCTTCATGGTCTGTTCCATGAATGTCAAGGTAAGGATCGTATGAGGGGCAATTCTCAACAACTGCGCACCGAAACCCTTGTAAAGTGCAAAGATCCCCTCTGATTTGACTGTTTTGACCAGACAGTCGATCGGACCGGAGTACAGATTGCCACGCTGGTTGTAAACCCTAGTCAGCAGAACGTCCCATGGGTTCATCACAACACCAACACCCAGACCGGAAATGGTAGAGGCGGTCAGGTGGAGAGCTGGACCCTCAGAAACGATGTTGTGCTCGACCAGTTCGCTCTTTGTGAAGTTGTAGATCGGCAACTGAACCGAGGAACCCGCACCGGTTCTCAGAATTGCAGCGTCAACACCGCGGAAGAGACCCCTGAGTCCCTCTTTCGAGTATATCTGGCTCACTCCGTCCCAGATCGACTTGTAATGTGTCTGTTGGCCGATCTGTATGGCTGGAGAATAGGACTGCATTCTCGTTTTGATGAGGTATAGCGGAGATCCCACAATAGCACCAGCTATTCCCGAAGCCGCTCCGGCAACGACGTTCACCGGAATGCTCTGCTTGGAGACAGCATCCTCGCCCTTGAAAACAACCTCGTTGATGGCCTTTCTGAAAGGCTCGTAGAGACCGAGTCTGCAGCCATTGAGTCCGATCTGGTAGATGTACGCACACACGAGACCTCTCTGGGTTCCCCTGATTCCCTCGTTCTTGTAGATGATTCCGAGGGCCTGGATGGGGTTCTTGTATGGTCTGGGAGCGCTGGAGTCCTTGGCCAGTTCACCCTGGAGCTGCATTCGGGTCTTGACCAGCTCGATGGGATTGGTCACGGTCACAGCACCACATGCGGCGATACCGCCCGCGAGGAATCCACCAACGGTGGACACCTTCTGAGACGCACTCTTTTCAGACATTCTATCGCTCTCGGCTGAATCTATAAAATCCACTCGCGGAAAAGAGGACCTTCAAGGGGGGAAGCGGTCGGCCACAAGAAGGAATATTCCGGGCCGAGAAGAGAACGAAAAATTGGGAATGGCCACTACTACACGGTTAAATAAGAAACTCAATTTCATTCAAGCAAGTGCATCGATAAGTGCTGATCTGGCGTCGCATAGCTCCTCCTCGTCTTCGCTGACGTCCTCGTAGCTCTTGTCACCATCCTTGTTCTTGTAGTCAAGGTTCTTGTGGTACTCGTCGATCTCCATGGACGCCACAGTCGTCAACACCGGATCTGAGCCGAGCTTGAGGAGTTTGGGAGATGCGGTCTGGTAGCGACGCTCCGGTTTGGGGGGCAGCGAGAGCGAGAACGACTTCGACTTCCTCTTGATTATGGCCTTGCCCGTTCCGTCCACCTCCAAAGAGAGTCTAACCGGTAGACTCTGCTTGGATATCTTCTTCTTTGCCTTGTGCGGAAGCAGAAGCTGATGGCGAGGTTCCTCTTTGGCCTGGGTCTGTCTCGGGTTCTCCTGTTTGTGTGGTGGCTGTGGTTGTTGCTGCTGCTGCTGCTGCTGCTGCTGTTGCTGCTGTTGCGTCCACGACTCGCGAATCTTTATACCACCGCGCGGCGTTTTGATTATGTCTTCGAACTTGATGGGTTTCACCGAGAGCTGTACCACATCGCCAGGCTCTTCAAAGTTTCTCCTCATGACCGGGGATGTTGGTAGGTTGTAGTATGCGTTGTACATCGGACTCGATCGTATCACGTTCGAGAAATGAGACGTAGGTGTGAGAGGTGAGTAGTATGGACTGGAAGGCGGAAGCTGAGTATAGTGGCTCATCTGTGGTGATTGTAGTGAAGGTGCGCGCTTCTTCACCATTGGCGACGGCAGAAGCATCGAGGGGTCGACATGCATGTAGTTTGTACTTGAGTGAGGGAGCTGAACCGGCAGCAGTAACCCGGGAGTTCTCTGGTCGTCCTCATAGACGACTGACAGATCCCTCTTGGATGGAGTCGATGCAGACAGGACAGTTGTGAGTTTAGCATGCGACTTGAGTGTAGATGGAGTGATGGGAGACGTCTTTGTGTCTGTCATCGCTGCAGACTGTGCAGACTGCGGAGTTGACCTCGTCGAGCTTGGCCTCGAGACCGTGGACGCCGTGGAGGATGCCAGACTGGCCCTTCTCTTGCGCGTTGGAGAAACCTTCATCACCGGCGAGAGCGAGTTCGGCGCGCCGTTCTTCAGCGTTGCAGCTGAGTTCAGAGAAGCCATTGCCGGAGAGGCGTTGACGCTGAAGGACGCAGACGAGAGCTGGCTCATCATCTGTGCCGCTGCTCCATCGACAGGTTTCTTGGGCAGACGGCCCCTTCTCTTCTTTGGGGTTTCTGCAATCTGCTGCGACATGACAAGTGTACCTGTTTTCTGAGAAAAGTGGCAAAACAAGAGGGAAGCAACTTTTCGGCGTGGTCTTTGCCCCTGAGAAAAACGAAAGGAAAAATCTGAGGTTTGTTTCAGAATATCTGTGACAGGGCTGTGCGAGGTCTTTTTCTGTTTGAGAAAAAAAAAAGTGATGAGATTTGTCTCCAGATCCAGGGCTATGAGATGGCACCTCTTTTCTATCAGACCTGTGCAAGAATTGCTTGTTTATCAGAGGCTGATTTGACTTTTAGGGGGCTGAAAGAAGGGCAACTTCGCTGTTCTGTCTTTTTTTCTTCTACTTGGGGCGAATTGAGTTTTTGGGCTCGTGCACTACTTTGTTTTCCTCTTACGGATAAATTGAAGATCCAAAGCTCGTGATGATGATCCCATCCCCCATCCGGAGCTCGTTTTTTTTGGAAGACGTGCGGCCCAACACCACCCGAAACAGCCTTCTTCTCGCGCAAAGATGGTGGCGCCGGCCGCAAAGGGAACCAGCTGTCGCCGCTGCCGGCTGCACAAGATCCGGTGCGACCGCCTGCTGCCCTGCTCGGCGTGCACCAAGGCCAACGCGGCGGACGAGTGCCGGCAGAACCCGCCGGGCCGCAGTATACCCACTCACGACCTGTTGCCACCCAAAAACCTGATTCTCACTCTCTCTCCTGGGAAGACTCTCCTCTTCATACAGAACCTTCAATAGATCAGGTACAATAGACCTGACCAGCCAGCCACCCTGATAAGATCCCCGCTGCCCAAACCACCCTCTCGTTTGCAGTGGTCGGCCCCGCTGGTTCTGGGAAATCAACGCTGGCGGGAAGACTGCTGTACGATCTCAAGAGGTTCCGCAAACTCACCAAGGAAAGCGAGTCCATAGGCAAGGCGTCGCTGGCCACTGAAAAGGCTGAGTTCACCATGGTTGACTATCCAGGTCACGATGTCTACCAGGCCCAGTTTGCCACCGAAGAGGCCGAGTTCACCACGATTGACTATCCAGGCTCCGATGATTTCGTACCGCAGACGATCAGTGGTATAGCCCAGGCTGATGTGACTCTGCTGGTCGTTGATGCCGAGACTGGTGCATTCGAAAGTTCTTTTGGAGACAGTGCTTCGAGGGACCAATTTGCAATCGCAAAGCATCTAGGAGGAGACACACTGCTGGTGGCTATTAACAAGATGGACTCTGTCGACTGGTCTCAAACTCGATTCGAGTATATTGTCCAAGAGCTGTTGCCATTTCTGGTGGACGAGCTCAAGTTTGAAAGGGAACACATTGAGTTCATTGCGACGGCTGGTCTCACCGGTACATAGGCGGTAAGAAAACCATGGATAGGGTATGAGCCTAATATGGATCTGTGGGATACACTCGAGGGGGTAGCGAAGATGAAGAGGCGCGCCTCTGAGGAAAAGAGGTACGACGAAGACTTCATCATGTCTGTCAACGACGTGGAGACCAGCTCTGACGTTGTTCTCGTCTCTGGAAGAGTCATCTCGGGTAAACTCCAAGCTGGAGAGTCCGTCTCCATATCTCCGTCCGCGGGTGTCGGTACCGTTGACACGATCTACCCTAGTCTGGAGACCCCCGGTGTTCCAAGGGCTGAACAGGACAGGGATCTGATCGTTGCTGGTGAGTTTGCCACTCTGCATGTCAAGGGGCTGTCCCTCCCTGACAACGCTCAGGTTGGAGACCTCGTTTCCATGGGGGACAGGCCAGTCAAAGCCACGAAGAAAATCAGGTGCAAGATCACCACGTCCAAGCTTAAGCAGCCATTGGCGGTTGGAACAGGGTTCATGCTGTTCATAAACAACATCTCTGTTTCAGCGGTACTGTCTGCGATCGTGGGAACGAAGGCGAAGCAGCTCTCGTCAAACCGGGAGGCCGTTGTTGTGATTGAAATTGTGGAGAGACCCATACCTGTGGTG
This sequence comes from Kuraishia molischiana, assembly GCA_024271875.1. NCBI lineage: Eukaryota > Fungi > Ascomycota > Pichiomycetes > Pichiales > Pichiaceae > Kuraishia > Kuraishia molischiana. The sequence goes on from JANBXH010000015.1 coordinate 316,032, forward strand.
TCCTACGCGCAGGACCCCAGACTCGGAAGGGTTGTTCTGAGAAAGCACAGTAGTACCATCGGTGCGGGTACCGTCGAAGAAGTTATGTAGAATAAAACGATCCTCCCTTGTCTCCCTGCCCAGCGCGCTCTGATTGGCCTTGCTGAGGCTTCTCTACCTGTTCGAGTAACATGGAAAAGCACCACTAAATCCAGTTACGCCGGTAAAAGTGAAATCTCGTGCGGGGGCTCAAAGAGACCCGAACAGGTGCAGCGTGAAACGCGTGTTCTTTCAGCTAAATATCCGTATCAACCAAAACATCCCGCTCAGGATGGCCCTCCCATAGCTCTCGGTAGTCCTCAACTTGTGTATGACCCTTGTCTTGTCGCAGATCCAAGCGCATCTCACAACATGGAGTTTGTTGTATTTACCTTTTGAGCAGGGCTTGTCTCTGGAGAAACAGGTGGCGACCGTCCTTCCTGTTCTTCCTACCAAGACAAGAGAAAATTCCCCAGTTTCGGCCCGTTTTTTAAGAATGACTACCAAACGCACTCTGCCTGAGGAAGACTTGCACGAGGGCACGCGCAAGAAGCCTGAACCCCCGCCAAACCCGTTCATCTGCTGGGTCTGTCTCAAAGACTTCTCCTCAAAACAAGGTCTGACTCAGCACATGGTGGGGCATGCTGTTGAGAAGCCGCATAAATGCAGCATATGTTTGTTTGCTTTCAAGAGGCCGTCTGACCTTACCCGGCACAAGAAGACGCACCTCGCCAAAGAGTTCGCGTGTGACCACGACGGCTGTGCGGAGGTGTTCGATGAGCAAGCAGAACTCAACAAACACAAGGCCGACGCGCACCCTGAGTTGAACCACGAGTGCACCTTGTGTGACCACTCGTTTGGGTCCTCGAAAGGGCTTGCGAATCACATGAGAAGTGCCCATTCGGAGGCACGCCATGAATGCACAGCGGAAGGGTGCACGATAGTGTTCAAGTACAAGGCGGATCTGGAGAGCCACATGAAGGTACACCCGCTCTTATATGTGATGTGTCCGGTATGTTTTCGCGGTCTCCAAACAGAACGGAAGTTGGGAGACCATTTGTACAACATTCACAAAAGGCCAAGGGTTGCCACGGGGCACGTTATCGCTTACACTCCTGCCCCCACTGAGACTCCTGTCCACGAGGCCATCGACCTGGAGTCTTCTGTCCCTACTCGCCACGAGGTTGTCGTCTGTTCCCAAGAGGGATGTTCAGAGAGTCGTGACGCATGCTATCAAATAGCGGACATTGACTTCGGGGATCCCGTCTGGGAACAGAACCTCTTCCAAGAGGGATGTTCAGAGAGTCGTGACGCATGCTATCAAATAGCGGACATCGACTTCGGGGATCCCGTCTGGGAACAGAACCTCTCCACCGAACAGGGTCCCAAGATCTCTGAGATTACAGACGAAAATTTACCCTCGTGTGCAGCCGGGGAAGAGGTCATCGCCGGGCCATCAGATGAGGGGGAGTCTCC